>JAQFVV010006417.1:0-600000 GCA_028023455.1 Epiperipatus broadwayi
GGTCGTATTAATAAATTCATAGGATTGGCTCTAGTTAACTTAAGATTTAGCCTTATAAATATATGAATTCATTTTTGTCTCTGCATGGTTCCCGGGCATATTTATGGATAGCGTGTTTGCTTCCAAGCGCCAAACCTATTCGCGATGAGCAAATAAGAATTACACCGCGGGACTTTATAAATGCAGAATAAACCCCGATAGCGACTCAATAAATATTTGCTATCGTTTTACCTTCACGGTAAATAAGAAAAGGGGTGGGGTTCATTGGCCTAGCTCATCTCAGGGAGTGGTGGTCAATAGACCGTGGACGGGAATTAGGGATTCCGACACTACTGTCTTTAATTGGAAGTGGATTAATATCCTTAATCAATTGTATATTTAATAACTAAATCGATTTAAAAATCCAATCTTATCGATTAGTTTTCCCTGCGCAGAGTGAAGTTTTCGTCTAATTTCGGAGGAGTGCGCTCGCTACCCTATACTAAAGTTCTATAAGCTGGTTATTCAAGGTAAAGCATACGTTTTATTTTAATTATGACATTTTGGCCCCCTAACTATGAATTTGATTAACATAATATAAATACAAAGCGAAAGAAAAATATTCCAAAGATATTTTTAATGTAAAACAATTTATTATACAACAAAAAGAAAATATTAAAATTCATTTAAAGCAGACCCAATTTCATTATTTACAACCTGTTTCATACTTGAAAATATAAAATACTAATACAGACTGATTAAATAAGTATAATTTGATTTTGATAGTTCTAAAGACAATTAATATTGTCTGCCTATTAAAACTGCCTAATGGATTTTTAGTTGGCACGTTTTATTAAAATGATTTTAATCCTAGAAATTAAATTTATCATTTAAATGATGATAATAATCCAAGTTGAATACTTAAAATTTTGTGTAATACTAACTAATAGGCAATTGATAAAGTCTGCCCACTCATATTTCAAAAGTACACATATTATGATAAAGGCTCTATAGTTGGATGATCCTGGTTATTATTTTTTTTCAGAGTGATCATCATTCTTTGGCTATCATTAACTGAACCTGCCAGTTTTTGACTTCTTTTTCCTGTGCAATCTCTAGACTGTGCAGGCTCTACCTGCCTGTCAGCCAGAGGGCTTTACCTGCACTCAACCCATGATACACCAAAAATCACTTACTTTCTAAATCCTAGCAATGATTCCTTTATCTGTCTCTATTTTCTTTATATCCTTTTTCTCCTGCCTTCTTCTCCAAATGAGCTGATTCCTCCTGCCACCCTTAGTTGCATCACCAAGACTATGAGATCGCCACAATGTCTATCAGATTGGCAATATATATCTACCATACTGATGATTCTCAAAAAGAACATTTGTTATCCACTCAAAATACAAACACCACACATACACCGAATGAAAAAAAAAATCCAATTAAACACAGTTCTACCAATGTTTATTTACTTTTTTTCTTTTTGCAGAAATAATTAAATTGTTACAATTAATCTAAATAAATATATGAAAAATACACAAAGACTAAAACATTCACCAAAATTAAATATTAAGATTTCGACAGCAGAAACTTGAGGGAAAATATTATTAGGCTAGCAGAGAGGTTCATTTTTAACGGAGTAATCAATGCTCTCAGTCCTGATCTGCAAGGTGTGGATTGCTCCCCTTCGTCAAGCTCTTTCTAAACAGTGCCCATGGAGTTTGACAGGTTCTTATTTTATACCTCTCAAACGGTGAAATGCCTGATTCCTCTGACATTCTCATCATTATGACATATTTGGGTTTTTTGTATGTGAGCTCTGCTACCCAGATGAGAGGTCTCTAATCTCCAACCTCGTATTCACCGAAAAGTACTGCTTTCTTATGATGGAACAAACCAAAAAAACCTCTAAGAAGCTGCAAATTTCTTGGTATGTTTTTGCTAGTTTCGTTAGTAGTTGGCATAATGACTATGACCCTGACTTCAAGTAAATACATACATCTTTGCCTGTTCTTTCTCCACAAGCGTTTTCCATCTTAAGTGGCCCGTCAGGCCCTGCTTAAATACCACCGAGCATTCTAATGGATCTTTCCGTTCTGGAAGGGCTGTCTTAATAAGGCAAGGTAAGGCAGACCTGAAATGAAGCTGAAGGGTGCCAAACCGTTGACCGTTGATGACCAGCTTATGAAGTAATTACTTGAGGTGAGCGAATTCATCCACCATGGTTGTCCCGGTGACAGTAAATGGCACAACTTCGTTTCTTTCCATCACTTCTTCTTTCGTTAGCATCAACCGTGTGTTGCTGAACTGAAAGGTGCAGCAGTTTGAACCTTGATTCGAATTCATCTGG
Organism: Epiperipatus broadwayi; assembly: GCA_028023455.1. Classification (NCBI taxonomy): domain Eukaryota; kingdom Metazoa; phylum Onychophora; class Udeonychophora; order Euonychophora; family Peripatidae; genus Epiperipatus; species Epiperipatus broadwayi. The sequence continues at coordinate 2,333 of JAQFVV010006417.1, forward strand.
CGCCATTCATTAGATGTGAATGGAGTTCAGATTTAATAGTGAGTACCCTGGCGTTTCCATCAGCGTAAACATTGGTCAATCCCAAACCGCACCGGTGATCGCCTGAAAAATATGCTGCCATGGAGTCATGAACAAATCATAAGCTACGAAGATACTTCTTCCTTGCCGTAGCAGTAAAATCCTAAAAAATCCAGGTCGTATTATTATTTAATCGTGGCCTGTTGACAGATAGGCACGGTTTGCCGCGATGCCCAAGTTCTGGTTACGGTTCTTTTACACCTTGCATTCCCTAGATTGCTGCTCGATCGAGGCGTGATCTGCAAGCTGAATTAAACGATTTCTTGAATCAGTGTTCACTTTTAAGGCCTCGTGAATGCCCAGATATCCTATGTGTAAATAAAATAATAATCTGGTCAACTGACTGGCACACAGCTTCCTGGTTCTATTTTCAACACATTGTGGATCACTGAAAGGATTCCAAGGACAGTGGCGTATGCTTCCTCTTTCAAGCTGAGAGGGTCCATACCCCTCTAATCTTCTGATCAGGTGTTCCAAGTCCATATCTCACTTTGCCATTCACCTAATCCCAGTGCCAAATTTCCCATCTCACTGCTTTGTAGGTCCATACTAGCTGATGAATCATTTTCTAAGTTCATATATGTTCCCATGTAGGGCTTTGCACCTGTTCTGACTGAGAATATCAAGCAACTATGATGAGTCCAAATTCTCTGGTAAGATGAACGGCATAGCTGGTACTTTAGAGAGTAAACTTCTCCAACAAGATCAGCTCAACTAATGGTAAGATAATCAGAATGATGAATTCCCAAACTTTATGATCGGTCACGCACACCAACCCAGCAGGGTGGAGGGGGGGGCTGCCCTGAAGGCCCAGACAATGGCTACACCCCTTTTTCTCGGTAGCAGGCTGTTTAGCTCTGGCCCTTTAACAACCGGAATATGTAAATATAAGACTCCCATTTTCCCCCAAATGCAATTGGGATAGAATCCCACCAGATTCATACTCACTACTAGCGGTCTGAGCAGAATGGTTTGGTAAAATCCTGGAACACCAGATGACCGCTTGGCTTAATTTTCCTTTATATGTCCTCGAACGCTTCACACAGTCACTTCCACTGGATATCTTTTGCTTTACAAATGAAGTAACAAGATGTTCCCATCCGCTCATGGAACCGATGGCAGAATTCACAGGCCCAGGTAAGAGCGAATCTGCTTTCTAGACCCAGGTATAGGAAGTCTCTGATGGCAGATATTTGGTCCGGACGGGGCTGTAGTCCTCGATGGCCCATCAAATGTTCCCCAACATGTCACTTCTTCTTTGAATAGGTTACATTTTCTTCCAAATTGACCCCAATGACCTTGTCTTTACACCTTTGAGGCTCATTCTGACCTCCTTCGCGTGTTTCTTCCATGCTACTCGACGTCATCACGAGGTCATCGATATCACGTGCGCTTACTCTCTTCCTCTCTTCCGTATATCTAGTAAGGCACCATCAGCAAACCGGCTCCCACTGTTTATGAGACCTAGGGGTGGCATCCTGTTGAGATAAGTGTACTGAATACCCATCGTACCGAAATAAGCGGGGTACTGCCTGTCCTCTGGGCGAAGTTGAATCTCCCAATAGCTGGCGGTAAGGTCAAACGTTGAGGGAATACCTTTTTTCCCTTGAATCTTCCCAACATCATGTAAGGGTGGAGGAATGGTATAATCAGCGAATCGTTGCCCCGATTCAGCTGCTACGGCTAAGACATATTCTTAATCGCACCGTTCTTCTTTTTCACCACCACCAAAGGGTTGCAAAACGGGGATGAGCATTTGGAAATGACGCCCCAATCCACCATTTGCTCTATTTGTCTTTGGACCTCCTCTCGGTATTGGTAAGGGACCGGGTATGATCGTGGACTGAAATGGCTGGTTCTCCCTAAGTTTGATCATCTGCTCAAATCCCTGTATCGTTTAGGCACCTCTGAAAACACTTCCCTATATTTTTTTAGAATTTGCCCAAAAGCCCTCGCTACGTCTTCCTAACCATCCTAATCTCTTTAATTTTTTCTTCCATTATCCCCTCTCCTTGGTCTCCCCCTTGATCCCTATAGATCCACACCAGTTGGTCGTGATGAATTTGATGGGTGTCCCTTTACACTCTGAATTCCCCTCTGTGAAAATCCAGCGTACATTGGTTTTTATGAAGGAAGTCCACCCCCACTAATACCTCATGTATTAACCCTTTCATGACCAGAAACACATGTGGAATCACTTCCTCACCAATCTGTAGATCCACCCAGACTTGTCTAGGTTCTATTTTCGCTCTTTTGTTGTTGGCCATCCTAACTTGTATAGCTTTTATGGGTAGTGTCTTAATGTCTGGTTGTTTCTCTACCATCTACCAGAATATCCTTTCTGATAATACTGAAACTGACTTCCTGAGTCAAGCCACCTCTACTTGGGTTTCTGCAATGCGTGCTCCCACTTTAGGGCATGCTTGGTTAGCGTAGTTGGGGCTCTGTCTTCATCATCACAAACCAGATTTCCCCACCCATCTATCTTCCACACTCTTATGTTCCTTCTCTTCCATCTCTCTTCGCCACTGGCTGCACACTATTGTTCAAGTGCCCAGTCCACGTCCCGAGCTGGCCCCCTTTTGGCGGTCCTGGCTGTTGCGGCCATGTCGGGTGGCACATTCCTCACACTATGCCCACGATTTGACTCTCTGACAGTTTAGCATCTCCAACTCTCGCAATCGAGCCACTTGTCGCCTGAAGAAGTATGTATACTCATCGTGTGGCTCCCCAAATCTCTGTCTACTTATTTCGTTGAATATATATTCTTGGATTTCTATATTCCAAAAGCTTGTTTGAGAGCTCTTTCGTATCCCTTAAAGGCTCCCCGGTTGTTCACTCAATGCCTCCCACCATCTTTGGGCATGTTCCTGTAGGTGGCTTGCTGCAGTAATCACTTTGTCCTCTTCCTCCGCGGAGTACCTGCAGAAGTATCTTTCTAAACTTCGGATATGTTCCCCAGGGGATTCCCACATCTTCCCCGAAAATCTCTGAACCCTAATTGCCTCATTACTTATACTATTCTCCATTACTGTTTATCAATTTCTCTTCACTTGACTGGCTTTGATTACCTCGCCCCCCCATCCAGTGCTGTTGCTTTCACTCCTTTTACTCTATAGTGCTACGCTTCCATGTGCTGTGACATCGCATTTCCCATTCTTTTATTATCGCACCTCCAACCAAGAGAAAGAGAAAAAAATTTTATAATTGCGCACGAGTTCGCGTATAGTTTATATGTCTCTATTTAGACCTCCGAAAACCATTAGGGTTAGCGGTAGTTTTTATTAATAACTCGGATAACGTATGCGACTATATATATATCCATTTCCAGCATATTAATACGGCTCAGTGTTATTACTCTAACATGTATATATTCTTTTCGTCTTTTCCCCTTTTTTTTTTCTTTTTAACAAAAAAAAAATTTTACAATAATAATAAAAAATAAAATAAATAAAAAAAAAATCTACGCTGGGAAAAAAAAGAATTTTTATTAAGTCATTCGCCGTTTTTCTTTTCTTTAACCTTGTAAAATGCGTGAAAGTATCGGAGTTTTGCTCAATATCCCGACTTCGTGTCAAATCCACTGGTCGTTGCGCCCTCTTTTATTTGAACCTTCTACTATCTTCCTATTCCCCCTCGCTCTCCAGAGGCCCCACAGTTGCGGCATCCAGTTATAACGAACCGCTTCACCCGCTGAAGGGTCGTATTAATAAATTCATAGGATTGGCTCTAGTTAACTTAAGATTTAGCCTTATAAATATATGAATTCATTTTTGTCTCTGCATGGTTCCCGGGCATATTTATGGATAGCGTGTTTGCTTCCAAGCGCCAAACCTATTCGCGATGAGCAAATAAGAATTACACCTAGGGACTTTATAAATGCAGAATAAACCCCGATAGCGACTCAATAAATATTTGCTATCGTTTACCTTCGTGGTAAATAAGAAAAGGGTGGGGTTCATTGGCCTAGCTCATCTCAGGGAGTGGTGGTCAATAGACCGTGGACGGGAATTAGGGATTCCGACACTACTGTCTTTAATTGGAAGTGGATTAATATCCTTAATCAATTGTATATTTAATAACTAAATCGATTTTAAAAATCCAATCTTATCGATTAGTTTTCCCTGCTGTAGAGTGAAGTTCTCGTCTAATTTCGAGGATGAGCTCGCTACCCTATACTAAAGTTCTATAAGCTGGTTATTCAAGGTAAAGCATATGCTTTATTTTAATTATGACATTTTGGCCCCCTAACTATGAATTTGATTAACATAATATAAATACAAAGCGAAAGAAAAATATTCAAAAGATATTTTGAATGTAAAACAATTTATTATACAACAAAAGAAAATATTAAAAATTCATTTAGTTACCCACCCCCCATTATTTATAACTCGTGTTTCATTGAATGTTATAGCATACGCATACATGTACGGATTAAATAAAGTGATACTTTGGATTTTGATAAGCCCCCACAAGACACATCAATATTGTTCGTCTATTAAACTGCCTCCACGGACTTTGTAATGGTACGTTTTATTAAAACAGATTTTAATCATAGAAAATTAAATTATTCCAAAGTTCCAATGGATGACACAATCCGTTTAACATTCGGATTGTGTGGTAATAGCAATTCAATAGGTAATTGATAAAGTTCACGTTACCTCCATATTCCAAAAGCATGTGTTACGATGATAAAGGCTCTATAGCTGGATGATCTCGTGGTTCATTTTTTCGTAGCGATCACTATTCTTTGCCGTTGATGACCGGAACTCGGCGTTCTTTGATTTTCTTCCTTGCAGCACCTTCTGGACTGTGGGGCAGGCCTTCATCGCCTGTCAAGTTGAGAGGGGGTTTTTACCCCACTCGATGCATGATACACCTTTACTTCTCTTTGATCTTTTCTGGACCCGTGCAAGAAGACCTCTTATCCCTCTCTATTTTCTTTTATATCCTTTTTTCTTCTCGTCCTTTCTCCTCCATTTTCGTGATCCCCTCTGGCAAAATTCCTGGTTGCGTCATCCGAATAGACCATGACTGCTGTCATTGCGGTCGCCATCGCATCAAAAATACATTCGCATCCCAGACCAGATCTCGTTTTTGTTCAATTTGCTATCCACTCGAAATACATTAATCACGCACATACATACACCTCGCATGCCACAAACACCCCAACAAAACACGAGTTCTACGATGTTTATTTATTTTTTTCTTTCTTTCTTTTTATAGTCTAACAACTACTTCTAAATAAATATATGAATAATATACGGTTAATATCAAAATATTCCCATCACCATTAAATATTAATATTTCCGATTATTAGTAACTTTATTAGCTAATAGTATTAGTAATATATATATACCCATTTCTTTTGTAACTTTAGGTGGACCATCGCTCTCCTCAGTCCGCACCTTGTTACACACTCTAAATCATTTACAAACAATAAAAAACAGATTATTTGCTATAATGCTACAAAAATGAATAAAAATAATAGATCCTATAAATGATTGTAATCTGTGGAAATCAATTATCTTTTTATAGTCATTCCAAATATTAGAAAGAGTCTAATTAATGTTTATCTCATTAATATCTGGGATTGGCAATTGCATTAAAGTTAAAAGTATGTGCATAAGTTATATAAAATGTAGTATACATAATTACCTAGGTTATTAAGTCTTTGATTTAACTTGGAGTCTTGCTGACTGTCCCTTGGAATTTCTCCCACTTCTTTAGGAGGGAACAGTCGCTCTTTGGTTAAGATTTGATTGTGGGAACTCCTCCGTATTTTGGACATCAAGGACAAGGCAAAAAAAGAACCCTCCGGTAGGTGCTATGTCAGCAGTTGTTACATTGAGATGCGAACCATTAAAGCACTGGAGTCTGGATTGACCGGTGATCATGACTGGCCCTTAGCCACACATCTCCTTGAAGCTTCCCCTTATGTTGTAGGCTATTTTCATGTTCATACAGTCAGTCTGCTATGTCGAGGTCCTTTGACTCAGCTTTCTCTTCTTTTTTTCCAAATTTAATTTTTGATGTCTACTTTCTAGTATATTTTTCTGCTTCTTATCAGAGCAGTATCCTCACTGAAGTCTCGACCAATATTGTTTTTCAATTAATTAATTAATGTCCTTTATTTTTCAAATTCTTTCCTTATCTTGATCTTCTGCTTGGTTTTTCTTTCACACCTTTTACTTTAAAATGCTTTCAACAACTTATACAAAATTACTTTCAATTTGATATAATTTATAATATAATATTTTACATTTATTTATCAATCACTTTCTTTAATAAATTATTTCATTTTGACATGCAATAAACCTTGCTCTGTTTATTCATACATTCGACATATGCATTTCACTTTCATCAAAATGTGTAATTTTAAGAACAGATCTTTATCTTCCATTGTATTCTAAATTTTACTTATATTTTATTAACCTCACCAACTGCCGCTTTTTTTTACATCATTAACTTTCTATTTTATTTATATTTCCTTTCTCATTTTTTAATCTTATACTAAACACATGATATCGATATTTCTAATCTTAATATTTTTATCTTTTTAAAATCTGAACTTTGGAGGGTGAAAGATAAGAATCTTTTCGATTCCTAATTCCCTCTCTTTTCTTAATTAAAACATTTCTTTGTTTATAATTTTTTAACCTCACTTTTAATATTCAAAACACAATATTTAATATTTTTAACATGTTAAATATCTATATGTGTGATCGCATATGTTTAAAGGATATATGTGTATATATTTGGATATGCATATGTATATATTGTAACCTTCTGGATAGGCACCAGAAATATTGATTGTGATTATATAGCACTGTATCAGTAACAGCTGATTGCAGCTTACTAAAAAAATGAAATAACCTGAAATTTAAATATTTTTTTTATTAATAATCTAAAACTATGTCTAAGAGCATTTATATATATATATAATTTGAAAGTTTTGAGGTATTTAATAATTTTCTTTTGTGAGTATTTAATGATAGAAAAAAGGATGGCTTGTCACAGAAATTGTTAGTTAATTTAAGTTGATCCAAGTTTGTTTTATTTGTCTGCAGAACAGTACTGATATTTGTTTAGATAATTCTCTGGTTTATTTGCTTTTAATATTTCGATCCATAGTAGAAATAGTGCAATATGCTTGACTCATTATCATAGAAACTTATATTTCAGTCAGATCAGTTTAGTATATGTAGTATAGCATTTAGAGATTTGCATGTATGCTTGTACCATATTTCTACTTTATTTTCTATTTATGTACTTCATTATACTACCAAATATCATGTCTCATAGCAAAACATTTAATTTCATAACCAATAGCTTAGATAATGAGCTTAGTTACATTTTAAATGAATCAATGGATCACCGGACCAGTGGATTATCAAACAAGAAATACACTATTAAATATTTTATTTGCTAAAATAATTATCATTAGTTTTTATTTTGTTATTTTAGAAATACAGAATATTTTATTCTTGGTTCAATTTAATTTAATATTTTTTTTTTAAAGACAAAATAATTTTTTTTCTTTCTTTTTCAAGATTGAAAGATTCTTGCATATTTTGCAACTAATTAGTTCAGTACAATGGGTGGAGCAACCTTTTGTTTCTAGAATTTTGAACTTTTAAGTGATCTTGGATTGATGGGAGAACAGATGCTTGGGTAAAAATCTGTTATAAAAGGAGAATCCTTTACAAAAAGTTGTTTTTCCTTTTCTGATTTCAACAATTCTCTCTTCACAAAAAGTTTTTATTAATACAATTTCATTTTTACAAGTTAGTTCTTCCATAGTCCAAGCTTAAAAGTAAAAAATATTATTGATTTTCTGGATGAAAACAACTCAGAAGTTCTACTGAGGAAAATAAAAGAGGAAATATGCAGATGTAAATCACTTTGAAAATAAGATACATCTCCCTGCTTTTAACTGACTAGTTTAAATTCTAAAATCATCATTTGAGATGCATATGTGTGCCTATATTATAAATCTATATAACTTTAATTTCTAATAATAAAGAAATAATTGAAATGCATGTTTATATGTCAAATCTACTTTGCCTAAATTTTATCCATAACACTGGAGAAGTAATTGAAATGTATGTCTACATTATAAGTTTGATTTACCTAGATTTAATCTCTAACATTAAAGAAATAACTGGAATGTGTAAATTCTATTATTATTCTGGAAGATTTATATTCAACTTTTTCATAAAACACTTCAGTGACTCTTTGTTGATAATTTTTGCTAGCTATAAAGGAATAAAGATTAAATGGAAGGATATGTGCAGATAACCTATTCTAACCTGATTTATTATTATTATTGATAAAACATTTACTTAACCATTGCATATCTGGAAATGAGAAATGAAAATGCATGACATATAATTGATAAATTATTAACTTATCTCTAAATGTGCTAATAAATAAACAGGTAGAAGAGCATGAAACTGGATATGAATTTCTTTTATTTTATTGTTATCCTCATTTGCATTTGACTATTTTATTAAAGTATATTATTAATAAACTTACATGAATTTAAATGGATTTTATAAACTGATTAGTTATTTGCTTTGTGAATGACTTTTCTTTTGAAAACTTGGAACAAGTGCTTAAACATATCTAATGAATTAAATAATAAATTATTGTTCAACTTATGCAGCATTAGATATTTATTACTATAATGAAGATTTTCATGTTTTAACAGGCAACCCCAGTATCAATTTTGTTGTTTGTATTGTAATGATATATAAATATGCCATTACATTAAATTGAAATAAGTTCACAAATAAAAATAAATGTATTAAAAAAAAAAACTAAACGCTAAAATTAAAATGTTTGTTAAACGTATATATTTGCACAGATTCAAAACTTTAAAAATATTTAAAAAAAACAACAAAACAAATAAATAAGTATTTGAATGTACTTTTTTATAAAGAAAGTACAAGATTTAAAGATAAAATATTTTTGTAGATGGAAATGATTGTTTATTAATTATCCAAAAGCTGTGTAATTAAAAAGTCAGATGAAAAATTGATAAGAGAATAAAGAGATTTTAGCTTGACCAATGGAAGCAAATAAAGGCCTGGACCATAATGAAAAAATGGAACAGTGACATCTTTGTTCATGGAATCCATAGGAGGACTATAAAAAGAAAAATATTGAGTTCCAGACTGTTCCAACTTGATTTGGTGAGACGAACGATGGGATGCACATATCTTCTCTCTCACTTATTTTAAAAAGGAAAAGACTGTGATTCCAGAATAAACCAGCTAAGGCTACCTCCAGAATATCAGAACAATCTTCCATGAAAGTCTTCGGGGGAATTGCCAACAGGAACCTGGACTCTTCTACCATAAGCTATATGAACTAAACAATTTTTAAAATCATAAAAAAAAAATAATTAAGAACTTTCGTCAGAGTTTGACAAATTTAATAAACAAACCAACTTAAATGTTAAAGTAGACTTTTATCTGATTTTTGTAAGTTTCAAATCAATTAATAATGTTTAATTTTATATATTTTGTGATTGATAAAAATCATTTCCATTTATTATTTTATTTGTATTAATATTTATTGTTTAAATTTTAAATGAGGAAATTTAAGTTGGGTATAGATGTTGCATAAATTTGTTAGCGGTTAATTATGTTGCTGTTTCATAGTCGATTGGAATATATAAGTCATCAATGTCACTGCGGCACCTTACGATGAATGCTATTGGGTTTTTTTGTATTCCCTATGCAATTGACGTTATCGATGATTTTGTATTTTGATCGGTTGTGTTTATTTTGAAATGTTTTTGACTGTAGAATCTGTGCAGCTGATCTATACTCAACATTATAAAACAAATTGTATAAAATTCATCTGTGCAAATGTATCTAAAGGTTAAATTTAAGTCGGGCATGAATGGCTGTATAGATTTGTAAAGACATATATATAGTTTAAGGAAGGGTAATCTTAGGTTATTTGTTTCACAGTTAAATTGAGTCAATGGATTAGATGTATTGTTGTAATTAGTAAATGTAGCAGGAGATCTGCTATGGGCAGAATTGCATATATATGCCACACACCTTCTGTTTGCCTATGGATGGGATTGTAAGTCTGCAAAAAGGACCGCAGTCCATTCCTATGGAGTTTTTTGTTTATTGTTCTGCTTGCCAACAGATGTAGCATTCCTGTTGGTTGAGAGACAATGTCTTCTCTAACTCTACTTACTGTTCAGATGAACATTCCTGACAGTATAGTAGTTTGTGTTGTTGTATTCATGCTGCATTGAATACATCGATATATCCGATGGATTGACGTTGGTTTGGCTGCGAACTTTTTGGCCTAAGGTTAAATAAGGGATAGAACATTTTTCTTTTCAAATACAATCTATATAGTCTATTCATACTCAACCCTCTAAATAAATATTAAACTCATTATTGCAAGCTATTTAAATGTAAAATTAAAAGTTAATATAAAAATCTAAAATGTTAAATTTATTCCTCAAAATTTAAAATGATTCAAAATTTATATGTGCGTAAATAAATATTTGTTTGTTATTTACTGGCAGTGGCTTTTATTATTTTATATATATACAAACTAAACAAGTTATTTCTTATCTCTGCATCTCCATGAGCTAGTGACAATGGGCTAATGATTTAAATATTAAATAAAGTGGAATCTTAACAGCGTGTATCTGCCTACTTTATAAATGTTTCCTGGTTCAAATGCCTGGATGGTGCCCTTGTAGTGCAGATTGTGGTTAGATTTGATCTCCACTTTCATTTGGATCGTTATAGTATAAATGTCAAAAAAAATTGATCCAGTGACCATGTAGGGTAGTAAATACAATACTATGGCTGTCTAGTTGCCATAACACCTGCAGGTCGAATTTGAATACTATCTACCATATTGGGTTTGAATACAAATCCACTTTCTTAATGAAATCTTAAAAAATAAAATCTTTAAATCTTATATAAGGATGTAAGTTAACAAACAAAATGTACCTAGTGGCCATTATCTCATTAAAAAGATGAACAAAAATTTCTTAGGAAAAAGTACATTTATGAGCATCAGTTAATCTGACCCAAGCACCAATTTCACTAGTACCATAAGAATTATACTTTTCCTATCTAAGTAATCTTAGAACTATTGCTAATTGGGTGCCCAGACCTTTAGCTAGCTCAAATTCCAGGGCTGGGAGGTAACAATACCTATCAGGCTGAACGGAGGTAAATGAATAAATTTGCGTACTTGGAATTATCTTTCCCTGATTTATGCATCTCAAATTAAATTGCGTGCCATGTAAAATTAACTACTTTGAACTTCCTACTTCTAAACATTTATTCCCTCATTACACAATCTATTTCCTTATCAAATTTATGGTTTGGAGTTTAAAAGTACATTTAATATAATTGTTTACTCAGAAAAGCATACTCAATTCATTGTGAAAAATATACTGCCAGGAAGGGAACTAGGCCAATATAAGTGATAAATATGTTCATTAATGTTAGATAAATAATTTGTTTTAAAGTAAGTATACAATTTTATTACTATTCTGTGTAATTAAATATTGAGAAAAGATAAATATATATATATATATATATATAATTTACATATCAAATGATAACATAAAAAGAACAAAATGAAATTAGTTAAATACAAAAGAACATAAAATTAAACAGTGTGTGTAAGAATGCATTTATACATTACAAATTAAATTATATAGTTTTACATAATGATTAAACCTTTAGAGAATAATGATAGGTAATTTTTAGTTCACTTAAGACAATAAAAATTAGTCATATTTACCTTGGAATACCTGAGATTTTATTTTCATTAGATATAAGCTTATTTCCATGTAAGCTTGTTTCAATGATCCAAATAAAATTTATGAATTGTTTATTGTCAATGAATGGAAAAAAATTTCTGTTAATGACAAAGTCTGTCATGACTATTCATTTTGTGGTATTGCTTGGATATAAAAAATAATGATGTCTTATTGGAAGCTTTCTTAGTGTATATAGTTCAAGATTCATTCCTTCTTGGATTATTTTAGTGGTGTATCAATAGGGTCCTTCAGGTTCTTGGATGGGCAGGCATTGAACAGGAACAACTATATATATTTTGGAGCTTAGGGTGCTCACATTAGACATATTTGTCCTGCTCCAGCATTATGATTGTATAAGTTGATATTGTTAAATCCATTTTCTTCTGGAGATGGTTGATTGAAGGACTTTTAATATTTCATTTTTATAATGCAAGCATAGCCATATCAGTAAATTTAGCAAAAAAAAATATTAATCCAACATTTCTGTCCGAAAAACACTCTTGCTCTTTCTTTCCTTTTTACATACTAATTAACCAAATTCTTTTATTTCCCAAAATAGTTTATCAGCATTGAGATCTCTATTTTTCAGGCATGCTTTTAACATTTTTCTTTTAGGTTTCTTTTCTTTTTTTTTAGCCATACATTTATTTTTGATTTACTGGAATTTAGAGTGGCTAAGTAATGAGACAAAAGACACAAAATTGCCTCAAGGTAAATGTATTAAAATTCTTTTGTTACTCTCATTAAAATACTATGTATGATAAAACTAAAGGAAAATATACCTTTAAAATAAGTAATAATACAAAAAAAAAAATTATATATTTGCATATAACTGCATTACCACAATTTATTAACACATATTTTTGTGAATGTACTCTAAAATAAAGAACTATAACTATATACATCTTTCTCTCTCTTTTTATTTATTTTTTAATAAAAATAAAACTTTCGAACTTTATCTCCCTCTTCGACATATATATATATATATAAGATTCTTCGTATACATACTCGGACATTGAGACCAATTTATTGGACTCACATTTATCTAGACAGTTAGGACATATTATGTAACTGCTTTGTAACTGAGTTTGAACATGGTTACTGTTAAAATGCCCTCCCTGTTGGAAAGACTTTAAAATAATGTATATTTATTTTGAGGGCTAACATAATATATATAAAAAAATTCCTGCAATCTCTCCTCTTTTTCCTTTCATATACACATCCTGTGTCTACACTTACTTCCCATATACATGTGTTAAATGACCTATCAACTTAAAACCATGACAAAATGAAACATCTGGACAGACCAAGACAAACAAAAACAAACAAACAAAACAAAAAAATATGCACACCTCCCCTTAATTTTAATCACTCTCTACTTCTTAACATTGGTGATGAAAGACATGACCTTTTTCCCTATTCACCATATGATCTCAGTAATGCCCGATGGTGTTCACTTTCATAATATGGATGCTGTGATGTTTCCTTACCTTCCTTTTGGTAACCCTTTTGGATCTCTCTTGGATGTCTATCTTCTTTGCTCATCTTCATTGTTTGAGCATTTTTGACTTTTCTCCTATCCAGTGGTTCTTTGTAGTTTTGCACAATCATATCTATAGCATTTAGTAGTTTGGTTACTTACTCAATGGAGGCCTTCCCATTTCCCAGGAGCATCTGTTCAATTTTCACTGACAAGTTACACTTAACTACTCTAATAATGTTGTTTTTCATCATATTACATGCATCTAAGCTGCACAACTTAGCTACCTGATGATGGAAAAACTGAGAATAACTTTCCTGACTAGTCATCTTATATTTTTTTTGCATTACATAATATCTCACCATTTCTTGTCTTTCTTCAGACCAGAATGTGTCTCTTACTGCTTCTCTATACTCTTGATAAGTCTTGGGTGGATGAAACAGCAAATCCCACCATGACTGCACATCTTCCACCAAGTTGTTACATGCAATAGTCAATTTGCTTTTTTCAGTCATCAAGTTAGTGGTAAAATATCTTTCTAAGCTTTTTAAATGTTCAATTGGCACCTCTCCTCTTTTCCCAGTGAACACTCTAATATTTAGGAACTGGTTTATCTGTGACTGTGATATTGAGCATCTCACTGTAGCCTCATTATCTTCTACTAAAAGAAATCTTAGCAGTTTTGTTTTGACAAGCGGCTTTCTTTGAACACGATGGTTACAGCCAATCAAAATTAAGAATATCCAGCCTACTTCTTTTGTTATACTTTTGATGTCATCTTTATTGATTTTTTACTTGTAAAATAATTCAGAGGGCAGCATCTTACAGAACTTTTTTTAACCTTTAAAATTAGTGCAAAATCTTTACTGTAGTGTTAAAAATAATGGAATTCAAGTTACTTGAAGCGGCTTCAAGTCATCTCATAAGGACCATCCAAGGGGTTAATATATAAAATTATATTTTGTTAATAAAAATGCATTTGTCTTGGAATTGTCATATTATCATAAGTTTTTTCAATGTTACTAATTATTTATTAATTAATTTCATTAAATAATTGCTTAAAAATAGTAGTGCATGTCTTAATTTCTCCAGCTATTTGTTCTATGAATTGACAGTGTGTGTTACTTGATTTCATTATAGTGTTGTGTTTTAGAGATTAGTCAATTATCCCAGTAAGACTATTCAAATTAAAGTAGATTAAGCATATGCATTTATGTTTTCTCTTGTTCACTGTCACAGGTTCTAGGGTTTTTCGATCCTGACCTTTCTCTAGAGCAATAATGGTTTATTTATTTATATGTAAAGTTTTAGGTTTGTATTTGGATATCCATATAATTATCTGAAAATTGCAGAAGTCAAGAGCATCTTTAATGCCCATTCACTACATTTTATTTTTATATAGATTACAAATTAGTTGAGCAGTACACTCATGGTGTAATATGGCCAGAACATTGATGATTATGATAAATACTTTAATCTTAAACCTTCAGATGTTTTTTTAATATTTTGTATTAAGCTTGTCAGTGGCTAGGTAATTAACTTAGATTTTATAATGTATCTTTTAAATACAGAAACAAAGGATGATTATTGCTGGTGATATTATGTTTGTAACTTATTATAATTACTTGTTTTGTTTTACGCCATTGCTCTCGTGATTCATTGTATTACATGTCAATGCTAATTCATTTTATGTTTATATTTATTTATTTTATATTTGTCCATTCACTGTTAATTATTGATAATATGATTGTGATATTTATATTTTTATGATTCAGTGGGGAAAATAATGATGATTGACATCTCTCTATATTATCTCTTTCACTCTGTATCATTACAAATGGAACCCTTCATTTCCTACCATTAATACATACATATATATAGTTGTCCAGTTAGTATTAGTATGAAAATTTTCTCTATATATGAATTGAGTCAATGAGGTAGTTAAAATGATAAATTATTTACTCAAGCTTAATGTTTTAAATTTATAACGATTTAAATATTGTTATAACATCTTGATTAATTTAAATTTTACACTTGTTTGTATGTACATGTTTATTTATGAGCTTAGACCAGCTGGAGAAATATTACACAAATGCTTTCTTTCTCTATATAATATGTGGTTTATAGGTTATAGAGTCTTTACATAGATAATTGCCGGACCAAACTCCCTATTTTATAGAGAATCAGCAAATGATAAATCATTATTCATAGGCTAGGCAATTAATTGTTCGATGAGGATTTGAATAATTTTCAATCCTTGCTTCATTCTTTAATAATGGTTATATATATATATTACAATATCGTACTCACAAATTATGATTAAAATTAGCTGTAATTACGCATTTTGTATAGAACAAATAACTATTATTATAGTATTAATGTGAATAAAAAAATTTTTATTGAAAGCAACATTATTTTTAAAAACAAAATTTATTTCGTAAGATGATTTTTATCAAGCATAAAAATATATTAAGTTGTAATATTTCAAAAATTGGCTTAATTCCAATTTTTAATATAATTTTCAGAGATTTTTAAATCAGTAATCATTATTTCTACACATATTTTATTTTTTTATATACTATATGCATACAGTATATAAATTCTATATAACATCAAATGAATCATCTCCTAAGGCTAGATGCAATTATTTTTTTTAGCTCCAAATTTTATGTTTAAAGCAAGAAAATGCTTAATTATTTTATTGCTAGAAGTCAATTTGCATTAATGAAATGTTTTTCTATAAAAGTCTATTTTTAATACCTGTGTTTGGATGTAGTCAAATATATTTAAAAGTTTTTTTTTTAAAAGTATATATATGTACATATATATAAAAGGTCAATTATCCCATCATTAAAAACAGAAGAGAGAAAAAGGTTTAATATAATGCAAATATAAAGAAATTGTCATAAATCTTTTATTACTTAACAACCTAAAAGTTGTCATTAATTTAAATAATTGTGAAATTTCTAAAACTAGTTTTTATTCACGTTTCAGAAAAAAATGTTTGCTTCAATTTTTTTTTAACCATTAAAAGTATTGTCCTTTAACTTTTATTTTCTTGCTTGGTATAGTAAAACAATTGAGATATAAAGAAGTTCTTTATTTTACTGTTCAGGTTAATATTTATTGACACTAAGGTTTATTTTAAAACAATCAATAAAGTAGTGTTTAGGAAATACTTTATTTTAACGATTGCTTTAAATACAATTTAAAATTTGTTGTTACAAAGTATTTTTTGTATTTATTTAATTTTTTTTTTTTCATATGTCATAGCATCGGCCGGGACGCGAACCCACAACCGTCTGCAACCAACTACTTGCTTGCATGGCGGCTGCGATATCTCTCGGCTAACAACGCAAGACTTGTATTTATTTAATTGATTCTGAATTTAAATTAAAATCAAATTTAATATCATTGAAAAACTAACCTGAATGCTATATATATATTCAATTTAATAGACAATCATATAGTAGAAAATAATAGCAACAATATCATGTTTCAGCAAATAAATAAATATTTAAGACTAGATGCAAGCCTGATTAATGTTTGTTTAAAAGATTTTGACCTATTTCAGATGTGTTGTGTCATATCTGACCCTGCCTTCAGAAGTGGACTATTCCAGATTCCTTGCCTGATTGGCTAGCACCCAGTTGCTATCCAAAGGGATTAAAATCTTCACTGGGGTTCGCGCACCCCATAGCAACTGGGTGATAGCCAATCAGGCAAGGAATCTGGAATGGTCCACTTCTGAAGGCAGGGTCAGATATGACATGTTGTAAATATCCTTTCAGAAAATGGTCTTTAGTGCAATGGAAAAATAAAGGAATTTAAGAGCTAAATAATCTTGGATGGAACTCAATCATATTTGGTGCTGAAAGCCATCTAACATTCCAAGTGGAAAATTTTGCAGGTGTATAAAATGTCAAGTAATATTTAAATACAGATATACTTTATATCCCTGGAGTTTAGATGTAATTATAAGGGATTTGAAACCAGACTTTCAAGCTCCCGTCAGCTATCCAACCTATCTCACACAACCGATACACATGATCACACACATGTGAAAAAGATAAATGATCTCCAATATACGTATTTCATGCTGAACTAACACTCATTAAACACTGATTATATATGTGTGGGGGAAATGATCTGGACCAACTGATGAGTGCTGATGCAGCATGAAATATGTACACTGGAGATCATTTATCTTTTCACATGTGCATGGTCATGTGCATCAATTGTATGAAGTAAGTTAGATAGCTGACGGGAGCTTGAAAGTCTGAGTTCAAATTCCTTATAAAATGTTATGTTGTAAATCATAGTTTAAGATAAAATTTCAATCAAAATTCTTTCATTGTCTTAATAAAACGTTTGTGCATCTATTGTTCTATTGCACTCTGATATTAGAAAAAAAATATTCAAATTAAATGAATTGTAAAAAATATTTATATATTAAATTTTTATTAAAAATGAAGTTTTAAAATCCATTACACTTTACTCTGTTTTTGAGTCATCTTCATAAACATGAGTAATTGATAGATACCAGATTGTAGTGTCAGATAAATCTTAGACTAATTTTTATTTATTAATGCTCCTCAAAATACAGTATTTGATTAACAATCAACTTCAAGGCCCTTTATTATTATGTATAATGAAATGCTCTATCGACCGGTCTGTTTCACCTATTATATTCTATAATAATGTATTTATTTAGTGCTATGCTTCATTCAGCTGTGGGTATTTCTTTAATTTAAAAATTCAAGTTTGCGCTTGTAATATTGCCGAGTATGTGTGTATATAATCGCCTTGTACATTATAATATGCAGATGCCATCATGGGTAGCTTATACACACATACCACCCAGGCATTTGTTAAAACTGAAGTAAACATAACAGTGTGTAGTTAGAATGTATATGTATAACAAAATTTATAAGTTTAAATTTATAAAATTATTCATTTAAAAAGATATGTTTTAATATTCATTTAAAATAATTTTTGAGTTCTATTGTTTGTTTAAAATTACACAGGCTGTAAGTTGTTTGCAAATTTTAACATTTCATCAAAAATAATCTTTTAGCTGAAAATTGACCTCATTTAAAATTATAGGCAAAAACAAATTTAAAAATCCAATCAGGCATAAATTCACACTAAGTGCAATCGAGAAACCCTAGGAAAAAGAGCTTTTAACTCCAGATTTAGCTGTGGCAAATATTAAAAAAAAAAGAGAAAATTTAGTTAAAGGCAAAGTTTGAAGTCAGTAAACAAGTGACATTGTGAAAGTAAAGGGGGGGGGGAACACTAACAAAATATGATATAAAAAGCCTGTAGTGACCATTTAAGATGTGAGGCGCATATTTTTTTCCAAATGAGTGTTGAAGAATAATAACTAGAAAGCTGTTCCTGCATTACTTTTGGCCAAACTGAATTCAGAACAAGTAATTATTGAAAGCTGTTAAGATGAAAACCATGGGCTAGTGGGGAAATAGACTTACTGTCTGTCTCCCATGGAAAACTGTTTTACTGAAGAGAAGGGAACATCAACCTCTACCCTGGCCAAGTGATGGAGAAGCCATAACCTGAAGTAATGAAGAAAAGTGACATCTTGGCTTAATGGAGAAAATCTGCGTCCTGATTTAATGGAGAGAAGACACCCAGTAAAGAATGCCTGAAAAACTTACTACCCAGTATTTCCAGTAAATCATTCTGCAGAATAAGCTAATTTATTACTAAATAAACTCTAAATTAAAGCTAGCTAACTAATCAAGCCTTGTATATCATATTATTTAAATGTTACATTAAACCATTTATGTTAAATTTACTTTAAAATCTAAAGCATTCTTAATTTTTTTTTGCTTGATCATAAATATTTGAGTTCTATAAAAGCAGTTAAACATAAATTCTTATTCATTTTTCTAAATTATCCTTTATCGATTTCTGCAATTTGTTCTTATGCCATCTATATTTAGTTTTAAATTCATTTTTATTAATTTATGCTATGTTTAATCAGAATGGAGTTTTGTGGGGTTTAATAATTATCAGAGAGGCAATTAGGCACATTCCCATTAGTGGAATATTATAATATAAAAAAGTATAGGCAAAACTCCCTTCTGAAATGAAACTATTATTTACACTAAAGTGAGCCAGCTATTTATTTGTAATGTACTGAATAAGTTATTTTAAAAATCAATATTTTGCTTAGTATTAGACGTGAGTAATTTATATAGAGCAGATATGTAATATTTTAACTCTTGATAAATCCCTAAATTTGCTGTAACTCTCCTTAATTATAGGTTAAACTATACAGATTTCCTTAAATCAGATTCCTATTATTGCCTTTGTAATGTGACTAGATATACTATTTATGAACTGACCATTGGTAGTGGCACTGATAGAAGCTATAGATTTGGCATAATTAATTTAGGAAAATATTAAATTACCATGGCAAATGTGTTACTAGTTAGCATAAAAATGTGTAGCTTCTTGCTGTACCTATAGTGGCCTACATCTGGATTGATTCCATGTTAAATTGTGCACCTTAAGTTTGGAAAACAGATATTTATCTTGTATTGGAAGGAACCAAAGTGTTCCAAGGGCTCATCAAGCTGCTGTTCTGTTCACTCAAATAAAAGGGACTCTTCATATTATAGCAAGTAGCACAGTTTGAAGAACCGATTACTAGGTAATAAACCTCAATTAAGAACACATTTGAGACACACATATTCTGATACTATAGTTTGTAACAGCCTAGAATCTGACTTTAAACTACCCAGCATCAGTTCAGCCTCTCATAAAAATTAACATCGGCTTTGATCCAATTAGGAGTCTGAGTTAACTCTTTCTCTTTCTTGTCTCTGGTTAAAAATGATCATGGGTTTAAGTCACTTGAATGTCATCATTTTTAATGCTATGGTAAACAATTTACAGTTATTTTAAAGCTTAAAAAAGTACTGTAAGATAATGCCTCTCTCAAATTATTTTACAAGTAAAAAATCAATATATTTGGCATTTAAACTTTAACAATGATAGAAGGGCAGTCTTTTCTAGATGATGATTGGTTAGAAGTCATTTAAGGGCTGTTAATTTTTCATCACTCCAACTTCTTTGTTTTGCATTTCACAATGAAAACGAATGTTTTAGAGTGTTTTTTTTTTAGTATTTTTTTTACATATTAACAATTATTTTCATAAAATATATTAAAAACATAATTATTTTAGAAAAAAAACAGTAAGATTTTAATAAAAAATTGTATATTTTTACAGAAACATAAATTGAAAAAGAAACCAGCGCCAACAACAATTTTGACACCTGTCAACAGTTTACATTGTCCCCAGCTCTTTATTTGATTTTCAAATAAAAATTAATGTTTTATAATATTTTGTGGAATTTTTTACATATTATAATGTATTTTGGTAAAATATGCTGAAAATATAAATTATTTTAGGAAAGTAGTAAGATTTTAGCAAAAATTATTTATTTTTACACAACGTAAAATTGAAAAAGAAATGTTATGTTGGCAACACTTTTTAATTTGTTACGAATGTTTTTTTTTTTAAATTCATCGCTATCGAATATTTTTATAATTATAAATAAAAATTTATTTTTGAAAAAACTTTTGTTCACTTTCATAACCTGATAAATTATTAATATACTTTTTACAAATGAAACTAAAATGAATATATTAAAAGATGAATATATATTTTGCTGCTGATTCTGTAATTGACCAATCAAAAATTTAGAGATTTACCTCACTTGGCCAATAAAATGAAGTGCAACTGGATGGGTTAATGCTATTTATCTGTGTAGTAAATTATGTTTAAACTTAATAATATAACCCCAAGCTGTTGCTAATTAATTGATCACTTTATCCAATACTAATTTTCCTGATGTAGTCCATAGCATAAATTATAAGATAGAGAATAGAAAATATTTATCCCACAATCTACTTAACCTTAAAATGAGTTTAGTTAGAGGTCAAACCACTCAGTCTTTGAAACTTTAGACACTATATCTTAATTATGGTATATTCTCATGTAACATAAAAGATGGTGTAAGCATATTGTCAGTCAGCAAATCCATAATCTATTTAAACACTTTGTAAACTTAGGTGTTCACTCACCTGCATGGTTTTGTTTTATTATTTATTGATTATTACATTAAACATTTTGTAGACTGCACTCACCTGCATGTGAGCCATATATAAATTGCATTGTTTTATCATTTACTGATTACATTAAATATTTTTGTAAATCTAAGTATTCACTCACCTGCATGTCAGCAACATATAAATTGCATTGTTTATCATTTCTGATTACATTAAATATTCTTGTAACCTAAATATTCACTCACTTGCATGTGAGCAAAAATATAATTTACCTTGTTTCCATTTATTAATTATTACATTAAATTTTATAAAATATAGATTCATCTCAGTCTCTATTCTTGATCATTACCTTATGAATCACTAGGTAAGTTATATAATACCATGTGTGTGTGTGTGTGTGTGGATGTCTCATGTTTTACCACTTTGCTATTGCTGGAACGTGAAGGAGATATCGAGTGTAGCCTCAGGCATGTCATTCACTATGGGTTGACTTGAAAGCACAGGTAAGAGAGATGAGGCATGATCAGACATAGGATATTACTATCCTGACTTGGCTGGCTTTTGGTTCTCTGGTTCAGACTCTCGGTCTGTTGAGCAAATGTACAAAGTTGATCATGACAATATAGTACAACTCATGTAATGGCTTGAAATTTTCAAATACTTTTTTTGCTATTTGAACTTGATTTTAGGATAGTATTACAATTTTAATGATTTCAATTATAATTATAACTTCAAGAACTTTTGATCTTTTTGAAAAAATATAGTATTAATGAAATCAAAGTAGCACATGTTTTTCTGGCTTAAATTTAATATGCATTTAACAACAGTAAGCCAATTTATGTCATTTTACTCATACTAACTGTAAATATAAAAATAATCTTTTAAATAATTAATATTAAAGGATAAAATCCATTTCAACTATTCATCATGAAGAAACAGTTAAGGAGATGGTAGTATTTAACAATCATTCCAATTGATGGGTTGTGAGAATTAGAAGGTTTTTAAATCTTCAGTTTATCTTTTATCTAAGAATAGCTAGATACCAATTTATCAGCCAATGTCGAATGGATAACTAGGTTGTCTAGCAACACACTTTGAAAAAAGAATGATATGAAATGGATTTCTGGAATGAATTACATAGAAGTTAACACCTGCTATTTTGTTTTCGTATATTATCATTTTTAAATAAAATAAAAGCAATATTGACTTTTTTTTATGGGTGAGAATTATTATGGAATATAATATCTATAGATGAAACTATTTTAATATTTCAAATATTTATTAAACATGTGCATTTAATGATATGGATATAGTTATCCAATATAGTAAGGTTAAAGTAGTTTTGTAATCATAAAAATGAAGATGCTATATATTCCAAAGAGCTTCCTGGAAAAGTCTTGAAATAATGTTGGATTAAAAACAATATGGTATTAGAGAACAAATGAACACTATAAATATGGTTTCATTGTGAGACAAATATAAGCAGAGGTGGGTTTATATAGTTTTATTCATTTTATAAAAAAACATTTGATTAATATAATTTAAAAAATTTGTAGTAATGTTTGAAAATAGCTATTTATTCATAGAATGAAGAATAATTGGTATTATTACAAATGAAGAAAAGTCTGAGCAATCTAAAATAACAATAGAATTACATAGAGTTATGACTTGAGTTAATAATAATATAAACTACATGGTTTCTGTGTATTATTCAAAGTTGGAATTAAAATTAACTTAAGTGCCTCAGGTAAATTTAAAAGCATTACCTATTTTTGTTAAAAATATTTTTGTTGATAAATATTTTTGTTATATGTATTATAATTTTTAAATTACATTTTATCTTGGATATGTATGTATATGTACATAATAAAAAAATGTCTGCATTTTCTCTCTCTCTTTCTCTATAGATTGAACTTTATAATAAATCTCAAAATGTGATCTCCAAAATTTTTCCATAAGTCATACTTATTATTCTTATTCCAGATTATGTTATGGTGGCAATTAATCCATTTAGAAACATTATCTATAACTTATAATATCTCTGACATAGTTTTCAAAGTTATAATGCTAATGATTAAAATCCATTATCCTTAGGCTGATACTATAATTCTATTATTGTATCAAGTTGATAATTTAATCCTTTAGGAAACAATATTGAAAGAATACCTCATAGTTGGTATTTGTCATACATATAAAATGGAGGAATTAAATAATCCATTAATATAAACAAGTTGAATTTATTCAGCTATAGTTCAGATCCCATTTAATAAAGTATAAGATCTAGCAAAGAATAAGTAATCCACTCAAATCAATTTAGCAATTTTCATGGCAATGTTAAACAATTTTTCATATATGCACCAATGCAGTAGATAAATCCGTAAACGAATACAAAATTTGTAGCAGTTCAAACAATCCATAAGTAGGTGTAGCCAACATTATTTTAACAAGTTATTACAGTTTTAAAGAAGAGATAAACGATTAAGAAAATAATATATTTAATAGCATTCCATAAGCAATTTTAAAAATCGTTGATGATTTAAAATATTTAAATTTATTTCCCTTTTAAATACTATTCGGTGATAATCATTATTACTATTGTAAATTTTCCATTTAGGTCAATGAGAAAAAAAAACATTTTGCCAACTAGGCAAATGCTTAACAGATTTCTTAATTTTTCCTGTTAATTAAAGAAGGTTAAGAAAATGGCTATTTTATATTTAAACCTGGCAAGGTCCTTTGTGCACTGTAAATTTAACAAAGACTATTAGGGTATGAGCACAGACTTTCACACGACCCACCACTCTCCACTCCATCTAATAACACTGATACATAAACATACATATGTTGAAAAAATAAATAATCACCAATATACGTATTTCATGCTAAACCAGCAATCATCAGTAGGTCCAGATTATCATCTCTACACATATATACTATAAGTGCTCAGATATATATTAAAATAGACAATCCTCATACTTTAATGGACAGGCTTCAATCTACTCCACACTCCAACTCTTCAACCGTCCAGTATGAGGATTGTCTATCTTAATATATATCTGAGCACTTATAGTATATATGTGTAGAGATGATAATCTGGTCCAACTGATGATTGCTGGTTTAGCATGAAATACGTATATTGGTGATTATTTATTTTTTCAACATATGTATGTTTAAGTGTATCAGTGTTATTAGATGGAGTGGAGAGTGATGGGTCGTGTGAAAATCTGTGCTCATACCCTAATATTACATATATATAGACACAGGTATAAATAAGTCTATGTTTCAGTTATCAAGGACTATTGAAATTTTTATAGGGGTTATATTTGTAGCTTTCTATCATGTGATCTATTATAACATTAAATATTACCCACAATACATCGCTCTTCAAGTTTGTACGGCGAAAATCTGTTCCATTGCTAATAATAAATAACCATTAGGAGCAGATAAGTTTAGCCATCTGGAGAGTCCCAAAAATGCCAATTTTTGAGACGTAGTAATAAATAGAAAGTAAAATAATACAAATGTAATATTACACTGTATTGTACATTATTTATCTAGAATGAAATATACAATTGTTTATTTCCCAGTCCCAAAAATGCCAATTTTTGAGACGTAGTAATAAATAGAGAGTAAAATAATACAAATGTAATATTACACTGTATTATACATTATTTATCTACAATGAAATATACAATTGTTTATTTCCCAAATAAATAATTTATATCCTTAGAATATTAAATAATAATTATTTTATGAAATTTTCAAGTTCTCAAAATTTTAATTATTAATTTAATAAAATAACCTTTTAGAATAAAACAAATTCATTTAATCATTTTGCACTTTAACTTTTTAAAATGGCTGTTGTTTTTTTTAACACAGAGCTTTCATGCACGCACATTTACATGTTCAAAAGCAATATTAAATTTTACTATTCTAAATGAATGTAATGTTGGAATTAAACCACTAACTATCACATGCTCACTATTCTTTATAATGTAATGTTGTCTCTATAATTCTTGTAATATAATTATTAGATGAATATTTTCGTTGTTCTATTTTGTTGTTCCGAATCTAATATCTTCTATTTTGAATATTTCCCCCTAATATCAAATTTGTGTGTGTGTGTGTGATTTCTGTCTTCATAGATATAACGAAAATAACCTGCGCTTTTTTAAAAAAGAAAAAAATAGATTCACGCATTTCGGTACACATTAATTACTAAAGACTATCTGGAAGGTATATTAGATAATTTTTTAACTAATCTACTATTCTCATAAAAAACATTTTTTCCCTCCATATGTCTTAGCATTGGCCAGGAGGCGAACCCGCAACAACTGTCTGCAAGCAATGGCAGCTGCGCTGACCTCTCGGCTAACAAACATTTTAATTCTATTTTTGATCATTGTATCAGCCATAATACTAATAACAGTGATTGATCTATTTCATTTAACAATAAAAGCAAGCCAATATGTATATATTTTTTATAGTGTTTGGCTATGTCTATTAATCCCAATGGTAAAATATAAGGTCACAATATACACATATATTGAAAAGTTCTACATATGAACAGGACAGCACAGAAAACAGTATTGTAAGCATGATGCTACTATTCTCCACTATTTACACTATCCATTAGAATTCTCGGGAACCAAATATAATGAATATAATGGTTCCATTATATATTTATCTTTTAAAAGATATCTTGCATTAGATTGTTTAATTCTACTGTTATAAAAATATATTATCAAATAGAAATGCATAATGGTAAAGCAACATTTTATTACAAAGGAATACAAATTTTAAATTAATTCACCATTTGCATCCAGAAATCAATGACAAAATTTTAACTACAATCAACAATTTTATAATATTGGACATTCTTGCCAGATGAAAAGGCAAATTAGAGCTTAATGCTATACTATTTAATGTGATTCTAAAAAATAGTTTAATAATTTGTTGCTCAGGAATTTATATGAAAATTCACAGGAAGCTTGAATATCAAACATCAGTGATCCACATACCTTGAGATATAGATTGTATACCTCAAACTCTAAATATCAAGCCAGTCTAAAAAATTGCAGTATAGTAAACATGGATGTAAAACATGGTCTTTGAAAAAAAAGAGAAAAGAGTAATGTTATAGACATGAAAATGTGGCTTTGGAGAAATTTGAATAGAATTAGTTGATATGCTGAACATCATTCCTTCCTAAACTACTATTTTCAAATTTGCATATGAAACATCCAATTTTACTGATCACACTTTTAACATAATATGTTGTTTGTCTACCCTTCATCTTATTTGAACCTTTGTATTTTAAAACAATTTATAGAAATAGATTACGTCTCAAAATATAACTCAAGAATTTTATTTTCTTCCATCTTTTTTCGTCCACCAGTTCTTTTTTTTATACTGTATTTTCTCATGATCATTAGTTTTATTTTTCAACCAACTTATCTTGCTCAATCTTGTCCAATATTTTATATCTTTACTACTTCCCAAAGGACTAAGTCTCACATTTATATGTAAATATCTCTAATATTTTATGATATAACTTTAAATTTGAAATGGTAAAATAAATTATATTAATAGAGTGTAAAACTTTTCATATTTTGATATATAAGTAATGAAACTTATACATTATGAAGATGTGCTGATTATTTTAATTAAATATTTAAACTAATTATAGTGATAAAAATATTATATGATTTGTTATTTGGGAGCTAAGTGGCATTAGATTATCCAAGTAAAGGTTGGCCACAATAGTTCTATTTATTTAACTCACTAGATTAAAACTAGAAATAATAATTCAAGACTATTTTGAAATCTGCTACATAGAAAATATCTGTATTATTAAATAGTGAAAAGTTGTTGATATTGTAACCTAAACTAATAACACAATTTGGAAGTTTAGATAATGTATTATATGGGTATTATGCATATTACATTTTTTGAGATATATAAAGGATTGAAGGTAATTATAAATAACTCTCATATTGCAAACTGAATAACTTATAAGGCATGCTATAAATAAATTAGTGGATTGTTTCTATATTTATATTGCAAGCATTCCTAGATCCATAATGTAAATAATTATAAATATGTAAATATAAATTAATTATTATAACACATGTATTTGAATTAGACAATAATAATAGAATGCATTTTAATGTGAGACTTTCTGCAGTTGTATTTTCTGAACTACTTTAAAATTCATAACTAGCTTTGGGATTCAGAGTTCTATCATAAGATAATGATGATACTACATTATTAAGATGCAAACTATATGATAAGAAATTTGAATGTATAATAAATTATGTTAGATTTGACATTAATTTAAATGAGATATTGACAAGTTTTTAAGAAATATAAAGGCCACACATTAATACATATATGCAGCCTACAAAACAGAGTAGACTTTTCATTAACTTAAGTAAAGAAATATAAGTATTCAACTTTAAGATATAAAATTTTTAATAAATACATATTAAGTTTTCTGAGAAAGAGATTCAGTGATCAAAGTAGTCTAATCAAATAATATTCTTGATTATCATTGACAGTATCATAGAGATAGCGTGACAAGTTTAAGAGATAAATAATCCTGAACTGAAGTTTTAAATGCCAGTATGATGCTTAAATGCTACATGGTTTGTACAACAATAACCAATCAATTACTTTATCACAGATAGTCTATGTGATAGTTTGAGTTGCTTAAAATAGAAGATTCACTCCCAAAATAAAGTCATAAAATTGTAGAATATTCTTTTAGATATCTAGACTATAAAATCAAGCTATTTATTCATTATTGATAGAAAATGGAATTATTAAGTTATTAACTGGAGTGTAAAGTACAATCAGAAAGGCAGCATTGATTAGCTTAAAGTTCTAAGAGATGCTGGAAAAGGGTTTATTCAGAAGTAAGATATTTAAGATTATTGCTTTACTAGGTATCATTATGTTTTTTTAAAATATAAATAATAAGCAACCTGTTTATTTTTAATTATTACCATAAATCGCTTCAAAATTTGCCTTTCTCTTCAGAAGAACATTTTTTTTATAAACTAATTTTGCATTCTGAAAATTAGTAAAGTAATTCTATTTTAAAATTAAATTTTGTTGAAATTATTTTGGAATTAAACATTGGCAAAGTGTTGCCCTCCATCTCTGATGTGAATTTTAATTTATTTAAAGATGTCTTTTTTTTTAAAAAAATATATATTTATTAAACTAATCAAATTGGTAGTTTAGAGAAACAAATTTTTGTCGATTTTCCTTCTGATGTAATTAAGCTTTTGTCGTAAACTAAAGGCATGGATGTATAAGCCCCAACGAGCAAATGAGTGAAATCTGAGCAAGATATTAGAAACAGAATTAACGCTGATAAATATACGTGAAACAAACGGAAATCACTGTTTCATACTTTCTATCAAAATATTTATTTTTGCATTTATCTTTTCTAATAAGATTAAAAAAGTTCTCTTAACCTTCTCCGGTATGTTTTTCAAAATTAAAAAAAAGGCATTAATTTACTAATTTAATTGCATTAATTTGCATAAAATGTCGTACAAAGGAAGAAAAAGTAATACATATAGAACACACACACACGTTCGTATGAATCAATTATAGACTGAGCTAATTATTTTCAAATATTTAATTTTTCGAATATATTATTTTAAGTTGTCTGATTAAAAAAAAATTTAATTAGTTTATAATTGCTATAAAATAATTTAACTCTTTAATTATTATCATTTTGCTTCAGTGATAAATGTTAGCAGATATTTTGTTGACGTCATAAATACAAAACAGCAATTTATCTAATGTGGATTTTATTATTTTAGAAATGAACAGTTCTAATCTTTAACTAAAAGACAAAAACACATGCTAAATATCATATCTTTAATCTGTACGCTGTTGGAATACGTTTCAGATTTTTTAAAGGCCAGCCATTTCAATAAATTCATAATTAAAATATTTAAAACTCTTTAGAAGGGTGCAAATCTTATTTCTCTCTCATATATATACACTAACATAAATGACTTTATTAGAATTTATGTAATCATTGAAAAACAAAAAGAAAATTTATTTAGTCAAGCATTGGTGGTTGAGAGGTCAGCGACAGCTGCGGTACAAGCAGTTGTCCCGAGATAGCTGGTTCGCTTCCCGCCTGATGCTATGACACATGGGGGGTAAAAAAAAGCCAATTTATTTATTTGATACAAAAAGAAAAACTTACATATAACAACAGTCAAACATAATACAATGTAAATTTATATTAAAGCATAACACACTAACAATAAATTGAGCTAAACCAGAAATCATCACATGATCATCATTCCCTATGCTTACACAAACTGCCAAATGGGATGATGGTGAATATGGTTATTAAAGAACCAAAGACATCAAAATATATAGACAATGAACTGGATTCAGAATATTTGTTTTCATTTTGGACTTACAGCTTTATAATTAACTAAAAAGATAACAAGTGGCTACTGGAGGGTTGCATTAATCCTAAGATCTAGGTGCATTGCTCTCAGATCCAAGGCTTTTCACTGATAAAAACCACAAGTTAAAAACTAGTTTGGAGATATTGAATGAGTAGGCACTAAGTAGGGATTTTATGCACAAACATTTTTGCATCCATTGATTACTCTGGCTTGCACCGGGTGGCGCTACTGTGTGGAGAGTTTTGCCTCTGTAATAAATTGAGTTAGGAATAAAAAATATGTATTAAATTAAAATGAGCAAGTACCATAAGGAACAAACAAAAGAGCTCATAAACATATAATGCACATAATTTATTCTCTAAAATATTTTACTTAAAATTAAAAAAATATATATACTTGACTGGTGAAATGGAGTAGATATTATATTTAAGTTAAGGTTTACAAAGTTACATTATGAGCTTTATTTTTGCAGGGATGATTCTAATATTAAAATTAAATAAAAGGAATGAAGTAAATATATTACATTGCTTATCCTATTCTTCCTGATTTTTTGAGGTCCTTTACAATCTTGGGATTGTTATTTCAGACAAGACATAATAACACAGATAATTATTTTACTTTTTATTTTAGATATAATTATAAACCCTGATCTTTTGGTAACAGAATAGAAATATTTGAGGCCATGGTTTTTGTTGACAATGGGAAGAGATAAAAAATTTCTTCACTCGAATCACTTTCTGATCATTAGTCTTATTTTTTAACTTATGTTTAGCCAATTTAACAAAAAGTCTTACTGACATTGCTCTTACTAGTTATCTAGTTATGAATTTAGAGATTTGTTCTAATGATGGTAATAGAAAGAGATTATTTGATGTTAACACTATTTTCTGAAATGAATTTTGTAACATTAGTAGTTTTATGTATATATATATATATATTTGCAAAGAATTCAAGTCATACATCACATGACTATTGGCATGCTCATTATATAATATAACAGTTATTATATATATATAACTTATTTTAAGTGAAATCACTTTAAAATATGTTTTAAAGAAATAGTGGAAGAATCTATTAGTTTTAATGTTTTTAATCTTTATATGTTTAATTTTAATATATTTTCAGAAATTACTTTTTTTGACTTGGAGTACTTAAGATATTCACCCTTTCCAAGTGGATTTTATTAAATATACAATTTTATACCTAGTATCAAAATATAATCCACAAACTTTGAAAATCAGATACCACCAATTTGAGGTTTTTTTTTTTTAAAACTAAAAAAGGCCATGGTAGCAAAAAAAATATCAGATGTGAAAAATATTTAGTGACTTTATAGAAATTGCATTTTCAGAAAAATATTAGTAGAAATAACCAATTAATATGAACACAACAACTCAATGGGTTTTTTAATGTTCTGATTTTAGGTTTAGATGTTTAATATATCTTTTAATGTGAGTTAATTTGCTATATTTTTATAAAGTTTTTGTTGCTTTAATCCTGTGTAGGATGAATATTTTAGACTTTAGTATAACTGAAGAATAATCAGACTGTTTTATAGTTTTTTTGCATGTGATGACATTAAAGTTACAATTATAACACCACATATTCATTGTTTTAAAAATGTGAAGTTAGTAAAAATATATTATAAAGGATTTTCCAAAAATATTTTTTAAAAGTGCAATACCAATTGCCTTTTTTGGAAAAAGTGGAGGATAAAAAAATTGTCTGCAGTATCAATTGGACAAGCTGTATAAAATCTTGCAGAAAGAAATATTTGTTGATAGAAGAAATTAAAAAATTGAATTGAAAATTTATCAGATATTTATGAAAAACAATACACATGGTCTAGAAATAATATATTCCACACAATAGATTATGTATTGGTAGAAAAAAAGGGAATGAATATAGTACGGAAAATTAAGGTGTTTGATAATGAAGAAAGAGAGTGTGTTATAGTGATCATAATTTCTTTGTAATAGAAATAGTTAGTAATGTGATGGAGAATAGAAATAAAAGTAGAAACAATAGTGAAAGATGTGGATGGAGAGTGAATGATAAGAATAAGTTTGAAGAGTATGAAATACAAGTTGAAGAAACCATGGAAGAGTTGGTTGAGGATAAGTATAAAGATTGGTGTGATAAAATAGAAAAAGTGGCAAATAGGGTTTTAGGTGAGAATATTCAGAAGAATAAAAGACATAAAAATGAGAGTTAATAAAAGTGTAAAAAAGTGGGAAAAAGCATGCAGAGAATATAAGTATGCTATTAAGAACAAAGAAAGTGAAAAAGATATTAATGCTACATGGGAAAGTACTTAGAAAAGAAGAAGTTGACTAAAATAGATAATTATAGAGAAATAATGAAATTGAATAGTAAATTGTTGGAGGATATTAATAAAAGTGGAAGAGATGGGAGTAAAAAAATTTGGAATTACATTAAAAGGAGAAATGTAGTGAAAGAGAGATAGTATTACTAGATGATGAAAGAATAGAGTGTAGCTTTAAAGAAGAATTAGAGAGAATCTTAAATAGGTATGTAATGGACATAGAAAAGATGTTAAATGTGAAGGACAGAGTGATAGAAAACATGAAAGCATATAGTAATGGGAATATTAGGTTTACAGAAAATAAACTGAATGAGGCAGGAAAGAAATTGAAATGTGGAAAGGCAAGATGTTTAGACGGATGAGCAGCAGAGATGGTAATGAATTTAGGGCATAGGGCAAAAGTGAAGCTAATATCATGTTTTAATAAGATGGTACAGAAGAGAGTTTTCCAGGTAGTTGGAGTAATACAAGAGTAAGATTATTATTTAAAAGAAAGGGTAAGGATCATAGAAAGTTAAACAATTATAGACCAATAGTGGTAACATCAGTTTTATTTAAAGTTTTCTCATATATGATGGCTGGAAGAGTTGCAAAATAGATGGAAGAAAATAATGTAGTGGGGGAAATACAAGGAAGTTTTAGATCAGATAAGCATATAGAAGATAGTTTATTTGTAGTTGCATAACTTATGGATATGAGTAGAAATTCAGATAGACAGTTATATATGAGTTTTGTAGATATAGAGAATGCAAATGATAGAGTAAATAGAAATAGATTATGGGTAAGTTTAGCAAATTTGGGAATGGATGAAGCTTTGGTGGATTTTATGAAGAAACTATATGAAAATAATTACTATACATATCAATTAGGGAATATGGAATCAGTTAAATTTAAAAATTTGGTGGGACTAAGGCAAGGATGCCCTATGTCACCTATTTTGTTTTTGTTGTGTTTGAGTGAAATGGAGAGAGTAATAGAAAGGCTAGGAAGAGGGTTAGAGATACTGTTAATAGATGGCAAAGAAGTATATACTGTCGGATCTTTTTTTTTTTAGGATGATGTCTTTTTGTGTGCAGAAAGAAGATATGGAAGTTATGCTGAGGACATGCACAAGGGTGGGTAAAGAGATGGGGATTAAATTTAATGAAGAAAAATCAAATATAATTATGGTTAATACTGGGGAAAGAGAAGACGAAGAATTTTTATTGAGGGATATAAAGTTAAGTGTGGTAAATAGATATAGTTATTTGGGAATCAACTTAAGTAATCAGGAAAATTGCTTGGATGAATGGGAGAAAAAATTGAGATTTTTTAAGTAAAAGTAAAGGATTGATAAAGAAATTAAGTGTTTTTATATAATAAATATGATGTAGCTAGAATTGTATGGAAAGGGGTTGCAGTAGCAGGGTTAACATATGGCAATGATGCATTATGTGTTAGTAAAGGGGTATTAGATTACTTAAAAAATTACAAAGGGAAGTAGGAAGATATGCATTAGATGCAGATGTATGGACAGCAAAGAAGGCAATTCAAGGAGAAATGGAATGGTCAAGTTTTTATATGAGGAATGCAAAAAGCAAAATGAAAATGTTTGGTAGATTGCAGTTTATGGATAATAAAAGAATAGCCAAAAATAGTATTTAATTAGGTTATGAGTAAAGGTAATGTGGTATGCAGAAGTTTTGGATAAAAAATTTATATCAGTATACTTGTACAAAAAGTGGTATGATTGTGTTAGGAGGATTGTTAAGTGTTATAGTGACAAGGAATGGGATAGAAGAATAGATGCATTAATAAAGAATAGGGAGTTGGAGAGATGGAGAACTAGTATGGAGAGTAAAAAGAGTTTAAATATATATAGAAGTAAATGGTGCATTGGGTGCGAGTTAATTTATGATAATAGCAAGGAAAGTAGTTTATTTTTTAAGGCTCAAATAGGATCTTTAGCAACAAGGGAATATACATGTAAATGGAAGTATATGGGTGATTTAGTCTGCAAGTTGTGTAAGGAAAGTCTAGAAAATATTAGGCATCTGTTAATTCAATGTAAATGCTTGAAAGCAGAAAGGGTACAAATAATGAAGTTATGGAAGAATAAATATGAACAAAATGATTATACAGAAAGTGGGTTATTGGTTTTTATGCTGGGTTTGGGAAAAAATAAGGGGGGGTAGATATGAAGGCCGTGGAGTTGAGAAATATTATGTTGTGGAAATGAGATGGAGCAGATTATGGGAACACTTAGGGTGGGGAATGTAAAGGGAAGGTAAAGTGGCTAACAGGTTTCTCTGGGCAAAGTTTCTGAGAGATTCCTGACTCCATATAAGGAGAAGTCACAGTGCATCACATCACATAACATAAAGGGTTTAAAACCATATGCCAAAAAGTCTCTTTATGTATAATTAATATCATTTATTTTCATTTTTGATGATATTAAAAGACAATTGCTTATATATATATATATATATATATATATATCACAATATATAATATAATATACAATATAATATATATATATATATATATTCATGTTGTGAATTATCTTATATAAATATCATTTTGGCTTTCCAACTATGCAAACCCAGGATATCGCAGATACTTTTCATTTTTTTATTGAAATCTATAGTAAGTTTTATTTTCTCTTCATTAACAGTCTTTTTAAAATAGAGTTTTGTCTTTTTTTGCTATCTTTCTTATTTTATACTGGATTATTTTATCGAATTTGTTTTGTTAAAGTTTTTTTCTTTAATATTTATTATATTGGGCTACAGAAGTATAGGATAATCAGGGTGATAATTAAATACAATTGGAAATCATTTCAAGCTGCTTAGAAAACAATCTTAAAGTAAAATTGTACATAATGATGCAAAAACTTGTAACTAGGCAACAGCAAAAAAAACACAATGATATTGTAATAATAGAATGTAAGTTTTAAGTCAGGAAACACACCATATTAAGAAAGAGGTAAAAATAAATTTCTGTATTATTAGGCTAAATGAGAGGACTAAATTAAAGCCATTTGTCATATTGGTAGCACAAAAAAATTAAAGATGCAAGATAAAGATCTTATTAGAATTTGGAATGGTTATGATATCAGTTATGTTAAACATCATTTGCTAAAGATTAAATTGTATCACAATTCAAATGAAATGTGTTACAAGATTTTAAATCACAAAAACATATTACTTATTTCCAGGCTATGTACAAAAGAAAAGGAATAATTGCCAAAAAAGATTTTGCAAGACACATTATTATTATAATCCATTAAATAATAAATTAATATCAGTTTAATTTTGTGATCACCCAATATTATGATCCAGAAAGTCAATCAAGCAAAAAATAAAAATGTTTTTAATAAACTTAATGCTTTTTTTTTTTTTGGCAGTAGTAAAAGTCTTCAATTTTAATAATGAAATCAAAGCCAGAAGCATATTATGGAACACATAATGAATTACTGGTAATAATTTCAAGTGAATCTGTGAAAACCTGAATAACATACCTATTGCTTTTAAGAATGAAAGATGCATTGTGATAATTTTTGTTTTTATATCAAAAAATGTTTTGAAGTTATGGATGTAATTAATGATAAATCAAATAGAATGGATAAATGTAAATGAAATCATATATTATCTAAAAAAAAAGTTTGGCTAAGAGGACAAAAATAATAACAGATTAAAGTAATTGCCAGTAAACAAAGACTGAAACTAATATTAAAAAGAATTTAAACCATTTTAATTGAAATGTCAAAAAAGCATCCAAGAAAGATAGGAAACAGTATTATAACACCATTAATGACGGACATGTATCTTGAAAAAATAGTATATGTCTTTCAGGGATATATAAGACAAAAAGGAAGTTATAACATCATATAAATTTATTGAAAGTGTTAATGACATATGATAACCAAAGTAAAAAAGATTGATCAGAGAAAAGTAAAATTTACAGAATTGCTGTACAACAAAGACATAATCATTTTAAAACAAACTACATAGTATCAGACTGCATCTTCTACAAATGTTAATGTCAATTAATGACAATTTATTAGAAATTTTATAAAAAAATGAAAGAAATAGCAAAAGTGCTCCCCAAATTAAGCAAAAAATTCAGAAAATCAGATCAGTCAGCATAAAAAAAAAATTGACTGAGATGAAAAATATTATTATTCAGCATAGACAGCTTTGCATTGAAAGACAACTATTACATTTAAATGTTTAAACTAGTTTTAAAGAGTTAAGAGAAAAGTCATATAATTGCTTATATACATTGAATTATTCATAAGCTTATGAAGTATATAAAAAAGTAGCCTACAAGTGATATTGACTATAAGAATGTCTTTGACTCAGGGCATTATGGTATAATTTTAGGAAAGTTAAGATATCTGATAGATTTTATTTAAAAAATTATATTGGATGAGAAATTTCATCTAAAATCATGATTAGTGACTGACATAAAATAAATTATATACAAATTGTGATATTAATTACTGATGATAATTATTTTTTGTACATAACAGTTGCAGATTTAGTTAATAGTTTTATGAATATAATGTACATTGTACTAATAAATAATTATAAAAACTTGCAGCAGTTCATATTAAATATAATATGGAAAGTTAAAATGAGACCTTATACAATTACGATTTCATAATTATATTATCCCACTTATCATTAGAATTATCAAACTATATTATTGATATATCATATTAATTACTGCAATATGAATAATTAACCCAGATATTGAAATTGAATTGTTATTGTGAAAACCTATACATTAATGATGTGTCACTTATGATAACATGCTTATTATTAGAACAATCGTATTATACCCTTGATATATCATATTAATTATTATAGCATGGATACTTAATTCATCTGTCCTATGATAGCTTCACAGTATTCAAAAATTAATGTAGGTATTTTCTTTTTATGAGCAAACTCATTAATCTCAATGTTTACTATTGACTGGTTA
This sequence comes from Epiperipatus broadwayi, assembly GCA_028023455.1. Classification (NCBI taxonomy): domain Eukaryota; kingdom Metazoa; phylum Onychophora; class Udeonychophora; order Euonychophora; family Peripatidae; genus Epiperipatus; species Epiperipatus broadwayi. The sequence continues at coordinate 39,554 of JAQFVV010006417.1, forward strand.
TATTAATCCAGTTATTTTCCAGAGAATATTTCCAATTATAAAACAAAGTATTGTCATATTTGCAAAAAAATGTTAGTCTGGGTGATATACTGTCACACAAATTATTCAACTTGTAAAGGCTTATTGGTCAATGATAAATAATTGAAGGCACAAAAGAGAAAGAGAGAGAGAAAGAAGATTAAAGAGATTTATTTGAACAGTTAAAGGACAAAATGATAACATCTGATTAGGCTTAAATAAAAAAAAAAAAATTATGACAACAGATATCAGCTAATTCAAAAATTCGTTAATAATAAAATGGTTTATTACTCAGAAGTTCATAAGGTTCCAATCAGTGTATATGCTAGAGATGGACTATGATCCATTGACCATATACTCCAAAGTCTAACACTTTATTGTGAAATAAACTTTAAACAGTCTGAGCAGTAATAAAGTGGCATATTGTGAAGCTCAATATATGATCTAATTCTGTCATGTTTTGTGAATAAACGATTTAATTATGTTTAAAATCGATAAAGACACAGAGACGATGATGTTTTGCTTTTAATATTCATTGTTAAAAAATCATCTTAGATGATACGAGGTGGAATTAAAATTAAAGATTTTTTTTTAAGTGTCATAGCATCGGCCGGGACGCGAACCCGCAACCCGGGCAACTGCCTGCAAGTGCAAGGCAGTCGCGCTGACCTCTCGACCACCAATGCATTCATATTTTTAAAAATGATGATCACAATTGTCCAAAGTCTAGTATTTCCTATAACTTTCTATTAAGCCAATAAACATCACATGATCACCAATACGTATAGAAAGTTTTGCCTGTTTTAATTTTCTATTCTATAAAAATTCATAACTAAAAAAAAATAGATAGACATTCATATCTTTTGAACTAAATTACTGGTAACAGAAAAATGTATATATACAAAAGAATACTCAATAGAGTTTGAATTTTCAATTGATCGACAAATGACCACACGGAAATTGTCATATTTTGAGATAACCATCTGAAAGAAAAAATAAAGAGCAATAAGATACATAAATGAATTTCATCATCACAGCATATATTGTCATTTAAGTCTTAAAAAACATAGATTTGATTGGTCATAGTATTTATATAAATTTCAGGAATGGAACTCGACTTCATGGCTTCTATGTAATATAACCTTTTAGTTCAGTAGTTATTTTATAAAATGAACATTAGTTTTGTTTATATAATTACTTAGACACTCGCATTCTTAATTAAAAATGTAATCAGAAACCATTCAATATATATATTTAAAAACAGTCAAACAATATTTGCTGGCAAATGAAAGAATAAGGGGGGAAAAAGCTTTATTTTCTTAGAAACTTTGCTACCTGCTTCACTATCAGGAATTGTTTGCCGTAAGTAATGTATTAATCCATCTATTACCGGTCATTTAGAAACAGAGCTCTGAGTAAACACTGTTTACAACAGCTCAAGATAAATGTAACTTGTTTCTGAAATAAGTTTCTTTTAAGACTGTTTTTCCATTTAATGATCGTTCCTTCTCCTTTTGAATGTTTACTTTGAATGAACAGGAGAAAGATAAAAGAGGACTTTTTCCATGTTTTCAAATGTGATACGCTATTAAAAATTTAGCTTTGAAGCACTCAAAACCTTAAGAAGTAATGATTTGTTTTAGAATATCATTATTGCACAATATTATATTATTGCATCATTAAAATCTTTTAGAAAACATTTTTGCTTTGGATTTTTCAAGAGATTTACAAATAAAGATTAACAGTTTTATTCATCATTTTAACTTTTCTGTAAATGGTAATAGCAATTTCGCTTATATTTTTAAATAAATAAATCATATGCTGTATATATATCTTCGTTTTTTCAAATACAAATTTCTTCTATCCGTAACTTATCATTTTAACATTATCTTAGTAAACTTTATTTTTTATCCCATCTCATATTTGGTCTTTTTCTAGATATTTTAAAACTGTTTAATATCGAACTAATGACTCTTCCATTTATTGTGATCTCTTCTAGAAGTATGTCCTACACAGTGCCAATTTAGGCTTTAATTTTTTCCATTTGTATCACTAATACTTTATTGTTTTCTCACCTGTGTGTATTGTTTTTGATATTTCTTTGTTATGTCACTCTGCGATCTGAAGATTTTATATTAAGTGTCCAAATCTCATTTCCACTCTAAACCAGTATCTAGTTGCAAATAGTTATATCGTATCTCCAATTATTTAAGATAATTATAAACCTGCTTCAGTTATTAAAAAAATAAAGAAATTAAATATAATATACAAAGAGAATAAATACATGTGTGCATGGATAAAAAATGAATATCTACATTTTAGTATATACATTTCTTTTAACATATGTTAATATAAGATTTAAATTAAAAAGAAAATCATAAACAAAAAAACTTTAATATATTATATATTGCTTCTTAGAAGTAGAGAAGATTGCTGTAATTATCATGGAATATGATTACTATTTATTACAGCAAAGATATTTTCAAGATTTCTTGAATAGATTGCTTCCAATTATAGATGAATGGTTGGATATGGTTTTTGTTGCCAGATAGAACAAAAGTGTGATTTAAATATAGCTTTTATTGATTAGATCAACACATTTAATTCAATTAAACAAATAAATCTATGGAATGGTTTGAAATTAGTTGGTTATTCACCTTTGTAATATTCACCTTCTATGTGATAGAAAATCTGATGTACTTGAAATAAAAGCTCATGTTAACAATGTTATGCATTTGTTCCAATATTGGTTTCAATTTTTATGAGAATGGTTTTGAAAATGATTAGCGGTGGATTAATAAATTTGAGATAAAGATACAATACAGATTTCATAATGGAATTTTTAAATATGGATCAGTTAAAAAGCAAAACAAGAAATTCATTTTCATGTGACCTGGAAATTACAGTATGATGATGATTGCGCTATTTTTGCCATTTCAAAATATTATGTACAAAATATTCTTAATATTTTGAATGTACCATATAAAGACTATTTTAATAATTAATTTTTTAAAAAATGTCAAGTTCGTTATCAGTCAATGATGAAAAATAACCAATGTAAATAACTTGGATGGTTATCAACTTAATGCTACAAACCAATTTAAATATCTTCATAGTTTTATTAAGTAGAAGAGTGGATTTAAATGTTAAAGAACAGCACAGAATTCTATGTGTTACTGCTGCTTTTAATAAGATAAAAAAATATGGTATTTTATCACAAGTAACTAACTACTCTAACTAAGTTAGATATATAGATAGTTTTTGATTTACCTAATTTATTAAATGGAAGTGAGACTTAGATGTATTGTAAGCATAATATAAAAATGTTAGAAAAGTTTTACTTGGATGCTTCATAAAATTTTAAAAATATAATGCCAAAGAGTCCATTATTAAAAAAGCACACCATTATATTGAACAGGTAAAACAAATAAATGAACAATTCAAGACTTCCTAAAAGAATGTTTTGTAGTGAGCTTGAGTATTGTTTTTTTTAGAGAAGTAGATTCTGCACACATTATAAGAAAGACATTTGAAATAATGAATATTTTTAATAAGAAGATATTACTGAAAATAGAATACATTGGAGAACTGCAATTAAACAAGGTGTTCAAGGATTTCAGAGGAAAATAATTCTGCTGAAAAAATTAACAAACAGCATCACAAAAAATTAAATAAAAAAAAATGGGACCAGCAAGTTCTATATATGGACATACTTGTAGTTCACAGATTGGTTTGTGTAGTCATAAAAAAACTCAACTCTATAGCAGTTTCTTCTCTCTTGGTGTTGGAATTATCATAACTTATTTACGATTAGATGTATATGTGTGTGCTAAACAATCAATATGATTTCATTTGTTTTACTTATCATGAGATGTCACCCAAATGTTCAATCATAAGGGAAAACAAAATCAACAAAATAAAAATTTAATACATTTTTAAAAAATAAAAAAAATGTAATTGGATAAAAAAATTTAAATTAATTTGATATCTGACTGTGAAAATGACTTATAGGAGCACTTATTTTTTGAAAAATATGTTAACTATTGCTAGAAATTAGAAATAATTATTTCAAGTATATATTATTACCTTGTTAAAATTCTAAATTGTTTATGTGTAACTTGATCATTATTTATATAATACAATTTGGAGCTAAGGTATCTAAATATTAATATCATCTATGTTCTTTATTACTTTTATAATACTCTTTTTACAGACAGTTTCGATTGCCCCAGCAATCTTCTCAGAACTTCTACTTAAGATACTGTCTGTAAAAAAAAAAGCATTGTAAAAGTAATAAAAAACATAAATGATATTAATATTATATGAATTTGGCAATGCAATAGGAAAGTATCCAAAAATTGGTGAACTTAAAATAAATATTTGTTTGTGCAAAATGATCTAACTATCAAATTGTTAATGATCACTATATAACAGGACTAGTCAGTTTTTTCTTTTCTTTTTAATAGTTACAAGTTGTTTTATCATTTTCTACCAAAATAAAAAATAGTAATTCTAGAAGAAAATAATAACTTTAAAATAGATATATAATACTGTGATCACTATCACTTTTGAAAGAGTATTGCATCAATTGTAAGATATATTTAAACGAATTGGATTTTGATATTGATTAGTTTATTTAAAATTTTATTTGACATTTTAAGCTAAAACTTATAACTCAATTTTCTGAAAATTATCATTGCATGTAGTATACTAAATTAAATGAAGTATACATTTAACAAGTACATTTAAACTTATATTTACCCAATAGTTTATTCTAACTTTAGCACTAACTGTTTATTATATTTTTAGAAATATTTACACATTTCATTCACTGCTTAAAATACAAACTTTTAACTTTTAAAATAACAATGAAATTAAACAACAAAAATAATTATATCTAAAATAAATAAGTTGAAACGTATGTGGACTACTGAATGACCGAAAGCTAAAATAATTTGTATTATATTAAATGCAATGTCTTTATCCTGGTTGAAATCTGCACTTAATTACAAAAGCATATAATAATTTATTTTTATTAACAACTGAAAAAATAATTCAAGTGTTTTGAGAATATATTATTATTATTATTTGTTATCTACAGATACACATCAGTAAGAGGTGAATACCCAATTAAAAATATATTGCTGTTATTTTATACATTTAATAATTTTGTTATCCATTAATATTTTCTTTACATAGTCATAGAATATATATTATTTTATAAGAAAGAATCCATAAAGAGCTGAAAATATAAAACTGTCAAGATACTTAATTTTACAATTGTCCTTTAAATGAGAACTTAAACTATGAAATATTAGTTTGTTTACTACATTTATGCATGTATAGTGAGCATACATTGAGATAAGACCAATGATAAAATATTGTCATATTTATGATTTAACCGAATGAATAATATATATTGTGAGATCATTATAATATAAGAAATTTAAAGATACATATCAGATATAATATAAAAAGTTTTGTCAGTATATTTTTTGTTATTGTTTCTTTGTTTTTTGAAGTGAAATTAGAAATATTTATTATTGTTGTCAATATATAACACAGTTATTTAATCCAAACAGTAAAAAATTTATAAATAATTTACTATATCTAGTTATATTCTGGTGATTTAATTACACATACACAATTTATTTTGCATCAAACCTAATATTAAAAAAAATTCACAAATTATTCACAATACTTTATTTTATATGATAAATTTCTGAGGTTAAGGATTAAAGACAGATGCAATTATAAAAATTTTCACAAATAATTCACAATGCTTTTTTTATTTTATATAATAGATTTCAGAAATAAGGATTAAAGACAAATGCATGAGATACATTCTGTCAACAGGTAAGTTTCAAACTGTTACATTAAAGCATAGTACAGGTATTATTAGAAATATGATCCTAAATGTATATGTATTTATAAGCTATATTCCATCCATTCATTTTGCATAATTAGGGCAAATATTATTATTTGAATTTTAGAAAAGCATCCTCTTTACCAGTTATAATATAAATTGTTATGCTTGTTGATTATTTCAAATTTATTTATACATATTACAAATACTTTTTTGTTAGTTTTGTAACATTATTCCTATTTCATTACAATAATGTCACAATTTAAATGTATATATATATATTGCTATAATGATATTATAGAAATCATAATTAGAAACATTTTTTATTGTTATATCTAGTTAGCAACACTATTTAATCCTATGACTGTTTGTAATTTTTCTCAGATAAGCTTAGTCATAGGTAATCAATTCATGTATAGTCAGAGTTATCTATTCATTTCCATAATTAATAAATTGATTCAAAACAATAACTGAGATTGTTCAAATATATGCTATTAAATTTAGTTGATAAAAATTGTAATGTTTATAGAATAAAACACACAAGACAGAAATACATATTATGACCCTTGGCAATATAAGGCACTTCAAAACTTATTCTCACCTATGTAATTTTTCTAGTGTCATGCCGATTGCTAACAGAACATGTATACACACTACCTAAACAGTATTAAACATTATTGTGGAAGCCATACATGCAGCCTACAACTATTACAATGTAGACATGATTTTCTGCTGTATTTTATCATTGTTTATGTTGTAGTGTGAAATTATTCCCTTTCAACAAATTTTCATATTTCATATTATATATTTTTAATATTATATACTTGCAAAGACTTTGTGCAATTACAAAATTATTAAAAATAATACTTGTATTGTAATAAGACTTATTGATTCACTTTTACAGTTAGTGTTGACCTCAGATAAAGTTGAGACTAATTTAATTTGATTGACAGTTAAACATAGAAATTTCTGGCAGTTGAAGAGATCTTTTATCTTTAATAAATTTTTATAATATTTTATGCTGTACATTTATTATGAATAATTAAATAACTCATACATATGTAATAATAATAATAATATCATTTCTTATATCTTTACAGAAATTTTTACAATTTTTCAAATATCACAACTTGAAAGATTCTGAATTGTTTTATTGAGAATAGAAGTTAAAATTAATGTTCATGTTATATATATTATAAGACTAGTAGAAAGAATGTAATTACTACATAATCAGATTTAAAGAATAATGTGTGTGTGCACACTTATGCATACAGATATATGATAAAAAATGAGAAAATACACAGTTCATAAATTAAAGGGCATTTTAAGATCTTTTTAGTTTCACCTATTTCAAATAGTGTTGAAAATAAAATCTTACGGATTTTGATAGAAAATAGAATGGTGAGTTGAAATCGAGGAAAAAGAATTATGAATTAAATAAAATAGTAAAAGTCAGCAAAGAATTTTTTTTTTTTTTGTAATACCTATTGGATAAAAAAAAGAACTCAAACTGCTATTTCTTTCTTCTAATGAAAAAAAAGCAAGGGAATATTTTTCTTTGAGATTCAAAATAGTAAACTAGTTCATCATTATAGTAGGTGTTACAGATAACAAAATATATGAGGCTAATAACATAGACAGTAAGCAATTAATCATTCAGAAGCCAACTTCAGTCTAGTGTGGACAGACAAAATTCTAAACTGCAAGCTATACATTAAAGCAGTTTGCCTTATTGTTAATTGAAATTGCAAAGCTTACATTAGAAGCTATAAGAAAAAAATTATTACAATGGTAAATTGTTTAATATGTTAGGCTAGGCAAAAACAAATAGCACATCACTTGGAAATCCCTGAGCATGCAGGCCAGTCTAGTCCAGTAAATAATGACTATGTGAAATCAAATTACTACCTCTTATATTCTGCCAGAAAAGAAAAGAATTTTATCTATGCAGCTAAATTGCCAAAGACTTATATGTATTTTATATGCATTTTTACTAATATAAATCTAATTTATATATCCAATGTGTGAAGATAAAATATATATGCTTTATGAAAATTTATAAAAAGACTGACTGAAATTATGGAGATGAAAACATACCTAAAACCTAAAATACAGAATGTTAATGATTTATTTTAATGGGAAGATATTAAAATATACATTTTATAATATGGAAAAGAGACTTTAAAGTTACAAATATTTAAGACAATAGGGTGTGTTTATAGCACAACTGCAGTGTAGATAATTTTCCTAAATTCAAAATAATTTACTTGTATATCTTATAGTGTGGATTTTTTTTTGTATCAAACCCTTGGCTTTAAAATTCCACAGTGTTGTATCAAATATTTTAAATAATTAAAGGTGTGCAAAGCAAAATTTAAAACTGAAATTACTGACAGCAGAATCCAGTATGGATGCTGGTAAAAATTCTAATGCTAATGGAGATAAACAGAATATGAACTTAAGAGGCAAGATGACAGAAATTAAGAAGATTAATAGTCCTTCAAAGTTACCTAGTTTAATAAAAAATGTAAAGGAAAAACATATATTATTTCAAAAAAACTTTTAGAGTAAAAAAGAAAAAAGTTTCATTGACAAATCTTTAGATAATAATCAACCTCAGCCTAATGTCATGATAGAGTTGCAAAGAAATATGAAAACTAGAAATCAAAAAGTTACTTCAATGCAAAAACAAAATGATATTTCAACAATAAATAGGGATTTGAAATTATCAAAAATTCAGGAAAATTCATCAAGATTTGAACCAATTATAAGTGATAATAGATCTCTAGCAATTATAATGCAAAAAAATAAAAATGTTTTATTAGCTTTTGTAGACATTCTTTAAGTCAAGCAAATAATTCAAGTTCTTGTTATATATCCAAAAATTCTAGCATGATGAATAAAATATTACTCAAGTTGGAAATACTTTGAATTCTTGAATTATAATCAAGAAAATTAAGTATGACAAAAAATTAATGTTTGCTATGATATAATATATAACATCATGTAACAATTAAGTTTATAACTAAGTGCAGAATCAAGATGTAATAAATAATTCATAAAATTAAACATAGTTCTTGTTTTTAAGAATTTTAGCAGTAAAATTTACTTTAAAATTTAAAAATGAGCAAAACAATAAATTGAAAGTTCATAAAAAGTTTATAATAATGTAATTTCTTCACATGTGAATTCTCCAACAATAACAAATTACTATTACAGCTTAATACTTCTTTTTTTCTTAAATCAAGTTGTTTAAGTTTCAGAATTGTGTATACTTGTAAGATATTGTAGTGAGATAATTTGGGCCACTAGCAGAAGACCCAAAGCAGAAAATTATTTAGCCATTCATGGTTTTAAAGGTACATTAAACTTATTGATAATTTGACAAGTCAGTATGTCATTTAGATACTGATGAATAATAAGTAAGTAAGGTAGTAAGTTTTCAATATGTGGGGCACTATTTTTATATGACAAACCATGTGATCTCAATAAAATTGATGATTGATGGATTTGGGCATTATCAATCAATAATTTATATGATCTTAAATTAGTTAACAAGGCATAAAATTTAAATATAGAATTTTTTAAAAACTCTAGTTTTTACAGACATAATAAAATTACATAATAAACCAATATTACAATTTAAATGATAAATTATTATTTAACAAGAATTAAAACATTATAATAATGAATAATTATTTAAATACTTTTTTTTAAGTTTTCAAAATCTAAAATATAACAATTGTGGAAAATAATAAACAATTTATAAATTGTTTTAAATATTAACTCATTTAAACAAGGAACTTTAATTGTAATCAATTTCTATCAAACCTTGCTTTTAATCAAAACAAATTTTATGATTAAGATTTCTTTTAAACTTTTTCTTTTAAATCAAAACAATTTTTATATGTACATGCATACACACATATGTAAGATTGAAAATTTTATGTTAGTAATATTTGAATAAATGGTAACTCATTATCTGTACTATAAAATATTATTCAACTATTTAAAATGTTTGTTTTAATATATTTAAAAATGATAGCTAGTGTGTAATTGTATTCTAGCTAAGTTTAAGCTATAAACTATTAAAAATGTTAAGTCTATAAATTTAAAAGACATAAATTACAGAATTAGCTTAATCTAGATTTTTAAAATTAATTAAGCATTTTTTATTTAGGCATATCTAAAGAAATAGCATATAAGAACAATTATAGCTAAATTTAACATAAATTATTCATCACATTTATTATAAAAATTGATTATTGAAAAATAAATAAAGTATATGAACTAAAAAATTTTTTATAAAAAAAATATCACATTATTCATATACATAGTTCTCATGCAAAATTTAAGGTTACAATATATATATAATTTTCACTTTGAAAAAAAATGTAAAATATTTTTAATAAAAATTAATTTGTTAAAAAATAATATAATTATTTAAAAACAAAATAAGTTTTAAATGATATTCTATATTTAACTTGTATTGAACAATAAAAAAAAAAAAACAACTGTAGAGACTTTAATTAACATTTTCATACACAGGTTGTTTAAATTCTTAAAAAACATTAATAGATGTATTATTTTTGGTACTAATTTAGCATGTACTCATGGCTATTTTGAAATTTAAAGACCATCCAAAACACCACTGTCACATCCAAGTGATAAATAACATCCAATAATTCACCCATAGTCATGATATGACCATTTATTACAAAATCACAATTAACACCAATAATTAAAAAATTAAAGTGCAAACTTTGTACAAATATGCTTGATCAAATCACATGACTGAAATAAAAAAAATGGAGGAACGAATACATTTTGAAATACTAAAAGTTTATAATTTCTAAAATATGAATTTAAAATACTTAAACACATGTTAAAATAATGTAAATATTGAATAATGTAGAAACAACTGCTAAAGCATATTAATTCTGTAATTAATAAATTTCATTTTATCTTAACATTAGTCTAAAGTAAAGAATATTCATTTTACAATTAATAAAAAATTAATAAATCAGATTTTTTCTTTCCAAAGCGAGTAATATTGCAAGCTTAATTTCTCATGTGTGGTTATTTGCTAGAAGATGGATAAAAAGAATCTAAATGAGAGAAATTTATTTATTAAATTTCTCAAAGATGATAACACTACCAATGTCAGTTATTATTCTATTACTTGCTAACATTTGTTTTATATATGTTTACTTAATAACCCACCTGCATGTGTCGTTCAATGCACTTATGTTTATTTAATCTATATTTAAAAATTAAAATATATTAAATTATAAACAATGTGTTGCATATCATTTGTAGTTCATTCCAAATCTTAGTTAAATTCCTTAATACTAGCATTAATTATTAATGTATGCATCAACAAATTTCACATTTATTATGGTTTCTTTTTTTGGCATAAATAAATTTAAAAAATAAGCTGTTCATGGCTACAGTAATATATATAATACATATAGCTTGAACAAAGTGGTCATTAATTGTGAGAATTGAACAATGTCTAAGTTTTCCTGCCTGTGTTCTTTGTCTCATTGAGATTATCGAGAATACGTTATTTGATGCGTTACCTCCTCAAAGTATTGTTCAGGCATACTCTTTGACAAGGTTTTGCATCTCTTAAAACTTGACCACAGAAGTGTGTAAACCCTCTGATAATTATGGCTGGTCAAATCATGTGATTTCAAAAAAAAATAATTAAACTTTATTTACAATTAATGATTTACACATAATTGTAAGACACACACCTCACATGACACCGTAAAAAAGTGTGAAGTGTGCGAACACACCGAAATAATTTACTGTGATGCAACAACATGGCCTGCAATGTGTAGTACAACAGAACTATTGTATACATGTAACACATGGTGCAAAAATACATTCGGTCACATAAATGGTGTTTTTATGTGTTTTAGTACATAAATTGCGCTATCACGTGGTGTGGGTATCTATAAAACAATTACCATTTTATGTTGTCTAATTAGATTTGACATCTATTTACAAAAATTAAAATTGACATATAACTTTCTTATTTTATAAATAAAATGTTAGCCAAGAGAAAAGCGGAATGAATGGGTAAATATTACTAAGGTATTATTCGTCCAGGACAGTGCAAAACTGAACAGAATGGAAAGTCAATACTACTTTGCTTTCTGAAACCATTACCTCTATAGAAGGGCTAAAAACAATTCAGACCACAAATTCATATTTCTAGAGAATGAAAACAAACTCAGCCACATTTTTGAGCCTACATTAGCTAGCATTGCATGTGTAGAAAGAAATGGTTCTAAACACAAAATAAAGGAGGCTTGGCATATTGCCAACAATATTAACTCAATAAATAATAAGAAATCCTTTTTCTCTTCACTAAAAAGTGGACTATATAACTCATTTGTATATGTTTACATAAAATTTACATATCTTTTACCCAAAATCCTGTTGTCTATTAGTCATTGTTATGAGTGTGACATCAGGATTAAGATATCGAACGCTGCCCAGCATAATATAATAAAATTGTCATTTAAACCTTTTCTTACACAGTGTTCTTAGCATTTATATCAGCACTACGTTTGTTCAGGAAAAGTTAACCAATATATGTAGAATAAAAAGCTTATTAAAACCTGTCTTTCAAAAACAAATTTAATTAAACCTGCAAGTAATTATAAGTTGTTGTTTTTTTAAAAAAAGAATAGTTATTGAGTAAAAAAAAAAACCACGATTATATAATGTATTTACTCCTAAATATAATAATGAAAGGCAATGGTACAACTTTTCACAATGGTAACTGTGCATTTTTGATAGTGTTTATGCCTCAACGTTAAATTCAGACGGTTCAGAAAAAGTAAGCCTTTATTCCATGCTCGATAGTCTTAATGCACATATTGATAAGAACTGGGAACATAGACAATCCAAAAATTTAATATTTTTTTCAGATATTATTTAAATGTTATTTTATCTCACATAAAAAAAAGACAAATCTTGATGCAAATATTGGCTCCATAATAATGCAGAAGGACGTATTTTTATTATTTTATCTAACCCTCTATGTTTGTATATACTATATATTGCATAATGATAAAGAGAGAACTGAATTATTATTATTAGATTAACTTGACTATCAAATGAAATACTCTGTTTTTGTTTTTTTTTGTTCGTTAATAGAACAATTTATAAACTCAGGACAATTATAATTAATTTGAATGTGAATTTACTAATCTTTTTTAAAATATATATATATTGTTAAATAAAATAATTATATTATATTGCTTATTTATTTTCAAGAAATAAACTTAATATCAAATCAATATTTTGGAGAATTATTAGAAAAGCTATGATTTATTATGTTAGTTTGTAATTTTATTAGCAATCTTTTTAAAAACATTCTTTTTCTTTAAGCAAATACAATTTTTCATTTCAGAGTTAAGAATGATACAAAATTTATTTTTATAATTGATTTTTCTTTTATAATTATTAGAAATGGTAACAATTCCTTATAAATGAAATTGATAAAAATTAACTTGATGTTATTCCTATTAAAATGTTTTTGTAATGTGTTATTGGCATCTTTTAGATTAATTTTTGAAATGGGGAAGGGGGGATTTATCTTTGGCAAAATAAACATTTCATCACTCTACCTAGAGACATTTTTTAAAGCTTATTAAGTAGATTACAAAAGACGTTTTTGTATTTATTATTGTCACAATATAAAAACTCATGGAAGTCTTCTAAAAAATCATGTTTTTAATGACATTTTAAAGATTATAGCACACAGCAGTTATAAATATCATCAGCAATAACTATTAACAGCTCAAGGATTTTTTTTCTTTAAAAAAAATCGTGGTTTTAGTACACACAGCTTATGACAATGCTCTTATCTGTAACCATAGTTGAATTATATTTGTTGTTTATAATTAGTGCTTCAACACTTAGTTAATGAATGAGGCTGTTTTGAAACTTATCCTATCTTCCAGCTAAAGATAACTGCAGATAATGAACAAAATAACAATAATGTCAGTGATATTTTTGTTAATATAAGCTCATTTGCATAAAAACTGATTATATTCTGAATTGAATAATGTGTAAAAAAAATAATAAATCATTTCTCATAGAGAAAAGTTGTATATTCTTTGAGAAATGTTAGCTAAAAATATCAGCCTCTTGTCATGTAAAATTAGCCCAGGTAAGACAATTAATTAAATTGGGTAATTGAAAAGAGAGATATATAACATCATTCTTTTGTTTCAAGCCATATAGGCTCCTATTTGATCAGGTTGGTTTGGTACTTATAGTGTGGCATATGTGTGTATATGCATGTTTGTGCTATCTTACAACTTCATTTTCCTTCATGTACTTAATTAAAATACCAAATCTATGTTTTACAGTGAAATATTTAAATTTATACAAATATTTTTAATAACCAATTTAAACACATTTGAGTGATTAATGAGTAAATGGATCAGTGGATGTTAGACAGACCAAATACACTATCAATTACTTTATTTGCTAAATAATTATTTTTATTTTATTATTCTAGAAATATAGAGAATGTATTTATTTATTTATTTTGATTCAATTTAATTAATATCATGTAGAAGACAAAATGATTTTTTTTCTCTCTTTTTCAAGAGAGAAAAAGTTATTGAATATTTCCAGCTAATTATCTTAGTGCAAAGGGTAGGACTGACTTTTTTTGAAGCTGACTTTTGGGGGCAGTCAAAAAAGCAGTCTGCTTTATTATAGTCCTCTCTCTCTCTGTATAAAGTGGTTCTTCTTCCAAAATCAAACGGTTAATATTTAACTTTGAATTTTAAGTACAATTTTTTTTTAAATATTATTTTACTTATATAAAACTAGTTTAAAAAATTTTCTTTGGAAAATAAAGAAAAGGATGGAAATGTAAACAACTTCAAACAAGTTATATCTCCCTATCTTTCAATTAACTAACTTTAGATTTAATATCATCATTTAAAATGCATATGGGTGTCTATAACTCCAGTTCTAATGATCTAATCTTAACCTTTAATATTAAAGAAAAAATTGAACTGTATGAATTTTGCTATTTTATGGGAAGAGTTATACTAAACTTTTTAACAAAACATTTCATAAACTCTAGACTAAAAATTTCTTCTGACTATAGAAAAGTAAAATTCAAATGGAAGGTTGTGTGTGCCTAATTTAGTGTAATATGCCCTAATTGTTATTATTGGATGAAAATATATCTAACCATTTATGTCTTATAGGATTAAGGAATTGAATGTGTGGCTTATATAACAAATGGATGACTAACCTATATTAATTGTTCAAATAACTTAACACAAGTAGAAGAGCATGAATATTAAATGTGAACATTTTTGTATTTTTCTTCTCATTTATATTTAATCTGTCCCTAAAATATATTGTCATTTAAAAAATTATGTAGATTTAAGTGAATATTATGAATTAATCAACTATTTGCCTAATGGATGGCCTTTGATAACTTGCTACAAATGCCTTGATAAATGTAATTATAGTGGATGTTAGTTGGTGGAAAACTATGGTTCCTTTTAAATTTGCAAGATTGAGTGCAGAGTTATAAAACTATAAAACCACCATTTAATTAAACATAGAAATCTGCAGCAGTAAATGTAATTTGTCATTATTAAAAGAAAATGTATTGAATACTTTGCATGCTATACCATCAGCAATTTCAATTAGCTATTTGCTAAGAACTTTGGAAACTGCTCTTTAATTGGATTGAAAAATTAGGTATTATCCATCTTGCAGGAATATGTTTATATGTCTACTAACATCTATCTGTTTTATAATTATTGCCATTATCTCCATACATGCCTAAGAAGCTTTAATTGCAGACTGTACAAATGAACTTTTATTTTTCAGCTAAAGAAGATTTAGTCATTTCTTTTGTTGTTAGTGTATGGTAGACAGGTAGATCAATTGGATATGTATAATACAAAAAGTATCATACTGGGTAACTGATTGTTATTTTGATATTTTTTTATGTACATGTATTTTATATGCTTATGTTAGTGGTAGAAATATTTATTTGCTATTATGAAGCTAACAGCAAAGTATTCTTATCTTTGCATTTTCAGAGGATGAGGTCTATTTAATAGTAATTATTATACTTCAAAATTTGAAACAATTATTGCTCATTATAAATAGAAATTTTATTTCGATTTATTAATTAATATTAAATGCATAAAAGTATTGTCTTATCTTTGCATTGTCAGAGAATAAGGTCTATTTAATAACGATTGTTATAATTCAAAATTAAAACATTTATAGTTTGTCATAAATTAAAATTTTATTTAGATTTATTAGTTAATATTAAATACACAATAGTGTAGTTTTATCTTTGCATTGTTAGAAATGATGAATTCTGTTTAATAATGATTATTATACCTCAAAATTTGAACCATTTATAGTCCATCATGAATTAAAGATTTATTTTCAATTTATTAGTTAATATTGTTATAATATCTACATATTGAATATGATTTTAAATTATTTTGTGCATTGTTATGTGTGAGTGTGCCTGTTTTGTGTGATTTATTTATATAATTGTCAAATTTATAGTTGCTTGACTTGTATTTCTCTAATCAGTTTTGGATGATGTAATATTCCAAAAGAAGTGAAAGAATTAGGAATTTATCTAAGAATGTTTTTATTATTTTAATGTTTAGAATGAAATGTGTTAAGTAGCTATGAAAAAAGAAATCATTTAGGATATATATTATATTGTCAGGGATTGAGAGAACTCTCCCTTAGTTTATTTCGATACTTATCATGAGTGGATTATATTTTCTAGATTAAGCAGTTGTGCACTATAATGTTTATATTATATGAAGTGAAGCAGGTGTACTTCTCTTATTTTCAGTGATGAGACTGAGTCCACACCAGTATTGAACCTCTGAGTAAGGTTAGAGAGTCACTATATTTTGTTGTTTAAATTATTAGAATTAAGAAGGTCTTCTGAATGTTTTTCCATTGCATAGATATGTGTATTATAGCTTGGTAATTAAAATAAAGGTAGGATTAGTTTCTTTTGTGGAACAACTAAAGTAGAAGTAGTGTTAAAGTCATTGGTTGGTCTATAGCACCATCAATATTATGATATTTTATCTCTTAATTTCATAAGCAAACTGATGGGATGTAGCTGTGTTAACTATGTTATAACAGGTGGCATAATACAGAAGCACACACAAAATATTATTGATCCTGAAGGTATGAAAGAAATTTATCACTGGTTTTGTAAGTCTTGGGTAATATTTCAAGTCATATCATACTAATTTATTTAACTATTAAATAACAAAGTGTGTGGTTTATATATGTAACAAAATCAGGTATTCCATGGTAATATCCCCACACAAACTCAAATATATATTATTATTCTATTTATTTCTAAAGCGCTTTTTGAAGAAGCTATGCCTTCATTTTTCAAAGCTATAGATAGAAAGCGATGTTCAATTTATTTATTTAAACCAACAGATGCACATTTATTTAAAATTTTAAAACATAAAATCCTCAGAATGATTCATCCTCATCTTGAATAAGTGATCAGAAAGAAGGAAAAAAGAAAGTGTGGCTAGTTAATAAAATTGTTTGATTAAATTATAAAAAATAGTGTGATCTCTCTAACTCATATGTTTAGATCCATATTGCATTGTTTAATTACACCAGTGTTGGCTTGGTTGACAAAGCATATTAAAATTAGCTAGTAACATGTATATGTTTGAAATAAGAGTACAAAGAAGTTTATTTTAATGTTAATTACTCCAATGTTAGTTTATTCATTAATGAATATTGGAATTGGCTAATAAGATGTAAATGTTTGAAATAAAAGTACCAAGAAGCTTATTTTAATGTTTAACTACTTCAATGTTAGTTTATTCAGTAATGAATATTGGAATTGTCTAATAAAATGTATATGTTTGAAATAAAAGTATAAAATGTTGATTTTGACTATATAATGTAATAAATGTTTTATTTATTAAAAACTTTGTTGAGAGTTGCTCTTTTACATGCATTTGCATTCTTAGTTTCCACACACACCTACATATCCAATATAATATAATTGCACTATTTTATGAATTTAATAATGAACATGTTCAGATCTGATATTATTTTCTTGATCCAAACATTATATGAAATGCCTACTTATTTGATGATCCTCTGGGGAAATTATCTACACCTGGGTCTTGTTTTATGCAGATTATTTTAATGCAATTTTGAAGTTATACGATTCATGTTTCTTCTTAATATCCTTCATATTTCACTATATTTATTAGATATCAAGAAATTTAAATTATTAATAACTTATTTTGACTTGAAGTACTTTTTTTTTCTTCAAAAATATAATGTTATATTAGCAGCTAATGTGAATATGGCCTGAAGCTGTATTTAGAAGCTTTGTTTCTATGTAAATAACCTACTTATACTAATGAGTAAATAATAATAATAGATTTATATGTACGTATAAAAAATATCACAATAAATATTCAAAAATTTTAAACTTTTAAAACGTATTTTGTTAGATATTAACAGAAATAAATATTTTTTTTAGATTTTTAAAATAAATAATAATGAAGATTTTATTGATTTTATAAACTGAAAATAATCTTTCTAATAATAATGTATAATTTTTTTTGTTTTGATTGCGATCTCATTTTTTTAATATAGAAACAGAAAATCATTAACACAGCTCAAGACTGAAAGTGGCGCTAGTTGTACATCACATCACAAATCTGATTTCTTACTAGTTCACAAAAAAGAACGCATTTTGTCAAACAGTGGTAATGATTAAAATATGTATGAAAAAATGTAAAATTACATACTGTAGTTAATAAAAAAAGTAAAAAAAGTTTGTTTTGTATTAATTTTTTTCAAATATTTAAAATTTTTTAGTAGTCATACTTTATTTTCATATTTTTTTTAATGTGAATTTTAAAGTAATTTTTCCTTGTTGCTTTGCTTTTATTCAACTTCTGAAAATTACTGGAACATATCTCTCATTTTTCAAGGTAAATTACGTTTATTTTTGTGCGATTTCTTTTGTGCGCATTTTCTGAGGAAACTATCTACCGCATAAAACGAGACCCAGGTGTACTTAGTTATTATTTCGATGATGATTTGAAAAAAGGGTACCCTATTTCTTTTGTTGTCTAACTATTATTTCATTAGAACAATGCTCAATTTTATATCATTATCTTTATGATGATAATTGGTAGCTATTGTAGAGTATAAATTTTTTAATAAGTTGTGTGATAAAATCCCTGAAATATTCCCTTGTTGTTTCCCAGTAGATATTAGTGTAGTAACTTAATTTAAACTTATTATACAGTAAGAATGAATTAGTACTATATCTTTGTTTCATTTAATTTAAACTTATTGTACAGTAAAAGTTAATTAGTGTTATATCTTTGTTTTATATAATTTAAACTTGTTGTACAGTATGAGGTGATTAGTGCATTTAGATGATGGAAGGAGTTAAATTTGAACTACTACTTATTAGTTTAGATGGATAAGATTTTATTGATTTCAATTACTTATTTATTGCAAAACCAAGTAGATATTTTACTCTTATTGATTCATAATATTTCTTCCTGCATTTATTTGCATTTTTCATATTATAGAATTCTGTGATCCTTGACTGAGCTAAGCTATAGTTGGACATTATTATAAGAGCCTCAATTGTAACTTAAAGTAGAGTCAGATTATTGGTTTATTCTATTATCAATAGAATTGGCACCACATCGATATTTATTCATAGGTGATGTAGGATGGTATTGGGGAAGGGTTACAATATACAGGGTCTCACAGAGGGAGAAGAGGCCAATGTCCTGGAACCATAATACTGTGAGCCTCAAAATGGCAACTGAACATATTTTTTAAAATCTAATCTTATAGTAAATCATCAACTTTGAAACATTGTAGTCGGCTATTACATGTATAAATAAACAAGAACTAGTATTTTCTGTTCTTTCCACTAGAATTATAATATTTCAAAATGCAAAATGCTGTCATTCCAAATTTCTGTTTTGTCATGGTGTCAGGTCTTCCCTGAAATATAACTGCTTTAATGCTGCACAAGCTTTTCTGTGTAATTCAGTGCTACAGTTTAGGTGCTATTATGTGTGTATTCTACTCTAAACTGTTTATAGTGAGCATTAATATTCTATGAAATTTATTTGTGCATTTTTATTATTTTTCAGTAAGTTCTTTACATTTTATAAAATGTTTTAATATTATTACAAATTATATTGAAAAAGTCATCATTCTAATGCACAATATTCATTAATTCTTAGACACAGAAAAAGTTGTATATGTTAACTTTAGTTCTCTGAATTAATTTTAATGTATTGATAGCCTTTCTACAATGAAGAGACATTATAAATGTGGTGCAAGCAAGAGACAAATGTAAAAAATGAGGGAGACTCCAATAGAAAAATTGGGATCTGACAATCAGTTTTTTTGCAATGAAACATGCAAAGAAAAACAGAAGTGTTAGTTGAAAAAGCAAACAGCAGTAAAAATAATAAAACTATGGCAGATCATCCAAAAAGAGTAAATGAAGTAAAAGTACAAAATCCTGAAAGAATAAGAATAGATAGCAAAAAAGCTTTACCAAAGGAAGATAATAGCATTGCTACAAATCCAAATAATAAAACAGTAATTTCAGATGAATGATTGGTAAATATTGAAACCTTAATTGTTTCTGATATTGGAATTCTTGATAAAGAATAATCCATACCAATTAAAATCATTTTTAAAAATTAAACAGTTTGAAATTCTTCAAAATATTGAAAAAGGTATATCAAACCATGCATTTCCATATAGTTTGCTTTCAAAAAAACTTACAAATGTCAAAATTTGCCATAAAAATTGGTTGTGTTGGAGCATCCAAAATCAAACAATTTATTGTGCACCATGTTATATTTTGAACAAGAGCATGTATCTGTTTTCATATTTAACTGAGAATTTGAGATATGTTATGCAAATTGGTTGAAAAAAGATTTATGACCATAAACCATCCCATGAAAATTTTATTACACACACAAAAAATGTTTTATGAAAAAATTCACATAAAAAGGCTTTAGAAGATAATAAAAAATTTGCTTCTAAATAAAATTAATGACCAAGCCAAACTTTAAAAAAAACTTAATGGAGCGCTATTGGGAGGTAATATTTTTTTTCTTGCTGAAAGGAGACTAACATTTTTCAGATCTGATTTACATATTGGAAAGTCCACATAATGGTAATTTTCTTGGAATAATTGAATTGTTAAATAAATATGATCCAATATTGGCAAAACATGTTTTGAAAGTTAAAGCTGCACAAGAAGAGAACAAAAGAGTGCAAGTTCACTATCTTTCATCAAGAGTACAGAATGAAATTATTAATATGTGTAGTTCATTTGTTTGAAGTGCAATTATTGAGAAAGTGAAAAGAGTAAATATTTTTCTATTATTGTTGATGCAACTCCAGATTCATTTCATAATGAATAGACAGCATTAATAACTTGATATATCAAGTTAGTGAATTGCTATTTTTAGTTGAAGAAAGATTCATATGCTTGGATTATTTCCCAAATAAAATAAGTCAAGAAATAGCTACTCAACTATTAAATTTAGTTTGAGTTATTGTGTGGGAAAAGACTATGATAACAGAGCCAAGCAGTTCTTTAAAGGGAAAATAGCAATTTCATACTCTCTGGTTGTGGTAATCACTTAGAGTAGATTCCACAGAATGTTGTAAAGAAGCAATAACTTTCTTTAGTAGGGTTCAGCTAATTTGCAATTTCTCCACTAGAGGCCCAAAGAAATGGCAGATTTTGAAATAGCCCTTATCAGAGTATACATTACATAACATTTTGAAAACAAGATGGTGAGAAAGACTAGATGCAATATAACCAGTAGCTTTAAACTTGAAATCTATGTGATCTGCCTTGAAAGAAATCAACTTAAGAATTTTTTTCCATTGAAGCACAGTCACAAATTCCAGCTCTTGAAAAATATTTGTCAAAATTTGAATGCATAATTCTGTCCCCAAAGTTTGGTTGAAAATACTAAAATTTTTGCATCAAACAAATCTTATAATTAAGTCTTGCAAAGATAATATTGAGAACCTAATTAAAGATATAGAAAAATTAAAAAATATGGAAATTAGTTCTTGAGGAGTGCAAAAAAAATAACCATAAATGATATTACTCTCAATTTTGAAATAAATCATACACTAGAAGATCAAAAATCTATCCTCCATTTAAACATTTTTGATCAAATTATTAATTCAATAATAGATTGGATTTAGTATCAATTT
Source organism: Epiperipatus broadwayi (assembly GCA_028023455.1). Classification (NCBI taxonomy): domain Eukaryota; kingdom Metazoa; phylum Onychophora; class Udeonychophora; order Euonychophora; family Peripatidae; genus Epiperipatus; species Epiperipatus broadwayi. The sequence goes on from JAQFVV010006417.1 coordinate 61,764, forward strand.
CAAACAATTTTTTTAATTTGCTCTTTCTTTAAAGGCAAAATTATTGCCAGCGAAATATATAAATGAAATAAGGAAATCACTGAAGAAATAACACTGCTAAAGTGAATTTACAAGTCCAATTTCAAATTAAGTACAAAGCCGACAGAATTGCTTAAAGAAATGATTGAGATAGGGTTTTTAAATAGTTTTCATAGCAATTTTACTGCATATTTTCCTAAGATTGTCGTTGAGTATAGCAGAAGCTGAAAGAAAACCTTCTATGATCACCAGTGCACCAGGTGCAAATAAACAGATTAGCAACTTAATATTAATTATTAGATTGCTTATACTTTAGATAACTTTGACACATTTTCTGAATTTGCAAATGGTAAAACTCACAAAACATATGTAAAATAAATTATTTTTATAATAAGATAAATTAAAATTTTTATTTTTTTTGTCCAAAATTTTATTTTAATTTTTGAGGGACCTCAAAAATATTATTTGCCCCAGGTATCACAATTTCTCTGCACAGTCTTGTGTATATATATAATATTTAAATACAAGTATATTATCTATATTGAACTTAATACAATTAGAAGGATTTGAACTCAGACTTTCAAGATCCCTACAGCTGTTCATTTCATTCTATACAATCAATAATCATAACCACACACATCTGACAAAGATAAATAATCTCCAGTATATGTATTTTGTGCTGAACTAGCATTCAACAGTTGGTCCAGATCACCATCTTCATACATACATATATATAATCAGTGCTCAGAATATATTAAATTAGCAAATCTTCAAACTTTAATAGATAGGCTTTAATCTTTTCACCCTCCAACTTTTCAACCATCATTGTCATTGAAAATCTGATGATGGAATGCACAAATCACTTGTTGATGCCAAGATTATTGTCATACCTGTTGACATTAAGTCATTTTGACCCCTCATGTATAGGACTTTAATATGTTTATTTACATATACAGAAAAAGGATGGGCAGGTTGCAGACTTAATAAGTATTATCTAAATACAAGTATATTGCCTATACTTAATGTAATTAGAAAAGATTTGAAATCAACCTTTCATGCTTTCTACAGTTAATCACTCCATCTTATACAACCAATATGCATGACTACATACATGTGAAAAAGATAAATGGATCTTCAATATACATATTTTGTCCTGAACTAGCAATCATCAGTTAGTTCACATCATCATATTCCACACACACATATATAATCAGTGCTCAGTTTATATTAATATAGCAAATCTTTTAACTTCCATTGACAGATTTCAATCTTCTCCACTCTCCAACTCTTCAGTCATCCATCTCATTAAAAATCTGATGATAGAATGCTTAAAGCTCTTGTTGATGCCAATAATATTATCATATTCATATTGACTTTAAGTCACTCTGATCACTCATATATAGGTTATTAATATGACCATTAAAATCCCTGCCAATTACATTAAATTCTACATGTATTTAAATATATATTGTATTGCCTATAATGTTTATATTAAAATTCTATATATGAAGGATCAGAATGACTTAAAAAGTCAACATGAATATGACAATAATATTGGTAACAACAAGGGCTTTGAGTATTCCACCATTAGATGTTCAATTAGATGGTTGGCTGAAAAGTTGGGAGGGTGGAGAAGATTGAAGCCTGTCCATTAAAGTTTGAAGATTTGCTATCTTAATATAAACTGAGCACTGATTATATATATATATATGAAAAGATAATCTGGATCAACTGATAAATGCTGGTTCAGCACAAAATATACATATTGGAGGTCATTTATCTTTTTTACATGTATGCAGTCAAGTTTATCAATTGTATAAAATGGAATGGATAGCTGTAGGGAGCTTGAAAGTCTGATTGAGTTCATATCCATTCTACAAACAATATACTTGTATTTAAATATTACACATTCAGCCTATATTCTGCTCATCCCTTTCAGTGTATTTAAAGGAACATATTAAATAGACTTAAAAATCAACATGGATATGACAATAATATTGGCATCAACAAAAGCTTTTATTTTTTTCATCAGATTTTCAACGATATGGATGGCAGAAGAATTGGAGCATGAAGAAGATTGAAGCCTCTTTATTAAAATTTATATATTTACTTTCTTAATATAAACTGAGTACTGATTACATATATGCATGGGAGATAATGATCTGGACCAACTTGGAGGTTATTTATCTTTTCCACATGTATGTGGTCATGTGTAAGATGGAGTAGCTGTGGTGCAAATTTATAAAGACAGAAAAAAAGTGACTGGAGTAGAATTTTTGGCAAATATAAAATTATTCAAAATTAAAAAATATCATTATTATTAAAAAGTTACTCTCTGTTGCTGTTGTGATTATTATTATTATTATTATTATTATTATTATTATTATTATTATTATTATTATTATTATTATTATTATTATTATTATTATTATTATTATTATTATTATTATTATTATTATTATTATTATTATTATTATTATTATTATTATTATTATTATTATTATTATTATTATTATTATTATTATTATTATTATTATTATTATTATTATTATTATTATTATTATTATTTCTTATCATCATCATGAATTGCAGACTAGAAAAAAGCTTGGAGTTAAAATTTTGGAAAATTCTACGGATAGTAAATCAAATAGTATCAAAACAGACAAAACTCTCTATATGGATTGCCACTGAGTGCAAGCCAAAGTAATCAATGGATGCCAGAAGGCTTGTGCATAAAATTCCCATCTAGTGCCTACTCATCCAATATCCCCAGACTTCATCAGTGAGGAGTCTTGGTTCTGAGAGCACTGCACTTAGATCTTAGGAAATGATCATATGATGTTTATTGGCTTACAGTCAAATAGTAGATAGAAAAATTAATCAAATTAAAAATCTTATTATTTTAATGAAAGCTCTTCCCTATAAATATTATAATCTTTACTGTTGTTAAGAAGTGTTTTTAATTAAGGATAATTCCCGATTTTTTGCCTATTTATAAACTTTCAACTCGTTTGTTCACTTAAAAAAATAACTAAAACAAATAGCAACTTAATGATGTCATGGTTTATTAGGAGGACCAGTTCAGATGCAAGTTTTTCAGACCTCAGATTAAGGCTTCATGCTTAGAGAGTCTTGCACTTTCGAATTTCTAAGAAAATTTGATGTCTTTTTGGTGTTTCAAAGATATATTAATATGGGTCCCACTAATATTTTTTTTCCAGAGGCTTCACAAAATCTTCAGTCAGCCCGACATATTAAAGTTAATAATGTAGCTTGGAAATTGAAAAGCAAGAACGAATTGTATTACAAGTGTGCTATCTTGTAGATTATCCATTTCTTAGCTTTAAATTTTTATAATAAATATTTTGATTTATTTTAACACATAAATAATCTTTTAAAAAATCATATTTATATAAGTTAAATTGCTATGTCATATTTATAACACTTTGATGAATCAGCGTCAGGGTGGCGATCAACTGCAAACGATTAACAAATAGTTATTAAATATTATTTGATAGATTTTAGCATTTTAAACTGACTTTAAATTTTGATATTGTTTTAATATATTAAGTTAAAATTTGATTTTTTAAAAATATGATCATTTTAAATGATTTTTTTCCCCAAAGGAAAGACTTTTGATAAAATTATTACATGAGTGGATGCTATATTCATATATTCAGCCAGCCACCATTACAGACTCATTAACTTATCCTATTAGTTAGTTACAGATTAATGGAATGGCAATGCTAATGTTGAAAATAATATCGGGAACTCCACAGCACCAGAGACCCACTGACGCAGAAGTCGCCTTCAAAAGCTTAATTGAGCATGAGTTGTTCATGTTTATAAAATAGTCAGTTAAAAGTAATGTAGATAAGTGATAGATGGGAGAGGGGAGAAGACGATATCATAGTTTCAAATAGAAAAAGATGAAAAAAAAAGATCTTTGCTTTGAAATATTAATAAATTCGAATAAAATAATTAGCGAGTGTGTAAGTATATATATGTCATTATTAACAAACACTCATAAATGAGCATATGAAGTTGGCTTTAAAAAAGTTTTATATGAATTTTGTGATGATTCTATAAAATAAATTATTAATAGAGCTATAGCCACTATCCAGTGGTCTTTTAGATTGTTTATTACGTTTTGAAATGCTAGTATTTAATTTCTGCAAAATACCTATTTTCTGAAAGATTTCATTATTTAGTCAAATTATAGCTTTATTCTCAGTTACATTCTCAGTAAAATAGTCAATATTGTATTTTTGAAAAATGTTTTTGAGATAACCTCTGCTACTATCCCCAAATTTACAATGGACTACCTTTCTATGAAGCCCATTAGTCTTTTATTTTACATGTCTTGTCTAACAAAGATATGCTTTTATCTTTGTAGATACAATATTCTGAAATTCAGTAAGATTCATATAGATATAATAAATTATTATTTTATAATTTACAGTTCCAAGCTTTCTGAACTCACACTTTCAACACTAACATTTTCAATTAAATCTTAGTTAAAGATAAATATATATTTATTTTTGAAATGATGCAACTTCATTTCACTTTTATAATACACAATTAGTAGCTGTAGATATATAAAATTGATTAACGTTTCATATCATGAAGTACATATAGTTATAGAATAAAATAGTAATTATAGCACAGGACACTGTGGATTTAATATCTCTTTAATTAATTTCTTATATTTACAATGTGATTATGATATTCAATTTTATAGTCATGTACTCTTAATGACCAGCACATAAGATAAATGTATAATAGATTAAATAATATTAAGATTTCTGAATAATGGGTATTAATGATGACATAAATACTATAAGATGTACTTAACAATAAAAACAATATTTTTTTTTCATATGTCATAGCATTGGCTGGGAGGCGAACCCGCAACAAGCATCTGCAACTAACTGCTTGCTTGCAAGATGATTGCACTGACCTCTCGGCTAATAACACTTGATGAAATAAAATCAATTTTTTTTTGTTTTGTTTTTCAATAAAAACAATATTTATTTTGACAATAAAGACAATTAAAGAAATAACAATCTTGGAAATCTACAATATTGTAAAATAAATTATTTAGACACTGTGCTATACAATTCACTGCAGAAGAGAAGTTTGCAAATAAAAATAAAATAAAATGTACAGATTAAATAATAATTGACTATTATTAGCTTCATCTGACTAATAAAAGCTATTCTTAATATTAATATTACATTGTAGAAGTTCTACATTTTTATACTACACTTGTATCATGATGTTGTCCCAAAAATGAGATATTTAAACATTAAGCATATCTTACCAATCCAGAAATGAAATAACTGCTAAAAATAATACATATCACTTATTGAGGCCCATAAATACAAATTTTAATATGTAAATAAATATTTATCAGTTTTATACCCTGTAATACTGTCAAAGCACTGAAGAAACATCAAAATCATCTATAACATACACTTGAGAGTATTCAAGAGTGCAACAAAAGAAAAAAATGACATTCCTCAAAATCAAACAACCACATTCATTGTCAAAAATAAAATCACTGTGGTATACCACCAATGGTTTTATATGAAATAAATATAGTACAATATATCTATAAGGTAAAGATAAATAAGGCAATGATCATAAATGATGGCATAAACTCAAAAGAGAGCACCTACATTTTAAGGGCAAAAATTATGCCAGGAGTTTGTCTCTGAACATAAGGAAAATGAGAATGAATCATCAAAATATATCATGAACATTAATCAAGTAAATTTTTTCAAAAAAAATTACCTATGTTGAGTAGAAAATTTTAAAGTAAAAAGTAACAAGTAAGTAAGCACATGTGTGCAAGTTTTCCTCTATTTGTATTGTTGATCATGTGACTGATCTTGTTGGATGAAACTGACATTTAGATATATCCCTTCCTTGTCCATAATTTCTTAAAGTTTAAAGTTTAACTAGTATCATGAGAGAAATAGCTAAAAATAAACTCATTTACATAACAATCTAGACTTTTTAATTAAAATGCTACATTTTTATTTTTTAACTAAAAATTATTACAATGAAAATAAAACAAAATATTATATAATATATCACATTATTTTTAATAGAACATTAATTTACATTATACTTTTTAAACACCCTTATATAATTTTTAATAAAGGGAAAGTTCCAGAAAAATTTTTAAATAAAACTTTTTAGTATAACTATTTAATAATAATTTTTAATATTGCGGCCAGGATGTTAAAATTGAAATTGATAATCAAACACACTGACACACATTAACTAATGCTTTCTTTTATTTAAAAATAATAGCTTTTATTAATAAATTAATCTTTTGTTATCCTCTTTTTAACTAACTAAAACTTAATTAGTTGCTTTAATCTTTATTACAACTGGCATTAAAAATATACTTATTAATAAACAAAATGCATTTTTAAAACTAAATAATTTAAATACTAGTAATGAGCATTAAAGATTCAAACTCAGCATTAAAGTTTAATTCTAACATTGATTTTTAATATACTAAAATAGTTTTAACTTTTAATTTCATTCTAACATAAATTCACTATTACTCTGAGTAATAATATCTCTAATTTCAGCAATTTGAAGTCATTTACAAACACAGATCACTTTTAAAGTACTATAGTAAAATATTAAAATGACTTTTAAAACAATTAAGACTTATAAAACTTCTTAAAAATGATTTAGAGGGTAAATTAACATTGAAGTATCAAGCCCTGATATGTTGACTTACTATAAAAATTAACTTATTAAAATTTTTTCCCTTCTTTTTATGTTTTAAAAAACTGAATAGGGCAAAGTTTTAATTTCTTTATATATATCATTGTCATGATAGCTGTTAATATGTTAAATGAAGATAACTGGACTATTCATCAACATGAATCAATCATCATGATAAATTTATTAAATTTTATTTCTGAGTTTAAGATCAAATAAAAACGATCATGATTCTTCTTAACTTTTTGATAGTTATGAGCTGAAATTTTACTTGAGTATTCTTTTTAAAGGCATAGTGATATTGTGTGAGAATAAACTTTTTAAAAATGTTTATAATTATGATGGACAAAACAATATATTGCTGTCATTCCCAGGAGATTATAAAATTATCATCCAAGTAAACAGTTGGTAGCAGAAGTCAGTGAAGGCTAAAAATCTGATTGCAGATGTAAGGCATCACCTAATAACCTTTTATTTAGATACTTACCACTGTATATCACTTTAAAATCAAAATATATTGCAAAAATAAAAAAAACTATATAATATTAAATGGGATATCATTGAATTTTGTGAAGTTAGATGAAAAATAAAGATGCAATAGATTTAAAAATTGGATGTATACTTTACTGCATAGGCACAGATATTGTTGCATAGAGGGAGTGAGATTTATTTTAAATAAAAACATTAACAACATTGTAGTGGTTGATAGTTTATCAAACAGAATGACAAGACTTCATTATTCAATTTAATTAACAATATCAAATATAGATATTAAACCTAGAAAGTTTTCATTGTAATAAAAATTAAAGGATTTTTATATAGATATACAAAATGCTTCGAATTATATCAAATAATGTTTTAAAATTGTATAGAAGTCTTTAATACTAGAATTGAAAATTATTAAAAAATGAAAGTAAGATGAATAAATTTGGTTATTATGAAACAAATGAGAGAGGACATGGTGATATGAAATTTGTAGAAAAAGTAAAACTATATCGTAAATTATTTTTTTGAAATCTAAATGCAAATAGACATGGATGCACCAAATGAAGATTCAGAACTTGATTATATTTTCTAAATCTGATATTGATTTTATCAACACAGATCTTTCTCATTTTATTTTTATCATATGTGTATATATAGTAGTGCTATCTATTTTTTTATTGTTTCTAACACTCAATTCCAACAACAACATTTCATTTAAAATGTAATATATTTATGTATATCACTTGCTTCATAATCTAATCTAACAAAAAAAATGCAATTCAAAATTGTATTATTTTTAATAGATTCAACATAAGAAGTGATCACACAAAATTAGAGAGACAAAACTATTAAGAAAGTCAGAATTCACAGTTGATAATTCTAATCTTTAAATACACTCCCATGAATTTAAAATAGAACATGAAAATAATTGTTAATTTAAAATGTCTTTCAAGTTCAATGTCAATTTTATTCAAGTATATCAGAAGACCTATCAGTCTTTTATCAGTTTTATACAAAATTTTTACTAAGATAATTACAACTTGTCTACAGAAAACACTGGATTTCCACCAACCAAGAGAACAAGCTGGATTTAAAAGTGGTTTTAGTACAGTAGATCATATCCAGGTATTGAGAGAAATTATAGAAAGGACAAATGAATATGAGTTGCCATTATGCTTGGATTTGTAGACTATGAAAAGGCATTTGATTCTATAAACATTTCTTCAGTGATTAAAGCATTGGATAATCAAGGTGTAGATCCAGGATATTATCAAATTTTGAAGAATATTTATAAAAATGCAACAGCAACAATTAGATTACATAATGACAGTAGGAAAATCAACATTGAAAAGGGTGTAAGACAGGGTGACTCCATATCTCCAAAACTTTTTACAGCAATGCTGCAAGAAGTATTTTGTGGATTAAAATGGGAAGCTAAAGGAGTGAAAGTAAATGGAGATTATTTAAGTCATTTAGATTTTGCAGATGATGTAGTTGTTGTTGCAAATAAGGCTTTAGAGTTACAGGAAATGTTGCAGGAGTTATCAGATGAAAGTAGGAAAGTAGGACTAAAGATAAATGTTAAAAAGACTAAAGTAATGTTTAATAGATTTTCTCAAAATATGAAAATAAAGATTGATTATGATGTGTTAGAAGAAGTTAACAGTTATAAATACCTTGGTCAGATCATTAATACAGATGGAAATATAATGGATGAAATTAATCATAGAATTAAACTTGGTTAAAGTGCTTTTGGTAGAAATAACTTGATGCTAAAAGGAAATATGCCTATGTGTTTGAAAAGGAAAGTTTTTAATAAATGTGTTTTGCCAGTTCTTACTTATGGATCTGAGACTTGGACACTTAATAGAAGAGCAATACAGAGACTTCAGACCACTCAAAGAAGTATGGAGATCTGCATGTTGGGAATAACAAGAAGGGATCGAAAACGCAATGTACGGATAAGAGAACAAACAGGTGTTACTGACCTCATTGAAAAAATTAAAAGACTGAAGTGGAGTTGGGTTGGACATATTGTTAGAAGAGATGATAACAGATGGACAATTGAAATTTTAAACTGGATTCCAAGAGATTGTAAAAGACCCAGAAAGAGACCACATGTGAGTTGGGTGGATGAAATAAAAAAGTGTGCAGGGGGGATGTGGAGAAGAGAAGCTAAAGACAGGAAAAGATAGATTGAACTTGGAGAGACCTTCATCCTGCAGTGGATTGATAATGGTTGTTGTTGATGATGATGATGATATCAGAAGATTCAGAATATTAATTACTACTACATTATTTAGTCATGGTTGGGATCAATAATATAACCAACAATCTATTAAAACAGCAACCAAGATATCTGGTACAAAAGAAAAGTAATTTTTTAATAAATTTTTATATAAGACAAGACAAATTAAATACCCAGAATTTTGTAAAATAGTACAAAATAGAGTTAATAATAATAAAAGATAATATAACTAAGAACTGAAAAGATATAAAAAAATAAAGTTCTCAAGAATGTGAAACAGTAATTTGGTATTTAAAATGTTGTTTTATCAATAAGAAAAAAGTTAAAACAATAAAAATAGAGATTGCATTATGAAATATCTGAAAGAGTTCTATAAAGAATTATATATTATGGCAGCATAAAATAAGAAATTTCTACAAATACTACATCATATGAATTGCTTTGTGACTTAAATTAAGAAGTGGAACACGCAATTAAATCTATAAAAATAAATATTTCTTGAAATTATGAAATTATTATTGATTGGTTAAAGGAAACACTAAAGAAATAAAAAAAAAAGCTGGTTAAACAATATAAAGAATTTCTAAATAATAAAGATGTACGGGCTGATTGGAATAATGCAGTAATAATAATAATATGTAAGAAGTATGATCAAGAAGATTTTAGAAATTGCAGGGATATTATTCTTTTATCAGTTCTATACAAGATTATTAATAAGATAATAATTAATACTCATCTCCAGGAATCTTTGAATTGAAAAAGTGGTTTTTCTGAAAAAAAGTATAGAATAAATCAATGAATATGATTTGCAATTATGATTTGTATTTATAAATTATAAAAAATCTGATATAGATATAAGAAGTATCAAATTTTAAAAAACATTTATAAAACTGCAACGTAGTGATGCAACGTAGTATTTAGATTAAATGGTGATACTAAAAAAGATTAACATTTATAAGGGTATATGATGGGGGTGATTTCGTATCTCCACAATGTTTAACAGCACTTTTACACAAAGTGTTTTGTGGATTAAAATGGAAAGCTAAGAAAATAAAGTACATAAAAATTATTTCAATCATCTACATTTGAAGCTGATGTAATTATTTTTTGCAAAATGTTGCTTTGATCAATGGTTCAGGCACTATTACAAAAATTATCAGATAGAAATAGCTAAGTTTTAAAAATATTAATATTCAATAAAGTTTTTCAGAAGAAAAAATAAAAATTGATAATAATAATTACAAATATCACACTCAGATTACTAATATAAATGGAATATAATGAACAATTTTTTTTCCACAGAATTAATCTTGGATGAAGAGCTTTTTGTTAAAAATAATTTAATATTTAAAAACATGTTGACATAAAAAAGGTTTTGCATAGATGTGTTTTATCAATTCTTGATTACTGACCTGAAACAGAAAAGCTATAGAAAAAGTTCAGATGATTTAATAAGATATGGCGGAGTATATGTTGGGAGTAACAAGTAAGAATCAAAGAAGAAATGTGTGTGAGAAAACAAACGGAAGTCATTGATATTATTGAAAAGAAATAAGAGAAGGAAGTAGGGCTTTTTAGAACATCTTGCTGGAAAACTGAAAATAAATGTTTGGTTGAAGTCTCAAATGGATCCCAAATGTTTGGAAATAAAAAGTAAAAAAAAACACTACACATATGCATGGAATAAGAAAGTATGCAGATAAGGTTAAAGAAGAGAAACTGTAAAATAAGTATTAAAAAAAAATCAGGCTGCAGTGGATTAGTAATGGTTAAAAATGATAATATTGGTGAAGATATATTAATACTTCATACATATTGGAATAGAAAATGACAGAAAAATGATATTTGCATGTATCAGTATATAAGTGACTCATTTAGTTTCATAATGAATTAATTAAAGTGCATACATAATAAAAAAAAGAATTGGCTAAAGATAATGATCAACCAACAGTAATCTTGCCTTATGTTGGACAGTCAAACACATACACCAATTATATTAAAACAACATCAAAAAAGCATTAGTTAAGTGTATTTCTTTATGCGTAGTAAAGTTTAAAATATTATTTTATTACATTCACATCCTTAAAAAAATATTTTCAAGACATCATCTATTTTAAATGTGTATATATTTTTACAAGCTACAGAACTTGATCGATGTTATTTTATGAAAACAAAAAATAATTATATTATTCTACGTTAACATGTATGTAAAATAATTACCTATATAAACAGTACATACTATATATATTTACGTTTGATTAAATTAACCATTATATTATTGAAGGAATTAATAAAGATATTTTTATAGATACACAATTTTTCATGTTATTTATAAATTAGGAAAAAAAAATCTGTTTATTGATTATTCTGTTTGCAGCTGGAAATGTCACATTCATTTATTATGTATTTGTTGGAGCTGCACTTTTCATAATAATTATGTAACACATAATAAAAAATTATAAAATATTAAATTATTAACAAACTAACATACCATAAAAACAATAGTTTTTTAAAAAAGGGATAATTAACATAAAATAAAAAAATAAAGATTTTAAAATTTTTACATGTTAATTATAAATTTATATATATATATATATATATATATATATATATATATATATATATATATATAATATATATATATATATATATATATATATCTTATACCAAATAACAAAAAATGAGTATTTTAAAGTTCATTCATTTTATATGCTCTATGATGATTAATGGTTTATTGATGAGCAATTCATTTGTGATACCAGGATGACCTTGAGCATTGATATAATAATTGTAGTACTTTTCATGTGGGACTAGTTATACAGTTATTAGTAGCTTTTATGTACATGCATGCAGCTGAAGTATTTCTAATGGCTCTTCTATAAAATTATGATTTCTGATTGTTATTAGATTGAGATTTTTTAGGGTTCCTATTGAAATGCAGTCTCAAAAATGATTGTTGTTGATTAGTTGCTGTATCTACTCGTATATTTAATTATGGTTACTTTTGTTAAACATTTTCATTTACAGCCCTTATTCAGTAAATAGTGCTGCTTATTAGTATTTTTATACCCAATATAAATCCCACTATATTTTCATAGTGTTACAATATATAGAATTGAGCTTTATTTTATTAATGCCAATGAACCATTTGCTAAAGTAATTAGATTATTACAAATTTTGAAAAGAAAGTTCCAATAAATCTTTGAAAAATTAATGACAGCTAGATTGTACATTTTCAGAAAACATTTGCAAGATTAAGACTTTCCTAAAAATTTCCATATTACATTAGAGTAACTCTTGTGGTATCATCTGCCATTCATGATTTTAATTGGGCAGCAATTGAATAGTTTATATTTTGACAGTTGTATTTCAGTATTGTGATAAATATTTTGAAATGAAATAAAAAATATATATTTAAGTTTTGTTTTTATTAGTAAGTGGTAGAAGTTATCAGTAAAAATAAAGTTCTACAGTTCAAAAGTAAAATTGCAGAACTCAAATTGTACAAAATGTTGGCCTGATACATTTTATTTGGCAAGCAAGAACAATTATAATAGTAATAATACTCAGATTATTTTTGATTATATAAAATATATTTTTATTTAATAAATATAAATTATATTTATTATAATATGTTTTTACAAATATTTAATTGAAGTCATATAAAAGAAGATAAAGTTATATTATTATAACATAAAAAGTAAGCTTTATTTTTTCCCCAATAAATTTGTAACTTTTTACCCTTTTTTCTATTTTTTTTGTTTAAAATTACTTTTTTATATATAATTTTGTTAAAAAATAGTGTTATTGTGCCAAAAACATGATTCAAAGTGAAGGTTATATATATATATAAAATAAAATTTTGTAATGTCAAACTCAATTTAATACAATACTTTCCAAGAGAGTTAATGTTTATTTCCTGATTTATATAATATATAATTAAAAGAATTGCTAAAATAGTATTGTTTTGGCAAAGATAGAGTAAGCATAGAAGATTTGTATTTGATAATAATATGGCAGTGTTTGTGGAGAATGATATTTTTATTATTTTCAATTATATAGCTGAATAATGGTTTTAAATAATTAAAAATCTGTTTAATTGGTGATAAATTAGCAATAAAAAATCTGTAAAATTATATTAGTTTGTCAAGGTTTCAATAAAAATAAGAGTTTTTATGACATATTGAACACTTAATAGACATTAAAGGAGGCTTGTTAAAAATTTTATTTTAAATCTATTTTTTTTTTAAAATTCTCTCACTTCCAAGTGAAAATACACTTTTAAATATTGATGAAATAGATTTGATTATTATTGAGAAGATAGTATTTTTTTAACAAACTGTTCATTAATAAATAAATAGCATATTAAATCAATAATTCTACTGCATTAAATATATTTTAAATTATTATAATGAAAACATTATAATAAACTTAGTCAACAGTCCTACCCAGCTTCAATTTTGATGATATTTATCAGAAGGTCACATTTCTCATCCTTTAGTACTTCAATGTCAGAAAATTAATGAATTTGGTGCTAAAAAACTCTTTTTAAGCAAAATAAATTTACCTGTAATATTATACTAAATATTAGCAGATTAGTATTGGTTTTATTATTTTAGGAACATTAGTTCATCAATTTTATCATCCACAATTATGAATTTTAGAAAAAAAGCCTGGGCTTTCAAATGAATTGATTCTTCCAAATCTGTTTGAAGTAGGATATATTAATTTTCCTTTCATTAATTTTTTAAAAATTATATATAGATCTATTGGGCATTAAGTTTTTTTCCAAAAAAGTGCCTTTGATAATGATTATAAGAATTTATGACCTAGTGTATAATCATTCCATGTTTGAAATTTTATAATCTAAATTGTGTTTCCCATTGAAACTGTTTTATTATTTAAATTGTGTGTTATTATGTTTAAATTTTGTGTCTGAGTTAAACCATTGAGTATTATTTACTAATGAAATATAGAATTTTTGGTTGTTATATTTTTTAAGTACTAATATATTAGTAAATATATATATATATTCCTTAAAAAATTATCTCAGCAGTGAATGATAAATAAAAGAGATAAAAAGTTTTTATATCAATTCTCAATTAAAGAAAACAAAGAAAAGATAGTTTCAATTATTAATAAAAAAGCTATTGGGTGTATCTAATAAAGTGGCAGAATTTTTGGGCTCCTATCAAAAATTTCATTTTAAAAAAACCTTTTTTAATATATATATATATATTTAATGTGTGGAGTTATATTAATTTATTATTGTTTAATTAGAAAGCATTTACTTAAAACAATAGTACAACTGCCTCAGACCAGGTGTTAAAACATACTGATAGGTTGATAGCATTCAAATGGAGGATCTCTAAAAATAAAGATGACTTCTTTCAAATGCCATTTTAGATAAAATATAGAGAACAAAGCACTACAATTAAATTTATAGGTGTAAAAAATTAAAGTTTCAATTTTCTTACATATTATAATAAACTCCTCCACTGGTAGGTTATATATTGCAATACAATGTTTTTTAATAGATGTTTTAGATGAAAATATTTAATATATGGAGTTATCTATTTATAATTATTTAATTAGAAAGCACTTAAAACAGTAGTTAATGAAAAGTAATTGCCTGAGGTCAAATGTTAAAGAAACAAACAATCTATAAATGCAACTTTTTATGCCCCCCCCTTTTGAATGCAAAAAACCCTGTCCATTTTATTAACACTTAAACTGGATCAGCTGTTTTTCATTAACTATTGTTCTAAGTGCTTTTTAATTAAGCAATTAATATTTAAGTACATGTATATTATCCATTCCATAGTATACAAACAATACACATGACTATGTAATATAAAAATTTTAAATGATCTCCAATATACATATTTTGTGCTGAACCAGGACTCATCAGATGGTCCAGATCACAAAACATTTCCCACACATAGATTCAATAAGTGATCAGTTTAAATTAAGACAGAAAATATTCAAATTTTAATGAACAAGCCTCAATCTTCTGTACCCTCCAATTCTACAACCATCCATATCATTGAAAATCTGAGGATGGAAAGTTCAAAGCTCCAGTTGATGCCAGTATTACTGTCATGTCCATCGTTGACATTAAGTCAATCTGATCCCTCATAAATAGGACATTAACATGCCCATTTAATTATAGAGAAGAGCAATGGGCAGAATTCAGGCTGATATGTAATTTTTAAATGCATGTATACTAACCTTAATATAATTAGAATGGACCTGAACTCAGACTTATAAGCTCCCTACATCTATCCACTCCATTTTATACAATTGATACACATGATGACATATATGTAAAATGAAAATGATCTCCAATATATGTATTACATTCTGAGCCCACCCTCATCAGTTGATCCAGATCACCATCTCCCAGACCTATATATAATCAGTGCTCAGTTTATATTAAGACAAAAAAATTCAATCTTTAATGAACATCTTCTCCACCCTTCAACTCATCAACCACTCATATCATTAAAAATCTGAGGATGAAACACTAAGAGTTCATATTGGTGTGAAATAGTATTGTCATACCCATGTTTACCATAAGTCAATCTGATCTCTCACACATAGGACAATAATATGTTCATTTAATTATAACAGAACAAGAATAGGCAGAATACTGGCTAAATATGTAATACTTAAATTCATGTATATTATCTACATTAAACTTAATGTAGTTAGAAGTACCTGAAATCAGGCTAACAATCTCTCTTCATCTATCCACTTCATATTGTACAATTGATACACATGACCCCACACATTTAGAAAAGATAAATAAACACTAATATACATATTTTGTGTTGAACTAGTACTCATCATTTGGTTCAGATCATCATCTCCCACACATATATACAATCAGTGCTCAGTTTATATTAAGATAGCAAGTCTTTAAACTTTAATGAACAAGCTTTAATCTTCTTCATCCTCCAACTCTTCAGCTATCCATATCATTGAAAATCTGAGGATGGAAATGCTCAAAGACCCTGTTGATGCAATATCATGGTTGTACTTATGTTCCACAGTATGAAAAGTGTAAATGTGGATATTTTTATAGGAAAGTCTCCTCTATTCATGCCATTAACATAAGCAGAAGGGGAAGGAGAGTGAGAATGTGTAATTGAACAAATAAGAATGTGATAGGTTTGTAAAAAAAATAGTTATGATGAAAGTGTTGAATAGTTTTTTCTTCATTATATTCTAATTGGCAAAAGGCATCTAAGTTTCTGTTGACCAATCTTCTGGATATAAATTATTGAGGGGAAGTGCATTCAGATTTATTATAAGAAAATCCAGATATTTGAATTCAAGATACCAATATTTAGTGGTTAAGTTTGGAGTGGGTTTTGTAAAAGTGGCATCTTGATTTTGATTTAATAAGTTATAGGCACTCCAGTAGTAAATTTTTTTAATGATTGTATAAGTTACAAAGATATGAGGAATGACTGATTTGACTAAGTCATCTAGGAATTTACTGTTTGTTGGTGATAGAGTACCTGTCAGAGTATCAGATATAGACTTTTGAGTATAAGAAAAAATGTCAAGAATCCTGATTATATCATTTATTGTTCTTTTAAGAAAGAATACCTAACTATCTATCTACCTGCCTACCCAGCTGCCTGCCTATTGACTGCCTGCTTACCTACATGACTAGCTACCTGCCTATCAATTTTTCTACCAACCTACCTATCCCTCTACTTATCTGTCAAATGCCCATCTATCTATCTATCTATCTATCTATCTATCTATCTATCTATCTATCTATCTATCTATCTATCTATCTATCTATCTATCTATCTATCTATCTATCTATCTATCTATCTATCTATCTATCTATCTATCTATCTATCTATCTATCTATCTATCTATCTATCTATCTATCTATCTATCTATCTATCTCTACCTACCTACCTATCTACCTACTTAGCTACCTACCTCTACCTATCTATCTATCTATCTATCTATCTATCTATCTATCTATCTATCTATCTATCTATCTATCTATCTATCTATCTATCTATCTATCTATCTATCTATCTATCTATCTATCTATCTATCTATCTATCTATCTATCTATCTATCTATCTATCTATCTATCTATCTATCTATCTATCTATCTATCTATCTATCTATCTATCTATCTATCTATCTATCTATCTATCTATCTATCTATCTATCTATCTATCTATCTATCTATCTATCTATCTATCTATCTATCTATCTATCTATCTATCTATCTATCTATCTATCTATCTATCTATCTATCTATCTATCTATCTATCTATCTATCTATCTATCTATCTATCTATCTATCTATCTATCTATCTATCTATCTATCTATCTATCTATCTATCTATCTATCTATCTATCTATCTATCTATCTATCTATCTATCTATCTGAACTGTCTGTCTGTCTGTTTGTCTGTTTTTATACCATTGTTTTTAAACTCCTATTCTATTGGATAAAGAGGTTTTCAATCCATAAGTTATCTTTTTTACATTACACATATGGTGTTTTTGTAAGGCTTCTACAATCTCTTGGATATTAATTTAATACTTATATTATCCATTTAGTATTATCTTTCCTAGAAATATGTCCAGTCCAACTCCATTACATTCTCTCAATTCTTTCAATGATATGTTTTTCCCCTCATCCATAATTTATGCATTGGGTCCTTGCTTGTAACTCTCAATATTTATCCTTTCATATTTCACACAGTAGTCTTAAGTCTTTGTATTGCTATTTTATTAAATGCCCAAATCACAATCCTTAAGGAAGAACTGATAAAATACATCTATTATAAACTAACTTTTCAAACACATAGACATATTTCGTTTTAATATTAAGCTATTTCTTCCAAAAACTGTGCAACCAAGTTTAATTCTATGATTAATTTCATTATTATATTTTTATGTGCATTTGTAATGAGTCCAAGGTATTTGAAATTGTTAACCTTTTCTAATTTATGATTATAAATCTTTGCATGGTCAACATGAGTAGGATGAGAAAATTGGCACTAAGGTGGGCTTTGAGTGTTCCATCATCAGCTTTTCAATGAAATGGATGGCTGAAGATTTATGGGGTTGAGTGGTTTGAAGCCTGTCCCCATTAAATTATGAAGATTGGCCATTTTAATATAAGCTGAGCTTTGATTGTATATATATATATATATATATATATATATATATATATATATATATATATATATATGTGTGTGTGTGTGTGATGATAATCTGGACCAACTGATGAGTGCTTGTTTAGCAAGAAATACATATATTGGTCAATTATTTATCTTTTTGACATGTGTGAGATCAAGGTTAGTGGTATGAGATAGCATGAATGGTTGAGGGTCATGTGAAAGTGAGTTCAAACCCCCTATATATTACATATAAAAGTGCAGGTATAAAAAAACCTGTATTGTATAAAAATTCATATTTCAAAACATTACTGCAGATTTTCTCATATTTATTTTTAGTTTTATTTCATTAGTTTTATTTGATAACTATTGCCATATTTTCTGAAATTCCTTATTTACAAACATAAGATATGTGATATCTAAATGACTTAAGCTATCTTCACACACTTTTACTTCCATAGTTGCTTTGAAAAGTTTTATATATGTCTTATTTATGCTAGCATTTTTAGTGTCAAACCACCATTATAGCATTTGATAACATTTTTTTAAAAATATGTTTATATTTTGATATTTCAAAGCTTGCAAAAATGCTTATAAAATTAAATGTTTTTGATAATCTACAAATACAAAACATAATTGTAACTGACATTTATTATCTTAACATTTGGATGCCATCAACTATGCTAAAACCATTTTGAAGTCAGCTTATTCTTTTGAGTGATCTGAGTTCAACATTCCAAAGTTGCTGTGCATAAGTTGTAATTATCTAATGGTTTAATAGAACTGATAAAAAACTAATGTCTGTAATTTTTAATATTTTATTTATCCCTTTTTTAAAATATCAATAATACAACTGCATTTTTCCAACTACTTTCTATTTTTTACCTATTATTTTTAAAGAGGTGAACAATAATTTCATCATTTCCTGGAAGTTTTCCTTTTTTCATAGATTTAGTGCACATATTGTGAAACTTTTAAATAAAGAATAATTTTGTTTATTACTATTATCTATTTCCTTGGAGAACTCTTTTACATATTTCATGATATTATTAGTTATAGTTTTGTCACTTTTTTTTATTCATGCACTCAACTTTTCTTCAAATATTAAGATGGTGTTTTCTACTTTTGAAACTGTTCTTTTTTGCTTCCTTTGCCACTTAACTTTATGTCATTTTATACAACTCCAAATATTCAATTCTTTTTAATAAGTTATTTTTAATGTTTGGAGTTTTATAAAATATTTTTAGACAGTGACTTCTGCCAATTTAATAGTTACTTATGAATTGTTGATTTTTTTTATATCAGATCTCTTTGTTGCAATTTTTGGTACTTTTTTCTCCCACTTGACAAGCCACCAGATGATGCTGCAGAACCACCAAGAAGCCTGTAAGTGATAAATTTCTCTATTTTGATGATCATTTCTTGTTTTGAATCTATTAAGGACATTACTTTCTTATGATGTATAATTTCTATTATTCAAATTATAATCCAATTATAATGTATTTTTATTTGGATCCTATAATTTCTTTATATACATATATATAGTTAATATTCATTGAGTATATTTAATTAATAATTAAATTGCCTTCTAGCTACCTGTCAATAGGAAAATGATTGGTTTCTACAACATTTTAGATCTTTTTACATATTTATATCGAATAATACCAGTTAGATGACAATATTAAATCAACATTAATCTTTTAATGTAAATTGATTTTAAAGATTTATATTAATTTTACAAACCAGAATTATTTCACTTATTCAACAGCATATATTTATAATGATAAATGATATATACTGAATAAAAATTATTCCTGGAATAAATAAGTCTGAATATGTTACTAAGATTATTTATAAGCTTGGTTCTCGAAGAATCATTTAAAGGAAATTGTAAATAATGTCTATCGTTTATTATATGAATGTCAATCTATTTTATCAGTTCTAAAAGATAATCAAAAAATCACTTTTATCTAACTTTTGTTTTGTTACAGAGTAATAAATCAAACATTAATACTTAAAAAGGCTGAAGATTTTTATTAGTCTTAGCTTTTGTTTTTATATTATTTAATCTGGCTTACAGTTTCAAATATTAATTTAGATGAAATTCTAATGATTTATTGAGTATATAAGTAATTTTATGACATCAAATGTATAATACTAGAATATAAACGTATTCATGGAACAAACAAGTCCAAATATATTACTAAGATAATTTACTGCCTAGATATCCCCAAAAATCATTTAAACAAAACTGTAAACAAAACCTATCTTTTATTACATCAACCCCAATCTATTTTTTTTAAATAAAGCAAGTCAGAAGATTATTTTTATCTGATCTTGAAAATTAACAAAAAGTTTCAATCATTTTGAATATCAGTATTTGAGTTATCACTATATAACAAAACAAATAAAGATAAACATGATCTTCTGATTACCTTTTATCTGACAAAGTAGATTGATATTTATATAATAAAAGATGGGTTTTGTATACAAGCTAATTTAAATGATTATTTGGGGATCTAATTTGTCTCATAACCTATGTTGACATGTTTATTCTTTGAATAGGTTTATATTTTTAGCACTACAATTATTTAAATGCTCATTAAAATAATTTGAATTTTATGTAAATTAATATTTGAAACTGTAATCTGTCTTGATTAATATGAAATGAAAACTCAGCATTAATAAGGTTGCAGTATGTTTGAATATCAATACTTTATCATTATATAATAAATTGAAGATCAGATAAAAGTGATCATTTGATAATCTTTTTGCTGACAACATAGTTGGTGTTGATAAAACAAAAACTGAGTGCTATTTATAAGTTCACTTAAATAATTTTTTTTGTGTGTGATTTATGTTAGTTTTGCATTTGAATTTGCTTGTTCCATACATCTGTTTAGATTTTTAGCATTATATAGTTGATAAGATTTAAAATTAATGTGTTCATTAAAATTATAGAATATATGTAAGTCAAGTAACATTCACCAAATACGTTTACATAATAGTTAAAGTGATCTCTAGTTGCCATGTTTAATAGATTTTTTACAGAATTTTACAAAATGAATGATTATAAAAAGATCTAAATTATAACAATCATTTTTCATACATAAAAAAAAATCTAATATAATAGATAGAGGATATTTTAACATAACTTCAACAATTAGTTAAATATACCTGGAAATTATTACCTAAACTTATATGTAATATATATATATATCAAAATACAGTACAATTTACATAAATTATATTATTTTAGAGTACTTTTGACTATACATTTTGTAGTCTTTATCAACTATATAACATTGAATAATCAAAACAAGACAACCTTTAACAATACCCATAGTTCAATTCAGATTTCCCACAATTCTGTTATCTTAACATTTGATGACTGGCGATTCATTAACATTTGACAATTTTTTGAAATCAACATAGCCTCTTTTATTTTAAGTTTATTATGACAATGTTCAATTTGAATAATTTTCATATTTTTATAATCAAATTTAAATTCATATTGACAAGATTTATTATGATCAAATATAATAGATGATGAAGGTTTATTTACATCTATTCCAGATTGTTTCTCTTTTTGAATTCTATTATATAAAAGCATATGCTCTTTTATTCTCTTCTCAAATGTACACTTAGATTCACCAATGTATTGTACACCACATCTACATATCAATCTATATATAATAGAATTTTGATTAAACTTTGAATTTTAGAGTTAAGTAATCTATTTATGTTATTTGTAGAGAAAAAAGCAATATGACACAAACCATTATAAATTTTCCTGATAAACTTGACCTGCTCATCCGATATAAATGGCATTGAAATCCATTTCATTTTGATATTTTTATTTTTAATTTTATTATAACGTTGATTTCTTTTAAACCTTTTAATAATATTAGTAATAGCATTTTTATAATAACCAATTTTCAACAAGTCATTAACAAATAAATGTACATTTTTAATTTTATCACTAGAATATTTGCACAATTTTTCATTTCAAAATAAGAATGATTTCAATCCAGACAGCTTATGACATATAGGTACATGTGATTCATATGGAATAAAATCTCTAGTTTTAATTGGTTTAATTAACATAAGATAATCCAAATTGTAATCCTTAAGTGTAATTTGAATATCCAAAAATTTTATGGAATTGTATTTCTCTTGAGTTATAACCCACTTTATATCCTTAATCTCATTTAATTCATTAAATAAATTGAATATTAATTCTTGTTTTTCACAAATAAAAACATCATCTACATATCTATGATATACTTTAATTTCTTGATATTTCAATTGTTTTAAAATTTTACTTTCATATTTTTTTATTCCATATGAATTACATGTACCTATATGTCATAAGGTGTCTGGATTGAAATCATTCTTATTTTGAAATAAAAAATTGTGCAAATATTCTAGTGATAAAATTAAAAATGTACATTTATTTGTTAATGACTTGTTGAATATTGGTTATTATAAAAATGCTATTACTAATATTATTAAAATATTTAAAAGAAATCAATACTATAATAAAATTAAAAATAAAAATATTAAAATGAAATAGATTTCAATGCCATTTATATCGGATGAGCAGGTCAAGTTTATTAGGAAAATTTATAATGGTTTGTGACATATTGCTTTTTTCTCTACAAATAACATAAATATATTACTTAATAACTCTAAAATTCAAAGTTTAATCAAAATTCTATTATATATAGATTGATATGTGGATGGCGTACAATACATCGGTAAATCTAAGTATACATTTGAGAGGAGAATAAAAGAGCATATGCTTTTATATAATAAAATTCAAAAAGAGAAACAATCTGGAATAGATGTAAATAAACCTTCATCATCTGTTATATTTCATCATAATAAATCTTGTCAATATGGATTTAAATTTGATTATAAAAATATGAAAATTATTCAAATTAAACGTTGTCATAATAAACGTAAAATAAAAGAGACTATGTTGATTTCAAGAAATCGTCAAATATTAATGGATCGCCAGTCATCAAATGTTAAGATAACAGAATTGTGGGAAATCTGAATTGAACTATGGGTATTGTTAAAGGTTGTCTCGTTTTGATTATTCAATGTTATATAGTTGATAAAGACTACAAAATGTATAGTCGAAAGTACTTCTAAAATAATATAATTTATGTAAATTGTACTGTATTTTGTATATATATATATATATATATATATATATATATATATATATATATATATATATATATATATATATATATATATATATATATATATATATATATATATATATTGTGATCTTCTGGTTTGGCACCAGAAATAGTCATTGTAGTAGTGTGGTAGTATATCACTAATATCTGATATAATCCTCTTTAAAAAAAATGAAATAATGTGAAATTTTTAAAAATTTTTTATTTTGACTTAAAACAGTAATCAATAGTAAGTGTAGGTATAATTAAAATATTTCTTAAATGTTTAGTATCTTGTTTTGGGGTATAATCAGTAATAGAATAGGGGGTTGGCTTGTTATATGCATAATCAGTACAGTCTGAGTTGATACTTATTTGTTTTATTTGTTCATAAAGCAGTATTCAGTTTTGTTAGAATGATTTTCTAGTCCATTTGTTTTGTACGTTTTAAATTTATAGCATAAACAGTAAAATATGTTTCACTCATCATCATTCACATTGTCATTTCAGTTATATCAGTGTAATACCTATAGTATATTACCACTGAATATTCATGTATTATCCAACTCATTTTTCATTCACATGTTTCATTAAGTCATTAAATATTCCACATTACATTCAAATATTTAATTATATCAATAACAGTATTAAAAAAAACTAACTTAATTACATTTTAAATAAATCAATAACTTATGGACTGTTGGATATGACAAATACTGTAAAATATTCTATTTGTTAAAACAATTGTCATCAATTTTATTTTACTGCTTTAAAACACATTTAATTATTAGTTCAATATTTTTTTTTCATTTATTTAAAAGATGAAATAATTTTTTTTTTCATCTCTATTTTTTTTTTACTGTCTAAAGTTTTTGCATAATTAAGTAAGTTTGCCAGTGGGAGGAGCGATTGGCGATTTTTTTTTCTGGTGATGTAATGTGACATTATCATAAACAATTGGAAGAGAACAATATGATGTAATGATTATTAAAAAGTTTATAAAAGGAATACTTATTACTTTTAAGTGGTCAGTCTATTATTACTTTTGAAGAGGTCAATCAATTAGAGAACTTTTACGAGGGCAGTTATAGCTAACCAAGCACAGCTATAACTAATTTATTTAGCAAAATTTAATAGTGAAATTATTTTTCCTCTTCCAGAGTTCAAGTTAAAAATTTATATTATTTTGTTTGCAAAATGTGCACTTAAAAACCACTAAAAGATATGTCAATTTTGGTCCAGCTGATCATTTAAATTGTCCCAATGTTATGCTAAAGTATACGTAAGTGTTATATTCTATTATTCAAGATAAATTATTATTTGAGAAATGGGAATGCTTAATAGGACTGTAAAATTGTTTTATTTAAATTTAAAATTAACAGGAAAGGATAAAAGAATATTTGTTTATTTTATAACAATTAAGTTTTTAAGCTTTAATTATACTATGAAGGGAACAATTGCCACATGCTTCATTTATGTGTGTGAAAAATGTGAACTATCATTGAACGTTCTCAGAACTTTAATGTACAAATTTCATGTCAAATATAAAAGAAAACTCAAAATTTTAAATATACACAAGGAATATGTAATTTTATTGTCATATGTCTTAGAATAGTGCCATCCAAATATTAAATTTGCTATGGAAATGGAAAAATAACAGATCACTTTCTTTTCTGGATGTTTTAATTACAAGAAAATGTGATGAAAACATTATCAATATCAGTTTACAGAAAATCCATGGTAACAAACAGATATTTTAACTTTAATTCTCATCATCATCATGCTCAAATTTTTTCTGTAGCAAAAAATCTTTTGACTAGAGCTTATAATTTATCTGATAAAAAACATCTTGCTCAAGAAATAGAACTTACAAAAAATATTCTACTTTCTAATAATTATAATAAAAACATCACATTTAAGGCTTTATATATAGCATTGATACTAAAAGAAAAAAAGAGGATAGAATTGACAATTTATTTTTTAATGGAGTAATTTTACCTTATATTAAAGGGTTACTGATAAAATCAGTAGAAGACTATCTTGTTTTAATATAAAGACTACTTTTTTTACTGGCAAAAAAATTGGTGCTTTTTTACATAAAGCTAAAGACAGAATATTTTTGGAACACCAAGGAGTTTATGATATTCCATGTTTACAGTGTTCAAGAAGCTATGTAGATCAGTCTAATAGATGAATAAATGTCAGAATTAAGAAACATAAAAATGCTTTTAATCAAAAAATTAACACATCAGTTTTTACTTCCGATTTTTTAGAAATTGGTCACAAACCTGACTGTGGCAATGCAAAAATGCTTGCTAATTTGGAGAGATATGATTTGAGAACCATGAAAAAGTCAATTAAAATATTAAAGAGACCTACTGGTTTAAATAAGGCTGATGAAGTGCACTGTATTCCAGTCATATGGAAAACGCTCATTTTATCTATGTATTCTAATATTGACTTTAAATTAATGGGTGGTAAAACCAAGAGAAATATTCATTTTGATAAACCTCATATTCTGAATACTAAATTATTTCAAGCTGATGCTCATGTTTCATCTCACACTCAGTCATGTTACAGTTTGAGATTAAACAAATTTTCTTTCAAGAGTTTACCTTGACAATGGCGGATGCTAGTTCATCGAAATATCAGTATATAATAAAAACAATACATGATTTTACCCAAAAAATAATTTTTATATATATATTTATAATGAGTTGAATTCAGACTTTCAAGTTTCCTACACCTATTCAATCCATCGTATACAACTGATATCATATATGTAAAATAGATAAATGATCTCCGATATACATACTTTATGCTGAATTAGCACTCATCAATTGGTCCAGATCACCATCTCTCTCTCTCTCTCACACACACATATATATATATAATCAGTGCTCAGTTTGTATTAAGATAGCAAATTTTCAAACTGGACAGGCTTCAAACTTCTCCACCCTCCACCTCTTCAGCCATCCATACTATTGAAAATCCAAGGATGGACAGATCAAAGCCCTTGTATTATTGTCATTCTCATGTTGACATTAAGTCAATCTCACCCCTCATGTGCAGAACTTTAATATGTCCATTTAAATACACAGAAGAGGTATGGGCAGAATACAGGCTGAATATGTAATATTTAAAGATATGTATATTGTTTGTATTAATGTGATTATAAGAGACTTGAACTCAGACTTTTTAACTCCCTACATCTGTCCGATCCATCTTATACAACTGATGTATATTATCACATACATGTGGAAAAGATAAATGATCTCTAATATATGTACTGATGACTGCTGGTTCAGCACAAAATAAGTATATCAGAGATCATTTATCTTTTTCACATGCATGTGATTACGTACATATGTTGTATAAGATGGATTGGACAGTTATAGGGAGCTTAAAAGTCCGAATTTGTCTCTTATAATTACATTAAATTTAATATAAACAATATACATGTCTTAAAATATTAAATATATATTATATTCAGAGTAAATCAAATACACTATTTATATTTACATATACTAACAGTGTATTTATACAACCTCTCCAAAATTGGGTTTTAATAGAATAGTGAAAATAATTTGCTATTAATTAGAATTACTAAATTTTTGGATGGGGATGGTACAGATGGTTTCTAGACTAATTTTATTCTCTATCTAAGAATAGACCGAATATTTGAATGAAAAATACTTAATGATAACCTAATAAAACTTTTTTAATGTTTTACTTGGCCTGAATTCAAACTCATATCATAAGCATAATAGTTAGATAAAATTATTATTTGGTCTTAGATGTATTTCTGTGTGCACACACACACATATATGTATAAGTTACATATTTATGTGTATGTTTATTTATATAGAGAGACAGAGACAACGGTACAAGTATCTAAATATGTACATATATAGAAATAACTAAAGGTAAATAAATACACATCATAAACTAACTAAACTAAATCTAACCAAACTATGACTTTCCCATATAGGGTTTTTTTTTCTAAAGAATACTACTGTGTCAGTGGGAAGTCTTTAGTTTGGTTTTTTGAATACAGTTTACAATTTAAAACGCTTACCTTTTTTCTTTATATGGTATCACATGACAGCTTGGTCTTGTTATGAGCTTGATTCTCACTGTGGGACGCTTGCTTTCAAAAGACACCAGTGGTGTGTAAGCCATGCAAACCCCCAGGATTTTTTTTCTACCAGGACCTTAATCATTACGTGACTTCTATTGTAATAAAGAGGATTCTGACTACACACCCATAGTAAGAAGTTACAATGTGTGGTATCTAGTGACAGTCCAAATCCATCACTAGAAAACAACAAAAAAATGTCCCCTATTCTCATTGCTCCAAACAAACTTCTATTGATTATAGACATTTTGAAGGATAAAGAAATGTGAAAAATAGTTCAAAAAGATGTCATTGTACTGCACTGTATTATAAAGACAAAATTAATGACAAACGATGAATAGAAGATTTAAGACAGGTACAGATATTTTTGTGGATGTCATTTCTAAGGAAACAACAGTTTAAAGGAATTTATTGTCTATGGAACAAAGCGTCTTCTATAAGCTATCACCAACTGGAAAATGTGAGAAAATTGTCTGCTACAATATTTCAAAATTTCTTTAATTTTTTTTCTTTTTTCTTTTTAACTCAATCAAAACAGTCATATTGAAGATGTTATTTTTATGGTATTACATTGTATCAAACCTTTTTCTCTTTTTTTAAAAAAAAAATAATTGCCGACTATTTTTAAAAACTATTCTTAAGTTTTTTTTTTAAAAAAGGTTTAAATATAAGTGAATTATACAATAAACCGAATATATATATATTCCTGAAGATAAAAAAGCAATAACAACTATAATTAAATGATTTAATGAAAACGTTGGTCTCTGTGTGTGTACATATGTATTAACATGAATTTAAAATAAAATAATTTCTATTTATTTTTATTGGTTAAAAAAAAAAAGTTTTGTATAGTTTAGGGCAGTAATATTTTTGGCGGATTCCAGAATAACAAACACTCAAGTGTTTCTCGTTAAAATAAAACAAACTTCTGTTTATTACAATTATTATTAAGTCAGTGTGTGTTCTAATGGGATCTTATCAATTGTATTTTCTTCAAATAACCGATATTTTTTCGTCTGTTCTTTTAAACTCTCAATGCATGTACCTTAAATTTTATTCATATCTCCAGATTCTTTTTAAACTTTAATCTAGCTGATATATAGCAACATACATTTTTTAAAGAAACTAAATCTTTTTATTATATGCTTAAAATATTACAATTTCATTATGTTTAAGATGATCCTAACGCAATAAATAAGTCATCATCAGCACTATATCCTAAATGCATCAATAACTTTATTATTCATGTAAAATACAAATGAAAAGGCAAAATGAGATATATGAACACAGATTTATGACTTCAAAATCTTCCATGTTATTATTAGCAGATAGAAATAAATCTCTTTATTTTTAATTTTACAATAATTCAAACTATGCCTAAGTGGATGCATTAATACTTACGTCTCTGATTGAGGTTTTTGGAAAATAATCTAACTATCACTAAAAAACAAAAAAGTAGTTAACATTTATTTTTTTCTTATTATGTAGTCATTTTTTGGAAGCTAAAATAGTATATGAAAAGTATTATGAAATGCAGAACACAAAGCTTCATTAAGTTGATGACAGAGATTTTTTTTATTACGTCAATTTATTTAATTGGATTTTAATCCAATTTTTTTTTTAACATGTCAGATAATTTCTAAAACCATTATGGAATACATATGCATGTAAATAATGGCTCCTATTTCCAGAAGACGGTAAAGTCATCAGCCAAGGAAGTGATGGTGGTTAAAGGCAGAGGATATTAAAAATGCCTTGAATAAGGCTGCCATTTGATGATGACATTTATTTAACTACTTACAATTACTGATCATATTTAAGTAAATGAAGATAATATGAAATGGAATAAATATGTTTGATGTTGCCTGTGGATATCTACTAAAATATACTCTATATTGAAATCCAAGACATAGTATTTAAGGAAAATATGAGCTATGCCATTTATAAAGCTTTTAATATATATTTTCTGCAATCTAGAAAAATGTGCTAAAATATATTGCAATAGAATAAAATGGATAAAAAGCAATTAAAGACACTAAAATTGTATCAAAGACATATTGAAATGTTTTTAGAGCAACTATATAAGTGTTCCATGTGAATACCCAAAAATCTATCAAAGATCATTTTGAAGATTCTTTATATTAATAATTATTAACAAAACATATTTCCTACATAAATGAAAGAACTTTCTGTAGAGCATTTTTATAAGTTCTATCTTTTGAATACTATTAACTACAGCTTTACAATAGACAAAGATGGCAATTGTATTTCTAAAACATCACAAAATCAAGAATATCATATAAAAATAAGCAATTATGATGATTTTCTATAGCCAACATTTAATTAATTGTTACAGATTTAAAATATACAATAAATGCTAAATATCTGATTAAAAAGTATAAAACTGAAAGAGTGATAATGAATAAATCAATATTTTATTAAATATATTATTAATGTAATTAGAAGGATATGAACTCATCCTTCAACCTCCCTACAACTATCCAGTCTATCTTATACTACGGATACCCATGACCACATACATGTGAAATTATAAATGCTCTCCAATATATGAAAGTCTGAGTTCAAACCCTTTCTAATTACTTTAAGTTCAATAGAGACAAAATACTTAAATTTAAATATTGTATATTTCTAATGTTAAAAAATATTAATCTATGCAATGATTTTTTTTATTTAATTGTGATTTTAAATATTTTATGGTGTCTACTTTCAAATTATATTAGACCAGGTTGATATCTTATTGAATCATGATTTGTTAAAAGTAAAATTAAGCATCTACCAGAAATGAATTTTTTACAACTTATTTAGTATATATAGTAATTTTAAAAACCCTTAATGTAAGAAATGAATTTTAAATTAATATAATATATAGTTGCTAATTTATCTTTAGGTACATTTTATATTATATTAGCAGTGATTTCTTTTTTTATAATTACATGATAAATAAAACTGAATTATTTTTGTTGTACTGTAAAATGGTTAGCCTTTTTTAAAAACTAAAATACAATCTAATGAAATAAAAATTGATCAATAAATATAATATGTTTGATTATGTGTAGTTTTAAAAACATAATGTTTTTTTTTTTGTAGATACTATTCATGTTTATGAAGAAAAGTATTTAGATAAATCAATAATTCTATTATTGAAAGATTTTAATAAAAATTATATAAATAAGTTATAATTTAATTAATTTACACATTTTAAATTTATTTTATGTATTTTATTACTATGTATGATTAAAATTTATTTTTAACTATATAGTGAATAAATCATTAATTTTTCTGCAGAATTGAATGCAATAATAATAATAATAATAATAATAATAATAATAATAATAATAATAATAATAATAGAGCGCCACCTGGATACAAACCTAGTAGCAGGTAAGCAAAGAACCTCTTAGCTTTTTGTTAATAAAATGCAGATTTATTTGCTAATAACAAATAGAAATGTCCAATAAAACAATTTAAAACACTCAAATATTTATTTTGATTGAAAAAAAGAAAAAAAGGACAGAGAAATCCAAAGATTTTTTTTAATCGTAAATCCGCACCTAACGCTAATAGACAAACGCTTAGTTAAAAGCTAGCGGATCTAATAACTAATGCCAAAATCTCAGGCAAATTTAATTTTTTAATAAGAGTAGATTTAAAATCAAATATACAAAACTCTATAATTTTGCGGATAACTGAATTGTTTTGGTTATATATACTAGTGTTTATTTAAAAAAAAAAAAAAAAAGGGAATTTAAACATACCTTTAATTGGAAAACTTAAAATGGCGACCGCTCAACCGATTAACCAGGTGGGTGGTCCATCGCAGGGCACGAGAAAATCATATGCTGCTATAGCAAAAAAAAGCCCAAGATTACGTAAGCCCGGCAAAAGGTCCTAGGTTCAGGAAAACAACAGCAGATGATTTGGAAAACTTGAATCTTATGGATCAAAATAAAAATGATCCCCCTCCCCCTCATATTGAATGGACTGATGAAATTTTGGAACAAATTGGAGAGAAGTTCAACAAAACAATACCTCGATCACTTTTCCTGACGTTTAAACGTTTCTTCACCGATAAATCAATAGTACTCGCTGTAACAGATAGTCTTTGCACACTATACAGTTTCCCCAAATCCCTTCTAATAGAAACACTGCATGAAAATAATATGCTTGAATCGGTACAATGCATAGGCGACCATCCAAATAGCAGATATGTGGCGGTCCAGTTTTATGAAAATGAGCAAAGAGAACAATTTAGAAACCGAATTAAGACGCTAAATAATTTCGCACTAATAACAGTCGATGAGAATAAATATAAAAATATCTCCGGAATTTTAAAAAATACGTATTTTGGCTACAACATGGAAGATTTCCAAAAAATGATGAATCCTTTCGGAAAAGTCATTTTCTTCCAGCAAAAATACATTAAAGAAGCAGCAATTCCCATACTAACCAATAGCTTTGAATTCAAAATTAAATTGAATAAACAAGTAGACCCGGAGAATATCCCCACACACATAACCGATGAAGAAGCTACACTATATATTTACGTCAGAGGGCTTAAGCCAGGTTGCTTCCGTTGTGGAAGAAGAGGACATATTGCAACGGAATGCAATGAACAAACACAGCAAAATAAAAACAATACAACAAAAAACTCAGGAAACGTTACAGAAAGCGAAGACACAAATAACCAACTAGACGAGTTAAACTACCCTACACTACAAAACACCCAGGAAAACAACATATCTAATAGAAATGAAAGAATTAGCAATCCAGTAAACACTATAACAACAAGAGAAATTAAAACAGATAAGGAAAATCAAAGCAGTGAAAACCCGCCCAATTTAAATAGAATGGAGGAAAAAGAAAACGAGAACCTACCAAAAGAGCTTAAAGGAAAAACGAATGAAAATGATGAGCAATCAGAAAGCATAATAATAAATAAAACGACCACAGAAATCATGGATAAAATAACACAGTACTATCCAATGCTAGAAAGCACATCAATTGAAAGCAGGAAGAAAATACATAAAACAAAAAAAACAAGAGAAATTAAGAAAATTAAAATGAACGAGGAAGAAGATAATCAGATTAATTTAACAGAAGAAACCACAGCAGAAGAGATGGAAATAGAACTAACCACACCAGAAGCAAAAAAATTAAAAAAATCACCACACTATAACACATGTATCCAAACACAAACAGAATCACCACAGGAAAAAAACATGCAAACAAAAACGGCAGAATAAACCATGATCCAATTTAAATCTCCCTCGCAATATAAGTTAAACTCAATGAAAATTAAGATCGGTGCAATAAATGTTCGGGGATTAAACTCGAAGAAAAAAATACAAGAAATCAATTACTGGATACAACAACTCCAACCTACCATTTTAGGACTTGTAGAAACGAAAATCTACAACGGATCGCAAATAAATCCAGCACAACTTATGAATAAAATGGGTTTTTGCGCATGCTCTAGAGACACACTAACGCCCTCAGGTGGAACAGGAATTTTTATAAGCCAAAGAAGTCCCTTTACAACGTTTAAAATAATATACATAGACGCGAATCTATTAATAACCACATTCAATAATAAAAACTTCTCAATAAATATTATATTTGTATATATACCACCAGGACCAACTGTAATTAACAGAATAATAACAACAATTAACTCAATCCTCTCAAACAATCCCTACCCAACTATTCTTACGGGAGATTTCAACATAAGTTATAAGAAATTTATTACGAAATGGATACACCAGTTAACATTTCCACTCATGAGTGCAGAAGATTTTCTACCACCTAACTCTATATATTTTTATAACAATAGACACGGAACTTTAATAGATCTAATGTTTTATTCCCCAATGCTGCACCATTCAATAGAAATAGCTCTTTCCCCAACCCCTTTTTCAGACCATGCAGCGCAGATAATAACGCTAAACATAAACACACATCGGAAGAGCAATAATTAATTTGCAAAAAACGATCAGGATTCTACTACCAGACAATACTATGGAGTCACTTTTTTCAGAAATTTATATAATGATAAATAAAATGAATCAGCTTGAATTAGACCCGATATCCAGATACATAGCTTACACTAACATGCTTTCATTTAATATAAACCATATCACACAAAAATCAATCCCTCCCTCCAGGCTAATTACATTAGCAGATGAAATATACAAAAGAATCAGTCTGGCTAAACCGGTTCAACATAATCAAACAAACATAATTAAACTCACCCAGCTCTATAAACAGACTTGCAATAAATTAAAACAATATCTAAGCATAAAAAAAGAAAAAAAATTTGCCTAGCACAGCCACACACATGGACACGTGGATATATTAGGTGGGCTTTGGGGTACCCATCCATAAATAAAGTTCCCATAGCACTGGAATCGGAAAATAAGATTACAGCAGGATTTAACATGATTGCACCTATATATAACTATTTCAAAACAAAGCTAACTAAGCATGCACAATTCACACCCAAAGAAGATTATTTTGGAACAACTGAAGATGAGATGCCATTTAAAATCGAGGATTTTAAGGTAGTGTTAGAATCAATCCCACCCACATGTCATCCAGGACCTCCAGGTATTCCACAGTTTGTACTTGCACATCTTAGCCAAATTACAAATACATACCTGTGTCAATTGGCAAATCAAATGTCACAAAAAATTTATAGCATACAGGGATTATACAAGATATCAATGGTACCATTTATGAAAAAACAAGAACCTATTACCAAGATCACCAACTTAAGACCTATCTCAATGGAGCCTTTAGGAATTAAACTGCTAGAAAAAGTAATAAAGGTGAAAATTGAACCATTTATACTGACAAAAATATCACAACATCAGTATGCAAAGAAAGGCTCATCCACAGGTCAGGCAGCACTAATCTTTAAAACTATAATTAACTCAGTAATTAAGAAGAAGAAATATGCTCCAATTGCAGTACAACTAGATTTTGAAAGTGCTTTTGACTCGGTACCAATAAAAATCTTACTAAACCAACTAAAGGAAACACAAATACCACGATCAATATTATATGCAATAGCCAACCTACTTTTAAACAGAGAAGTACATATCACACTTAATGGAAGAACATCATCATCATTCTATCCCACTCAATCAATACCACAAGGGTCACCACTGAGTACACTACTGTTCACATTCTACATAAACCCCTTATTGGAAGAAATTGAAAAAAAAATACAGGGAGTGTTAATACCAAATACAAAAAGATACATTCCTTGTATAGCTTATATGGACGATATCACAATATTCTTAGCATCAAAAAAGCAACTACACGCACTACAAAACATCATAGAAGAATATACAAAAAAATTCAAACTTAAAATCAATATCAATAAGTCAGCTGCTTGGACAATTTTTACAGGGAAAGTAAACAAACAAATTTATCAAGGAAAGCCCAGCAGTTTTCTAGGTTTTCCATTTTATCAGGGAATGAATCAAATGAGAACAACAATACAAAACAAACTCAAAGTGGATGCAGAAAGAATCACAGAATCATTATCCAGATCATATCTATCAATATACGCAAAAATATCATTATTCAATCAACTCATAATGTCAAAAATAAGCTACTATTTACCAATAATTAGTTTCACAAAACCATTTACAGCCTCAATTAATTCATTTTGTAGCAAACTACTATGGAACAGGAAAGTAGTTGCCATTTCAATAAAGCAACTCAACCAACCAACAAAATGGAATGGTCTGGGACTTCACTCAATATCAGTGTTTCAGACACAAAAAACAATAAATCTGCTAATAGCCATAGTCAAAAGATTTCCAGATATTGAACCAATACTGGAGATCATACCCACAGATCGTCCACCACCCACAAACAATTATATCTTTACGTTGCTTGAAAGCATTGAGAGCATCAAAAACAAAGTAACGCTGAAAAGTCCAATAAAATATACTTATTGGCAAATACATGATTTCCTAACACAAAAACAATCTGAGAATAACCAAATATCTGTATTGGGAATTGATAACAGCCAATTACTTAAAAAATTTAGGAAATGGTACCTGGAACCAAAATTTTACGATTTCATAATTAAAGTCAATTTGAAAGCACTACCTACAAGTCATTTTATTAGATACAGAAGATTCTATATAAATATAGATCCCTTGTGTATGCTGTGTCACAGGGATGAGGAAACACAGGACCATTTCATACATAATTGTTCAGGACTTGAAAAAGTAAGACAGATGATGGTTGGCGGATATAGGAAAAATGGAACAACAATAGATGAGATTCTACAAACATTCAAAAATAATGGAATACCCACCATTAGGGCAGCCACTTTCAGCCTATATGCATTCTGGTGTACCAGATGCACTTTCACACTGGGCAACAACACGAGAAGGCACCCTAACACCTATAAGAACAAATTGCAAAAAATAAAAGAAAGAGACAGTATCATTGCACCACCTGATATCTTTGCAGCAACATGGTCTCTTTTTAAAATTCAGGCCACTTTATAATAAAGGATATAATAGAAAAGGACAGAGGCAAACATGAAATTCAGTGTTGCAAGAACATGGAAAAATTACTGAAACCATGATCATTGATTTATATTGTACATAAACTTGGACAATAAATATTTCATAAAGTGTTGAAAAATCTAAAACATTGTGAAAGCCACTATCTAAGTTCTAAAAAGACAATTTTTAAGTGCAAAGAGACTCTAATCAAACATACAGACTGTAATGTAATAACTGTGTAAACCTATGTATAACACTATGTTGAATCAACAACCAATGTAACCACTTGTTTTTGAATAAAGTTACCTTTAAAACATAATAATAATAATAATAATAATAATAATAATAATAATAATAATAATAATAATAATAATAATAATAATAATAATAATAATAATAATAATAATAATAATAATAATAATAATAATAATAATAATAATAATAATAATAATAATAATAATAATAATAATAATAATAATCAAGAGTGCGGTCCTGCTGTCAATAAGTAGGAACAAACTTACAAAAGCTCATGAATGTACTTCATTAAAGGCAAACAGAATCTAATTATTAGTTTAAAAATCTTATAATTTTGAAAATTATAATCGATTTCCGATTATAAGAAAAGACGCTGTTAACAAAGTAAGTTTTTTTTTATTATTTTGTCCTAAGAAAATCTAGTCATCTAGTTGAAATGGCGTCTGCAGATAACAATTGCATTGTTAGTAAAAGAAATAACAATACAGATGTCAAATCAGTTGCAGAAGCCAGTAAGGAAAAAAAATCTTATGTAAATATTGCTGCAATGAAACCACAAAAAGCAATATTAGAAAATATTATACAGCAAGAGAACAAAAAAAAACGGAGGGGAAGGACAAATAGGCAGATTTAGGAGAGCCAATTCATTAGACATTTTTGAATTAAGTTTAGAAAATGAAGATGAGACACCTAATCATATAGCAGAACAAACTGAAGATAATTGGACAGAAGAAGAAATTCAAGAAATAAACATCCAGTTTAATAACACAATACCAAACAAGTTATATGAATCTTTTAAAAAATTCTTTTCTAATAAATCATTAGTGCTGGCAATTACAGATAGAAATCTAACGTTATATAAATTTCACAAAGACTTATTATATCAAAAACTAACAGAAGAAAACTTATGGGATTCAATCTCAGAAATCGGTGAACATTCAAACTCACGATATATAGCTATACAATTTTTCAATGAAAATCAAAAAATGAGATTTAAATCACAAATAAAAACAATTGGTGGATACGTAATGATTGTTGTTGATGAAAATATGCAAAATTATTGCTCAGGAATCATTAAAAATGCGTATTTTGGGTTTAGCATTCATGATTTCAAAAGTATGGTCCAACCATTTGGGCATGCAATATACATTAAGCAAATCTTGTGCAATGATACACCAACACTTATATACACCAACAGTTATCATTTTAAGATAAAGCTGCACCAGCATATTAAACCAGAAGAAATTCCAAGGCAAATTATGGATCATGGAGCAGTATTATACTTAAACATTAAAGGGCTAAGACCACAATGTTTTGGCTGTGGAGAAAGAAGCCATTTGATTATAGACTGTCCAAAGAACAGAAATAACAAAGGATTTGATTTATCAGAAGAAAGACTAGAAAAGAAAACAAGCTATAAACAAAGAGATGTAAAGCAAATACTGACATCAGATGTGGGAACTCAAGGAAGTGAAAAGGAAAAAAATTTTATACAAACACATATGAATACAGATAAGCAAGAAAATGAAACTGCAAATGTAAATAATGATGATAGCAAAATTGGGAAGATTCCAGATTTTTCATTAAGGTTGGAGGAAAAAGTGTACCTTAAGATAAATAATACAAAAGTAAAAGAAAAAAAAGGGAATGATATACAAATGCATGTGATTAAAGCTTTAGAAAAAAATATAGACAAACACACATTTAAAAAAAATGTTGATGAGAAGCAATATAATGAAGAGAATATGAATTTGGATGAAGAACTGGAATTATCTAAAAAACAAAGAACTAGGAACAATACGAATACTGAGATTACTCAGACAATAATGCCAAATATGCAACAAGTTACTCAGGTTAATAGTGAACAGAAGAGAAAGCCAGGAAGTCCCAAAAAAAACAGGAAAACAGGAAAAAAGCTAAAATTAGGAGAGCTTATGTTTGATGACACAGGAGAACGGTATCAAATGGACAGATATACTGATGTTGAAACTGAAAGTGAATTCGAAGATGCCCAAGATTTACAATTGATAGACAGCCTAAAATAAGAATAATTAAAGATAAAGTAAATTTAAATAAATTCAAAGTAAAAAGTAAATTTTTATAAATGAAAATTAAAATTGCTTCTTTTAATGTATGGGGTTTGAATTCAATAGAAAAGATATTTAAGTTGAAACAATGGATCAAGGAAACAAAACCTCATATAATGGGACTGCTTGAAACCAAAATTTATGCAGGGTCACAAATTGATCCAGCAAAATTTCTAAATAGTGAGGGCTTTGTTGCATGTTCAAAAGACTCTACCTCTCCATCAGCTGGTACAGGTCTTTTGATAGCTACTGCTTGCCAGTTTACCAATTTTCAAATCATATACATTGATGCAAATCTATTAATCGTTACTTTATTTCACAAAATAATTAAAATAAATGTAATCTTTGTTTATATGCCATTGCAAAAATATAAAATAAATACAATAATTGCCACAATTAATTCAACACTGGGATCTACAGCTAATCCAACAATTTTGATTGGAGACTGCAATGTAACATATGATGAGTTTATAAATAAGTGGATACATAAATTATCAATTCCATTGATGAGTGCAAGGGGTTACTTACCTGAAGATGCTGTTTCATTTCATAATGGCCGATTTTCATCATTAATTGATCTTTGTTTTTACTCTCCAGTGTTTCATCATCTAATAAGCATGAAGTTAATCCCTTCAGCAATTTCTGATCACTCAGCTCAGTTCATATCAATTGACCTCAGTAATATACAAGTTTCTAGAATGCAATTAACTAGAACAATAAGAATGTTGATTCCAACCTTAACACCCGAATTTATTTTTTCAGAGACTTATATTATGTGGAATAAAATTCTTTCAATGACCTTTAACCCAATACAGCAATATTTAGCTTACATTAATATCCTGTCATTTAACATTAATCGTATAGTGAAAAATCAGCCACCTCCCTCAGGGTTGTTGAAGCTTGCAGAACAAATTCATAAACGTATTGTGGCCATAACTCCTAATCAACACACACAGAAACGTATACATATACTAACAAATGCTTATAACAAAGCATGTGAAACACTGAAGAGCTATTTAAAAAATAAAAAAAGTAGAATATGCCTAATGCATCAACACACATGGACTCGGCAATATATTAGATGGGCATTAGGGAGGGGACCTGAAATCAAAGTGCCATTAGCAATTAAAATAAACAATGAAACATTTACTGGAAATAATATGATATTACCAATTCTTAACTATTTTAAAGATAAGCTGGGACCAGGAAAATTGATACAATACCAGCCAAATGTATT
The DNA here is from genome assembly GCA_028023455.1 of Epiperipatus broadwayi. Lineage (NCBI taxonomy): Eukaryota > Metazoa > Onychophora > Udeonychophora > Euonychophora > Peripatidae > Epiperipatus > Epiperipatus broadwayi. The sequence goes on from JAQFVV010006417.1 coordinate 101,888, forward strand.
TGGAATGGCAGAGACTGAATCACCATATACTATAGATGATTTTATAATGAAAATGAATAAAATGGACAACAACTGTCCCCCAGGAAGCCCTGGAATTCCACTGTTCATATTAAAACACCTTGACAAACTGACTAGCAAATGCCTGTGTCAGCTGGCAAATTATTTATCGCAGGGAATAATAACAATGGAGGGAGTTAATACAATCGCAATCGTGCCGTTTAATAAAAAAAGAAGCCCATTCCTTTGTTATCAGAGATAAGGCCAATATCAATGGGTCCATTGCCCATAAAGATTTTAGAGAAAGTAATTAAAGATAAAATAGAACCATTTATTTTACCGATGATTTCACCAGCTCAGTTTGCTAAAAAACATTCATCTACCACACAAGCTGCTATGTTATTTAAGGCTATTTTGACATCAGTTAGAGAAAAGAAAAGATATGGCCCGATTGTTGTACAGCTGGATATTGCTTCGGCTTTTGACAATGTTGATATATCTATACTGTTGAGATTATTGAATGACACTGAAATGCCAAAATCACATATATATGTTATAACAAATTTACTCTTAAATCATGAGCTTCACATTACTCTAAATGGCAGAAATTCACCAGCTTTCACACCAACTAAATCACTTTCACAAGGGTCTCCACTTAGTGCCATCTTATTTATTTTATATATAAATCCACTTCTTGTCCGATTACAACAGGCATTTGAGGGAATGGAAATCCCAGGAACAGGTCAAAAATTGACCTGCATTGCATACATGGATGATATTACAGTTTTCCTGAAATCAAAAAGGCAGATACCAAAACTACAGATGATTTTAGAAGAATACTCAAAGGAATTTAAACTAAGTTTCAATCCAGAAAAAACAGCAGCATGGACTATATTCACAGGAAGGCCATGCACATCCATTTTCCAGGCAAAGCCAGGCTCATTCCTTGGATTTCCATTCCATCTAGGGACTACTGGAATGAGATGTCATTTGCAGAACAAATTGAAAAATGAAATACAGAAAATAGCAGACTCTCTATCCAATACCTATATGTCAGTATATTCCAAGATTCAATTGATTAATAGTTTGATGATGACTAAGATAGTTTACTTTATGCCAGTGGTTGCTTTCTCAAAAGCTTTTATCTCCAAAATTAAGACCATTTGCAATCAACTACTATGGTCAAGGAAAGTCGTGGCAATATCAATGGCAAAACTATGTCAGCCATTGAATAAAAATGGTTTGGGCTTACATGATATTGGTATTTTTGCAAAACAGAGAATGATGAACAATATAATTGATATTATTAAACAATTTCCAAAAATTAAGCAGCTCATAGAGATCATTCCAACTGATAAACTACCACCAAAAAAATTATCATATTTTGAACAATTAATACATCTTTGTAAAACAGAATCAAAAATCCCAGAGCAATTTATTAATAAATACAAATACTGGGAAATTTATGAATTAATGCATGAAGATAATAACACAATTGCTTTAGAACCAATACTGGGAATTAATAATAAGCAATTGGTTAAAAGGTATAAACGATGGGCCTTAGAACCAAAGTTTTTCAATTTTCTAATAAAACTTAATCTATCTGCATTACCTACCACATATTTTCTTTGCCATAAAAGACTGTATACGTCAATTGATCCCTTTTGTGGGTTATGCCATCGAGCTGAGGAAACCCTATCACATCTGCTATATCACTGTGAGGGACTTAGGCACATAAGAAATCTCATAACTAGCAGTTACAGGAGGTCTAATGTAACAATGCATAAATTAATTTCTGCATTTAGAGAAGGATTAACACCAAGTGTCAGGGCAGCAACCTTTGTGCTATATGCATACTGGTGTACTAGATGCACTTTTCTAATTGGTAACAATTCCAGGAGACATCCAGTTACTTTTTCAAATAAACTTGAAATAATACAGAAAAGGGATAAGAGACTGGCCAGACCTGACATTTATGCAGCAACCTGGTCATTACTTAAGATTAGATCTATGTTATAGTGAATTGAGGAAATTAAACATTATAAAAAAACTTAGAAGGATATGCATGTCAAATTAGCAACAAGGACAATTTAGCAACAATTTTTTCCTTTCTATTTTAAGTAATTGATTTGCTAATGGTCTTCAAATGATAATGAACAATCCAGGATATTATATGTAGACAAACTATGTAAATGCAAAATTTGTAATTCTTTTGAGACAATAAAGGCCTTTTGAAACATAATAATAATAATAATAATAATAATAATAATAATAATAATAATAATAATAATAATAATAATGATGATGATGATGATGATGATAATAATAATAATAATAATAATAATAATAATAATTATTATTATTATTATTATTATTATTATTATTATTATTATTATTATTATTATTATTATTATTATTATTATTATTATTATTATTATTATTATTATTATTATTATTATTATTATTATTATTATTCGTTTTTTTGTGGAACTTTGGCTAATTCTTTAAAACCTTAGTGGTATTTATTTATTTTCTTTGATTTCTTATTTTCTTTAATTTCTTATTTTCTTTATTCACTATACTTACTTACATTTTTCTTTACTTGATTTCATTTATTTATTTGTTTTGAATTATTTTTAATTTAATATGGTAGGGCTTTCTTGTTTTTATATGAATGTTAGAGGGATGAGAACTAAGTGTGTGGAAATTAAACAATTCTTTGAAACAGAGCGTTTTGATTTAATATTTTTTACAGAAACTTGGTTAAATCAACAATTTTCCAATTGTTCTTTCCTTGATAATAGGTATATTATTTTACGTATGGATAGATCTTTAGAATATGGAGCTAGAGGAGGTGGGACTCTTATTGCCATCAACAAAAATGTTTTATATAAGGATCTATGTTTTACTTCTTCTGTATGTGAATCTACATGGTGTGAAGTTTATATGGATCATAATTTTAAATGTATATTGGGAAATATTTATTTTAAACCTAATATCTCACTTTTAGAGCTTGATTACTTCTTGACAGCACTTGAAGATTTTTTGATTAGATATAATAATATTATCATTGTTGGTGATTTGAATATGCCTGATTTATTTAAGGGTAAGATTATTACGCATTATTCTTTATTATCTCAGAAAGCTTTAAGAATGCTTAGATTTTGCAAATTTTTTGGGCTTCAACAATATAACCCTGTTGTTAATAATTTTCAGTGTACTTTAGATTGAGTTCTTTGTAATGTACCAATAGTTAGTAATTTTCATTTTGTCTCTGTTTCTTTTCCAATTGATGTTCATCATCCACCTATCGAATTTTATATTAAGATGTGTTATTCTAAAATTACTCATTCTAATGTTGTTAAAAGAAATTATGGGAGGGGTAATTATGTTGATCTTTGTAGAAAAATGTCTGAAGTTGATTGGAATAATATGTACTCAATTAATGATGTGAATTCTTGCTTGGATTATTTTTTGAAAATTTTTAATGGTTTTATTGATGTATATATTCCTAATAAATTGTCGTTTAACAAAGGTTATCCTCCTTGGTTTTCATATACTCTTATTAAGATTATTAAAATGAAATCTTACCATCATAGACTCTATTTTAAGACACAGAATATAATTTATTATAATAACTTTATCAATTTTAGAAGATTGGCTAAATATATCTATAAACGAGATTTACAAGAGTATATAAAAAAATTGAAATTAATATTTCTTCTAATCCTAGAGAATTCTGGAATTTTGTTAATAATTCAGGCTTGGGTAAGAAAAAGGTTCAAATGACTCATGGTTCTGCATTAAATGCAGATGAATTTTCTAAACATTTTGCAGAGTTATACTTTTCACAACATGGGATTGATTCTAAAATCACATTTCCTGGCAATTTGTCTAGTGCTAAATGTACAATTGATCATATCTCTAGGGAAGATGTTATTGTAGCTATTAGGAGGCTTAAGACTCACTCTAGTTTAAGATATGATAATATTCCTTCTTTTATTTATAAGGGGTTAGCCAAATGTATTGCAGTACCTCTTGCTTTTATTTTTAATCTGTCTCTTAATTCTTGAACTTTTCCTAGTGTTTTGAAATGTGCTAAAAAGGTTCCAATCTTCAAAAATGGTGATAGAGATTGTGTTTCTAATTATAGACCGATTTCTGTTCTGCATACCATTGCACGAATTTTTGAAAGACGTATTTATAATAAAATTATTTCAGATGTGGGTAAGATAATTTCTTCTTCTCAACATGGTTTTATTCCTAATAGATCAATTGATAGTAATCTTCTGACAATTTATGATCATATAGCTCATGCTATTGAAGATCGTCAAAAACTAGATGTTATTTATTTCAATTTATCAAAAGCCTTTGATAAAGTTGATCACAGTGACTTATTTCATAAATTACATAAAATAGGTTTCTCTAATAAATTTGTATATTGGTTTCAATCATTTCTGTGTAGTCGTACAGCATATATTAAATTCAATAATAAAGTTTCATTTAAATTTGAATGCAATTTAGGTGTTCCACAGGGTAGTATTTTAGCACCCATGCTGTTTAATGTTTACGTTAATGATCTTAAGGATTGCTTGAGATATTCTTTTCTGTTAAGCTATGCTGATGACTGTAAGATTTTTAGAAGAATTATGTCAGTTAATGATTATGTTCTCCTTCAGAAGGATATTGATAACTTTAGTGCTTGGTGTGAGTCAAATAATATGACAGTTAATTTTGATAAATGCTCCTTTGTTTCTTATTCCAAAAAATCTGAAGTTTTACAATTTTGTTATTATATCAATTCTCATAAAATTATTTCAGTTAAATTCCAAAAAGATCTTGGAATTATGTTTTCTTGTAATGGATCTTTTACTCCTCATCTTGAAATGATTGTTGGTAAGGCTTTTAATGTTATGGGAGCCATTCTTAGACATGGTTATCAGTTCAGTAATGATACTAAATGGAAATTGTTTTTTTCATTGGTTCTTCCTATTATTGAATATGGTTCAATAATTTGGAACCCTAGTTCTTTGCAAAGATGTAACTTGTCGCAGTCTATTTCAAAGAAGTTTTTCAAATATGTTTCTTGGGAGGGTAAAATGATTAATCTTTCATCTAGACGAAAGTATAGGGATTTGAAATATTTTTATAAAATTATTAATAAACAAGTTATTTTATCAGATATAGTTTCAACTATCTCAATTAGGTCTTTGAGTTATGATACTAGGTCTACTTGTGTATATCAGATTCAAACATGTCGTTCTAATATTCTTAAATTTTCTCCTTTATTTAGGTTACCCTCTTTATATAATCAGATTGGGAGTAACCTTAATCTGTGTGACATTGATTATAAGAAATTTTGTAATCTTATTAAACTGAAATGTTATGTTTGATTATGTCTTTTAAATTTTACTTTATTATGTATACATTTATATTTTCATTTTATGCTACATGTTTTATTTTCACTTTTATTGTATGTGCAAACTGTAATTGGCTTTATGCTGTTGTTTAGCACTTAAATAAATGAATTGAATTGAATTATTATTATTATTATTATTATTATTATTATTATTATTATTATTATTATTATTATTATTTCTTTACGTGAAAATGTGGATCGGAATAATCAAGAAATAATTCGTCTTTCTAATTCTTGTACTTCAAATGAGAATGAGATTTTGTTATTGAAAGATAAATTACATTCTATGGAACGATTTAATCTGGATCATGAAGTTGAAATACAGGGTTTGCCTTTTCAAGAAAATGAAAATTTGCCGTTAATTTTAACTAACGTGGCGGACAAGCTCGGTGTTTCAGATGTCGCTATAGATTTGGAAAACGTTTTTCGTACAAAAAATAAATCAGGAGCTCCAGGTTTTGTTGTAGCTCGTTTTAAATCACGAAATTCTGCCATACAGTTTTTAATAAAAAAAAAATCTGTTTTAACAGTTTCTCAAATTTTGCCTGGGGTTAATAATAACAAACGTATTTATATTAATCAGCGTTTGACTCCATTCAATAGAAGGCTTTTATGGTTGGCGAAACAGAAGTTACGTTCTGGTCAAGGTTTTGCATTCATTCATAATGGATCAGTGTATGTGAGAAAAGATTATAATTCTCCTCGTGTTTTAATTAGAAATGAAAGTGATTTGGAGTCATTCTGAAATTTATTTATTATGATAAATTCTGATTTGATTTCTCAGGAAAAAGATTTTGCTTCACTTAAATTATTTCATTTAAATATACGTAGCATTAGATGTCATTTTGATGAACTTGTAGTTTATTTAAATAATTTTCCTTTATTTCATTTTGATATAATTATTTTAACGGAAACTTGGATTTCTTTACAAGAACAAAATTTATATAGTTTGAATGGCTATACGAGTATACTTTCTCCTCGTATGCATTTACGATCTGGTGGTGTTATGGTTTTTATAAAAACCGGTTTAGACTTTTCTTTCAATATTCCAACATTTAATACTGCAGAATGTATTTTATTAACTTTGAGACTCCCTAAATGTGTGCTTTCTATTTTGGCTATATATAGATCATGTACAAGTAAAGTTTTGGATTTTGTTACTGAACTTGATTCTTTGTTATTAGATTTGGGTTCAGAATCTGCTGTTTTAATGGGTGATCTAAATATTGATTTGTTAAATAATGCTTGTAAGTCTACTATAGATTATTTAAATTTACTTTATAGCTATGGATTTAGTCAAACGCTTTTTTCACCTACGCGTATTACTCCTATATCTCAATCTCTTTTAGATCATATTTTTGTTAGATTAAGCCGCAGTTTATTTTCTGATTCGTCTCTTTCTAAATTATTTCTTACAGATCATTTTGCTACTGAATTAAAAATATTGAATTGTATGGATAATATTAATGTTTGTGCATATGTTGAGAAATTATCTTTTTCTAAATTGAATTATTTATTATCTGTTCAGAATTGGGATGAGATTTTTATGATAGATAATGTAAATGATGCATTTTTGGGGTTCCAAGCTATTTGTTTAGATTTAATTGCTAAAGCAAAGTTTCATTTAAAATTGACAAGTAAGAATAGAAGAAGATCTCTTTGGGTGACAGATGCGCTGGTATGTAAAATTAATCAGAGAAATGTGTTAAAATCTTTGGATGGCTCATCAGATGTTTTAAAAAAACTTAATGTTGAAATTAAGTCTGATATTAGAAAGTTGAAGTTTAGATATTATCAAGAATTTCTTAATGATAAAAATGTTTCTTTGAAATGGAGAACAATAAATTCTTTGATTAAAAAATCTTCTCCTGATCGTATTAAATGTATTAAATATAATGAAAGTTTAATTGAGTTACAGAATAATGAAAAATATTTAGCTGATCGGTTTAATGAGTATTTTGTAAATTTATCGATGCGTGATGTGCCTGAGCAGATTTTGTCTTCTTATTCAAGTTTGAATTCTTTTTTATATTCTGATGTTTCTGAATCTCAGTTGTCTGTAGCAATTGATAGTTTAAAAAATGTCACTTCTTTTGGACTAGATGGTATAACACCTAAGATGCTTAAAGAAAATAAGGTTGCATTTTTGCCTATTTTAGTTCATTTATTTAATTTATCTTTGCAGTCTGGATCATTTCCAGAATGTCTGAAAGTTAATGTTATTACTCCTGTTTATAAAAAGGGTGATTCTACTCTTATGGTCAATTATAGGCCAATTGCTATTATTTCTGTTTTTTCTAAATTATTGGAAATGATTGTTAGGGATCAAATGTTGTCATTTCTGTTTAAAAATAAAATTTTATCTGACTATCAATATGGTTTTCTTCCTGGCAGAAGTACATTAGATGCTTTAAAACATCATGTTCAGTATTTAACATCTTCATTGGATCAGGAACTTAAAACATTGGCTATTTATCTTGATTTATCTAAAGCATTTGATTCTGTTAATCATAATATTTTGATTAAGCGTTGCTACTTGTATGGTTTTCGTGGATCTATTGGTAGTTGGTTGGAGAGTTATTTAAATGATAGGAAACAGTTTACTAATATTTATGGTACTATCAGTGATGTTGTCTTGATTAATTCTGGAGTTCCATAAGGTTCAGTACTTGGTCCTCTATTGTTTTTAATTTATATTAATGATTTATTTTCATTGAAGTTACATTCTAAGATTTTTGGTTTTGCTGATGATATTGCTTTATCTTGCAATGCTGTTTCTTATAATCTTCTTGAAAAATTAGTGAATGAGGATTTGGACTCAATTGGTAAATGGTTGGCATATAATTCATTGTTGGTCAATTTAGATAAAACAAAAGCTATTCTTTTTTCTTACAAGCGTACTTTTTTTTCTCTTAAGATTAAAATTTGCTGTAAGTATATTTTGCATTATAATAGTATATGTACTTGTGAGAATATTCCTTTGGTAGATAATTATTGTTATTTGGGAATATATATTGACTCCAGATTGTCCTGGACAAATCACATTACCTATCTTTGTCAACGGTTACGTAATTTAAACTATATGTTTTATTATTTAGTTAAATTTCTTCCTAGGTCTGCTCTCATTTTTATTTACATTGCCTGTTATCAGAGTATTTTATCTTACAATATCATTATTTGGGGTAATGCTTCTCCACATATTTTATCTTCTTTGCGTGTTTTGCAAAATTATACTTTGCGCATTATTTTTGGTAGATCTCGTTCCTCTTCTGTTCGAGATATTTATATTGCATTTGGTTTATTTGATGTAAATCACTTATATCAATATAGAGTTATTTTTGATATTTTTTGTGCTAAACCTTTTCTGAATTCTAGAGTTTATGTTCTAAATACTCGTCTTTCTAATAAATTTCAATTACCTTTACCAAAATTTTTTAAGGAATCTAGTAGAAGACAATATGTTTATTCTGGGTCAAAGTTGTTTAATAAATTTGTATATGAATGTTCAATTGATCTGAATAATATTTCTTATATATCATTCAAAAAATATTTGTGTCAATGGTTGTGTAGTATGTATTAATTTTGGCATTTATTTTATTTATTTAATTAATTTTATTTATTTCCTAAACTGTTCTTTTGAGTTTTTGATTGTATTTTTATTTAATTTATTTTTACATGTAAATTCCACACACAAGATTTTTCTTGTTTGGAGTTTTTAAATATTTGTGATGTACTTTGTTTTATTTCATAGAATAAATTGAATTGAATTGAATAAAATTTTTTTTTTATTATTTATTATATTTTGTGTGTTTTTTTTTTTTTTATATTATATATTATTATTATTATTATATTATTATTATTATTATTATTATTATTATTATTATTATTATTATTATTATTATTATTATTATTATTATTATTATTATTATTATTATTATTATTATTATTATTATTATTATTATTATTATTATTATTATTATTATTATTATTATTATTATTATTATTATTATTATTATTATTATTATTATTATTATTATTATTATTATTATTATTATTATTATTATTATTATTATTATTATTATTATTATTATTATTATTATTATTATTATTATTATTATTATTATTATTATTATTATTATTATTATTATTATTATTATTATTATTATTATTATTATTATTATTATTATTATTATTATTATTATTATTATTATTATTATTATTATTATTATTATTATTATTATTATTATTATTATTATTATTATTATTATTATTATTATTATTATTATTATTATTATTATTATTATTATTATTATTATTATTATTATTATTATTATTATTATTATTATTATTATTATTATTATTATTATTATTATTATTATTATTATTATTATTATTATTATTATTACGTTTCAATAAAGGCTTTATTGATCTCAATGGTTTACATAAGTTTACATCTAGAAAATTTTGAAATTTAACATACAATGAATAATATTAGGGTAAACACATATAAATGAATTTAGTGGTTACACTTTGTGGTTAATGGACTATAACAATATAAAAATTAAACAAGCAAAAATAATCAGAGTTCTAAAGTTTGAGGAGCTTATTCAGTTTTGTCCGCATATCACTTTGAATGTTAGTTGTATGATAGTTTTTCTTTGCAGCATTCACAGCATTGATGGTTGTTTTAACAATGACCATGTTGCTGCATATAAGTGGGGGTTGGTTATTATTTTATCTCTATTTCGAATGTGTAGCAGTTTGTTGCTAAATGTAGCTGGGTGTCGTCTGGTGTTATTGCCAATTAAGAAAGTACATCGGGTGCACCAATACGCATATAGAACAAATGTGGCTGCCCTAATGCTAGGTATTGATCTTCCCTGAAAAGCAGCTATTATGTGATTAATGATTGTACCCGGTTTTCTGTAGGTGTTACATATCATCTGTCGTGTTTGGTTAAGTGCTACACATTGATAAATAAAGTGGTCCAGTGTCTCTTCTGCTCGATGGCAGAGTCCACAGAAGGGGTCAATAGATATATACATTCTTTTATGATAAAGAAAGTGGGTTGTTGGCAAGGCAATGAGATTGATTTTCATGATAAAATCAAAGTATTTGGGCTCTAGAGCCCATTTTTTATATTCCTTGAGTAGTCTCTTGTTGTTAATTTCTAGCATAGGTTGTATAACATTAGTATCTGCTTCTCTGTTTATTAAACCATAAATATCCCAGTATGAATACTTATGCAAATACTGTTCTGGAATCTTGTCTGTGGTTTTGCATTGGTATATAATGTTGGTGAAAAAGGAACCTTTTGGAGGTGGTCTATCTGTTGGAGTAACTTCTAGCAAGTGGTTAATTTTGGGGTATTTGGCAAGTATTGTGATTATTGAGTTCCTTAACTTCTGTATATGAAAAACATTGATGTTGTGCAAGCCAAGTCCATTTTTTATTAGAGGTTGGCTAAGTTTTTTTGTGGAAATTGCTACTGTTTTTCTGGCCCAAAGTAGTTTATTATATATGGTTTTAATTTTTGAAATGAACCCCTTTGAGAATGAAATAACCGGTACATAGTAAGTTATTTTGGTTGTGATAAGCTGGTTAATTAACTGTACTTTGGAATATAGTGAAAGATATGCCTTGGACAAGGAGTTTATAATTTTTGTGGCTTCTTCTTTAAGTTTATTTTGGATATGACATCTCATTCCTGTAATTCCCATATGAAATGGGAACCCAAGGAAAGAGTTTGGTTTTGATTTGTAAATTGATGTACAGGGTTTACCAGTGTATAGAGACCAGGCTGTGGTTTTTGCTGGATTAAATGATAATTCATATTTTTGTGAATATTCTTGTAATATCTTTTGGAGTTGCGGTATTTGTTTTTTTGATGTTAGGAATATGGTAACATCATCCATATAGGCGATGCAAGTAGTGCGCTGTGTTGTGTCTGGTATCTCGATCCCAGTAAATGCATTTTGTATGCTTTTAATAAGGGGATTGATGTAAAATATAAACAATAGTGAACTAAGAGGGGATCCTTGGGATATAGATTTGGTGGGTGTGAAAGATGGTGAGTTTCTTCCATTTAAAGTTATATGGATCTCTCTGTTCAGAAGCAGGTTAGCAATTATATATAGATGTGTTCTAGGAATTTCTGTGTCTTTTAGCATTTTTAGAAGTGTGTATATATTGACTGAGTCAAATGCAGCTTCTATGTCAAGCTGCACAACAACGGGTCCGTATTTTTTCCGCTGTTTTACTGTTGCTAGAATTGCTTTGAAGAATAAAGCTGCTTCTGTTGTTGAAGAGTTTTTCTTTGCATATTGTGCTTCGGAGATAAGTGGCATTATATACGGTTCAATTTCATCTTTAATAATTTTCTCCAGAATTTTGATTGGCAAAGGTCCCATAGATATTGGTCTGAGGTCTGTAATAGGTGGAATAATTGCTTTCTTTTTATTATAGGGTACTATGGCTATTGGATAGACACCCTCCATGGGTTGAATTTGTTGTGCTAGATGGTTTGCTAACTGACACAAATATTCTGTTGTGAATTTACTTAGATGCTTTAATACAAACAATGGAACTCCAGGACTACCTGGATGGCAAGCGTTTCGAATAGTATTTAGTTTTGTTGTGAAGAGATCTTTTGTGAATGGGGTTTTTGTCTCTGGTGGGCCAAACAGATTATGTGGTATTTTATATGGTTGTCTTTCTTGTAATTTTTCTTTAAAATATTCAAAAATTGGCATAATCATATTGTGTCCTGCATATGTTCCACTATTTGTATATAGTGCCATTGGCACTTTTACATCTGGTTGGTTCCCCAGCGCCCATCTTATATAATCTCTTGTCCAAGTGTGTGGCCTGGTTAGGCATACCTTGCTTTTCTTTATCTTCAGATAGCTTTTGAGTTCTTCACATGCTTTATTGTATGCATGTGTAAGCTTGAATATATACTGCTGGGTGCAGTGTGATGGGTTAATCATGATTATTCTCTGGTGTAACTGATCTGCCAGAGACAAAAGTCTTGATGGTGGAGGTTGTTTTTTTGTTATATGGTTAATGTTAAAGGACAACATTCCCATAAATGCTAGATATTTCTGGACCGGGTTCAAAGTCATATCTTTGATTTTGTTTAGCATTATGTAGGTCTCAGAGAACAGAAATTCAGGGGTTGTTTCTGGGAGTAAAACTCTTATTGTTCTTGTAAGTGGAAAGGGTGATATTTGAATTTGGGCACAGTCAATTGTGACTATTTGAGCTGAGTGATCGGAAAAAGTTGAGGGAGTTAGTTTTATTTCAATAAGGTGGTGAAGCATTGGAGAATAAAAGCACAGATCAATAAGTGAAGAGAAGCGATTATTGTGGAAAGAGATGGCATTATCTGGCAAAAAACCTTGGCCACTCATTAGTGGTATGTTTATTCTGTGAAGCCAATGTTGGGTAAATTCCTGATATTTTAAATTAAAATCTCCAATTAAGATGGTTGGGTTTGAAGTTGTAGCTAACCTTGAATTAATGTTTGCAATTATGGTATCTATTTTTTTATCCTGTAAAGGCATATATACAAAAACCAGATTTATTGTTATGCTTTTTTGGTTGAAGGTTGCAATTAATAAGTTCATGTCAATGTGAATTATTTTGAACGTTGTGAATGGGCAATTTCTAGCAATTATGAGTCCAGTTCCAGCTGAGGGAGAGGAAGAGTCTCTGGAGCATGCACAGAAACCTTCTGTATTTAAATGTTTGGCTGGGTCAGTTTGTGATCCAGCATAAATTTTTGTCTCAAGTATACCAAGCAAGTGTGGTTGTATATCCTTGATCCAATGTTTTAACTTATTAATTTTTGAGGTTGAGTTCAAACCCCTGACATTGATTGCCGCAATTTTTATTTTCATTATATGTTTTTTGGTTGAGATTTAAATATTAGGGTTGATCTGGTGTTTCTTCCCATTCATTCTCATATTCCATTTCCAGATCTTCATCTGTTTCCACTGTAGTTGTATTGTTGTGATCAGAAAGGCTAAGGTTGGATTCTGTTTTGATTTTTTTGGGCCCTCTATTTTTCTTTGGTGGGCGGCCTGGTCTTCTTCTTTGTTCTGTGTCAGCTTTGGTGATTTGAGGCATATTTGGGGTGATAGCTTCCATAATTTCCATTGTTGTATTATTTTTAATATTGGGTGTTTGGTGTGTTATATATATTTTTTCTTGATCACTATTACTGTGTGAGTTTATTTGTTCTTTTATTATCTCTTTTTCGTCAGTATTTTTGGTAGGCTGACTTAGATTGTGCGCTATTTTTTCCATTGGAGCGTCTTGAGGTTGTTGACTTTCTGTTTTTTTATTAGTGGGGGTTTGAATTCTATTGGTTGATTTTGTTGATAAATCCAGAATTTCAGGTGCTGGCAACGTGTGTGCAGTTTTTTTATTATTCAATTGCTGTTGATCTGTGGTTTTTTTATTAATTTTTTCTTGTTTATTAGTTGTTTTCGTTATCTGTTTTGTACTGTTTGATTCCGGTTGGTGAGCTTCTGTTGGTTGATCTTCAGAGCTCGGTTGGTTTTTCTGGTTGATTTTGGTGTTGCAATCGATTGCTAAGTGTCCGGTTTCACCGCACGCAAAACATCTCGGCCTTAATCCTTTTATGTGAATAGTCAGTATTGCATTCTGGTCAATTATTTGTGTTGGAATATCCTCCGGGTTTACATTGTCATTCAGCTTTATTTTGAACTGAAAGTTGTTGCTGAAAACCGGTATGGGGGTGTCGGATAAGTAGATTTGTTTTATATAAATAGCTTTGCCAAATGACTGTATTAATTTTTGAAAATCCTGAATGGTATATCCGAAGTAAGTGTTTTTAATTATTCCGTTACAATAGTTTTGCAAGCTTTGATCGACTATTATTAGCGCGTAGCTTCCCAAAGTTTTTACTTTAGTTTGAAATCTTGCACGCTGATGTTCATCGAAAAACTGAATTGCAACGTATCGCGAGTTTGGATGCTCTCCAATACTAGAGACTGTATCCCACAATGCTGTTGCTGTCAGCTCCTCGTAAAGAAGCTCTCTGGGGAATTTATAGAGTGTTAAATACCTATCAGTGACAGCTAACACTAATGAGTTCGGTGAAAAAAATATTTTGGAAAGTTGCGAATAATTTTTTTGGGATGGTGCTGTTGAAATTAATGTTTATTTCTTGCAGTTCATCTTGATTCCATATCTTTGGGGAGGGCTCTTCATTATTGTTTTCCACGAGGTTTAAATTATTTATGTCGGCTTGATTTACCTTCCTAAATCTTGCTGTCTGTGTTAATGCTGGACTTTTTTCGATGCTGTGAAGCTGCTGGTTTATTTTTGTTACGTTTGCGTATGTTTTTGCGATAGTCGCAGTTTTCATTTTATCGCCGTTTGTTTGAGTGCAATTTACGTCGTTTGCTTCTTGACGCGACGCCATGCTTGTTTATGGTGTTAGAATTTTTTTTTTTGTTATGAACGACCGTATTACTTACTTTTTGCTAGAAAAACAACTGTTCAGTAATCAGCCATCGCTGTCTTTATCTATCACAGATATATATCACAGTTTTTAAGTGTGAAAACGATTAGAATATGGGGAAAAAAAGATTATTAATAAGACCTTCGTTCTTGATGACTTAGGCATACACGCGCATGCGCATTCTTCTTCTTCTTCTTATTATTATTATTATTATTATTATCATTACTATTATTATTATTATTATTATTATTATTATTATTATTATTATTATTATTATTATTATTATTATTATTATTATTATTATTATTATTATTTACAATGAATGACACCATTGACACTTTTCCCATTGCATTTATTAACAGCAAGAAAAAAAAAAGCAGTTACAAAATTAAATTTTTTTTTTTTACAATCTATTAACAGTTCATTAGTTTCAATTATATTCTATAGATGTATTTATTTTTAAAAAAATTGAAGAGTAAAAAAAATGCATTTTTCTTCAAACAATACCAAAATCTTTAGTACCAAAAACAGCTTTGCTTTCTTTAAAAATCATAAATAAAATTAGTATAATTTCTTCACTTGTTTATTTTTTTTTCTGTAAAATTATTGTTTGTTTTCTAAATTATGTACTTTTATTTTAATGTGAGAATTTTTACATAGAAATTATTAAAATAAATATTTATGTGATGTCAAAATAAATCTTACTTTTATGAAACATCTATTTTTGTCACAGCAGAAGACTTCTTTTTGACATAATATTATTTTTACTTTATTTTTTATTTATTTTTAAAGTTAATATTTTAGATTACATTGAATTTTTCATTTATTTTTTATCAAACTGAAAAAAACTTATAATGCAAAAATATTTTTTATTTCATTTGAAAATAAAAGAGCAACAAATAATAGCTTTCTTTTAGTAAAAAAAGATGACTGCTGAAGAATTTTTTTTACTTACGTAATAGACCTGCAATGGAGGAGACCTGCTATGTATTTTCACATCTGTGATAAATGTCTAACCTTGCAATCCCATCAAATACACCCTGTGATTACATTCTATCTTGTCCAATAACATGCTCCTTGATAAATTTACACTTTCATAATTTATATCATTTATTGTCCAAATTTTGTTCAGACAAGTTCTTCTGAAGTGTTTTTTTGCTTCAGTGCTAATAATTGCATTTTCAAAATGTTTTTATTTTATAGTGCTATCAATTGCATTTTTTTTTTGGATTTCCTAAATTTACATTTTCATAATTGTTGTCATTGTGTTTTTTTTATTTCCTACTATACTATTTTTGATTTTAAGTGAGTGAAAACGTTCATTTTTCATTTTGATTTACTTTTCCATTTTTTGATTAATAGTACATTTTTTTAAAACAGTACAAAATGATGAACATTTGCAGTTTACCTGCCACTGAGATCAATGCAATTGAGTATTTTCAAAAGAGGAATCCTGCCACCTGCAAAAGTGTATGCAAATGGACATACTATGATCATTTACACCCCTACTTTGAACAAACAATGGTAATATAATATTTGAGGATGTAATAATAAAATTGGCATTCATAAAAGAACATTGTTGGAGGGTTCCAAAATTCCATTTTTGATGTGATTTAATTTATTTACAGCAGGGCTCGCAAATTATGGGAAGAAACAGAGCTTGGTTTAGTAGACAAAACTGTAATAGATTGCCACTGTGATGATAGGATGAAAAAATATTAAATTGAAAGCCCTAACAAAAGTATTGAAATTGATGAGAGCCTTTTCACAAAAAGAAAAAAAAACAAGCTGAATAAATTCTTCCAGAACAATGAATGTTTGTGGCTTGTGCAGGGAGTCAACAAGTGTTTCATTATGAGAATTCATGCCAGAACAGTGGTAACTCAGATGGAGGCCATCAAACAAAATATGGAAGAGGAATCAACAATTTATTCAGACTGTTGGAAATTGTATAAAACTGCTGAATTACAAGTTGCAGAATTATGACCATTTTTATGTGAACCACAAATATAATGTTGTAAATTTCAAAAACTGGGGTTCATACTCGGATCATTGAAAGACTTTGGAGTTCAGCAAAATGACATAATAAACAACACAGAGGAACAGCATGCCAGCACCTAGATCCATATTTGGCAGAATTTATGTGGCAGAGACTGCATACAGATGATGATTTCTTCATTTGTATACTATATGAGATCAAAAAAATTAGTCCACTACATTGATTAAATAAAAATTCAATAATTTTCATTTTTTGTTACTTTTTAATAAAAGTAATTTAAATTTTTTTTGTTTTTATTTGGTTTGAACAAAATATGGTTACTTATTAACATTTCTTCATGAAGATCCCACACAAGCATTATATAACACAGTCACATGTTAAGTAAATCTCCAAAATTGAAAAAAATTAATTTAAGCTCCATTTTGGAACAAAATTTTATTCACTTAAAATCAAGTAGACCTATCCTTTTTTGGAGAACTTATGTAGAGAGACAAACTGTTGTTTTATCATGACAATTCTTGTTATGTATTATATAATAAGTATGTTTTCATTTTAAGCATTTTGTAATTTCATGCCAGATATAGATGTAGTAATATTTTAAATATAATATTTAGACATGCTAATATTTTAGATATAGATGTAAGAATACTTTAGTATTTTATTTTATTTTTGCCAATTTTGCTTTAGTCACAATTTTATAATTTCATGACATGCTTAATTAAATATATATAATTTTTGTTTTAATTTTAAGTAACATTTGAGAATTGTATAATTTTATGTCATATTTAATATTTTTTGTATGAAATTTATATTTTTAGTATTGTTAAAAATGTGCATTTTTCAGATTTAGTCTGATGCAATTAGAGCTAAGTATTAGAGCTGCTATAACTTTTCACATATGTTTTCAGTCAGCCAATAACTTTTTAAAATTGTGAAATATCATAAACATATGACCCATTTTGATGATTTTATCATTTATGTTTGCAGAAGTTTCAGTGTACACATTATTTGGTCAGATTCAAGATTAGAAATTTATTGGTAAATTGATACAAATGTGAAAAGGGGTAGCAAGTCTAATATGTTGCAGGTTTAATATGTAAGTACTTTTTTGCATTGAAATTGTTATACTTATAATGGCAGACATTTTTGCCTGGGGGATAGAGAATTGTACATATTTTTAAATTTATTTTTTGTGCACATTATAAATGATGAAAGCTTATTATACATCGACAAATTTATAATATATATTAAAGATTGTTTACATTTGTGATGAAAGCTGTTTTTTTTGTCTGTGATAAGATATTTATTCTAGATTCCTTTACAAGAATACTAAATAAATAATTGATATTTTAAAGTTATATATAGAACAATTTATTTCTATATATAATCAAAATTTATTTTTAATTATGTACAGATATAATTTGTAATTTTCACAAGTTTTTACTTCAATTGTTTATGCATATAGTAAACATTTTTAGTTTTGGGTATATTAGAATGGTTTTTATAAACTATATTTCAAAACCACTGAATAAAAAAAAATAGATAAATAAATTGTATTTTCCATTCATTTTTAATAGTTTTTATTATTATAAATCAACAAAATTTCTTTTTTAATTATATAATGAATAATAGTAGTTCAATATTTTTTTCATAGCTTGAAATTTATCACATTATTTTATAAAAGATTATATTAATTTTATAATGTCAGCATGTTATGCTATCAATGTATTTACTAATGTGGTTTTTAAATATAATATTTTAAAATAATACATACTTAAATATATACTAAAATATGTTTTGAAGATTATTATAACAACTAATTTCTGTCATATTAACACTTCACTACATAGTCAAGTTGTTAATTGTGCTATTTGTTTTAAAAAATCTTATAGTTGATCCTTTTTAAATCAATTCTCTGCATAAATTTTAATGTTATTCCTCTAGTTTCTGCATCTAAAATGCACTAGAAAATAGAAACAATATAATATTGACTTATTAATTAAAAAATCTGAAGAGATCAGTATTTGCTAAAGATGACAAAAGATAAAAGCAAGGTAACTTCATCTCTCCTTGCTTGAAGGATTTTAATCATTGTTGTCCTGTTTCATGAGACTATATCAATTAATTTCTTATTTTTAGGCAACAATATAGTAATTATTAAAAACCAAAAGAATATACATATATACTATGATTTTATTTGTTTTATTTCTAAATACAAGTTAATAAATTTGACTCTAATTCAAACAAAGAAAATCATGGTTGTCATTCCTTTTGAAAGAGAGCAGCAAATGCATTTACAAACAGTACTAGAAACTTTTAAAATATTTTAAAAATTATAAATAGGAATTTAAAATTTAACAAATAATTTAATATATTTTTGATAGTTTCATATTTATTTTTTTAATTTATTCATTCCTGCTTTAACCATATATTCAACAAATATTTAAATAAATTTTTTTGAATAGTTATTTTATTGTGCTCCTGAATATTGTCCAATAAAAAGAAAGTTCTTTGCTTTCATTGTGCACCCAATCCATTATTATTTTTAATATTTTTAAATATCAAATGTGATTTTTTAGAATGTATTTTGTTTGAAAACTTAAATTACTATCAAATCAATCCCAATTTATTGAATTCTAATATAGAATAAAGACTTAATATTAAATAAAATGTAGAAATTTAAAAATGTCACTAGTGTTAACAAAAGAAAAATCTATTTTTCTAAAGAGAATAAATGATGAAGCTGAATTGGTGATGATTATTACTACAGATTTATTATATAAAGATTTTTTATATTGAAGATTATACCTGTATTTTTTTCTTTATTTTTGCATATAACACATTTAATACAATATATCTTACATTAAATTACTATGCTTTTGAGGATAGACCTAATCAAATTTCTTTTCTACTTCACATTTTTTAAATTATACTGATATAATTTTATTAATTAGTTATTAAATTTAATTTAGAAATATTTAGCATTTGAATGTCACTCATTAAAAAGGCAATCAAATGATTTATTAATTGTAATTTTTTAAAAAGATGGAGCACAAGTGATAAAAATGAAACCTAGATCAATGGCATTGAGCACAAGAAGCAAACATTTTAGCACTGTATTAATTCACATATCGACATTTAATTTACTCTCAATAATCGTAAAGCTGCTAATGTCAACTTATTTTACTATTCTTTTTCAAATTCAGTTTAAAAGAAAACACTTGCAATATTTATTTTTCTTATTTCAAATTATCCAAATCTCTATCCATATAAATACCTAATGCAAATAAAACATTTAACTCAGAATTTTTTTTTAAAAACAACTCATTATCTTCTCTTTGCTAATATGTTTTGTTGCTCCATCATATTCTTGCAAATAAACGTAGAAATATTATATATTTAATTTTCAAAATCCAAAAATTAGCAAACATAAAATAGAGTATATTTTGGCTATTATATATTGACTGACTTCTATTAAGGTTATATATGCAATTATAATTACTATTGATAAGGTTAAATGTTATTACTTGTTTATTGCAGCTTGCCTCCTAAATTTATCTTTGGATAAAACGCTTAACATAACCACTAACAGAAAAAGAAGCTTTAAATAATGTATATACTTTCTGATAGTACCATAACTATATTTCCAAGGAACAAGAGATTGTGAATTTGTATTAATAATAAAGGTTTTGTGTAAATAAACTGAAAAAAAACAACAACTTTTTAATTAAAAAAAAAAGTGAAAATAGTTTTTAAAATAAAACAGTATTAAAATCAAATATTTTAAAATGTACATTAATAAAATTTTGAACCCTTTTTTAAAAATTGTAAGCACATATATGTTTTATATTATGTCTTATACATTGTAAAAAAAGTATAATACACTTTGAAATGAAAATAAATTTCATCTAAGTTTAAAACAATGATTATAAGTGGAGGGATAATATATTAAGAGCAATAGTTGAACCGAAACCAATAAAATGAGTATTTGAATAGATGATTATTTGAAAGTAGAGAAAGTGTTAAAGATATTGTCTAAATTAATTCTTAGCAATGGTAAAAATATTATTCGCGAGTTTATTAAAATTAGAATAAAAAAATATCCCTATTAAATATTTTATTTGAAGCATGGCTTTATAAAAAATAAATAAAAATATACGATTGAAAAATTTGGAGATATGGAATTGAATGGATGACTGATGGATAAGATAAAAATTGTTAAAATTAAAAAAAACAAAAACAAATGAAAAGATATTATTTATTAAAAAAATTAATCATAAAATGGATAAAAAATTGAATAAAAATAAAGAAATTATAAAGAATGTGTTGGAAAAATTTATGGAGACAATAGAAAAAAAAGAAACAAAATAAAAGAATAATATTGATTGCTAGTTAGTTAAAATGCTTAAACAAAAAAAAAGCGGTTAAGCCAGTGTGCACAAATACCATTTGGAAGAGAATTGATGATGATATGTATAAGAAACAGATATTTTAATATAAACATTTTAAATTTAAATTTAAATTCTAAGTTTATATAAATTAACAGAATGTATACTTATTTGAAACTTGATGATAGTTTTGTAGTTGTAATTATATATTGGACTATGTTCTTTATTTACTACTTTTTGTTAAATGTTTTTTTTTTAAAAAATTCAAACTTTATTTAAACTTTTCAAATACATTTAAGTGTTAATAATAGTATACAGATTAGTTTATAGCAAAATGTTTTGAATATTCTACTTCTTGCTGGTCTGACTAGTGACAGTACTTTATATATATATATATATATATATATATATATATATATATATAATCACTAGTTTAATATAATGATTAGTATCATCAGTATACATCCTTCTGTATTCACATGGTATTTGGTTTACAGTTTTTGTTTTTCAGCATTTTAAGCTTAGGTTTTGAAGAGGTTAGATTCATTGTAAAATACTGTAACTTAGTTTTGATATCATATTGATTGTAGATTTTCTTTAGTTTGTCTGCTATCACTGGTATGTATGAATACATTATATTGCTTTGTTTTTTTTCTTTTGATATTTCTTTATGCTATCTATTTAAGGTTTTATTAATGGCAGCTTATGGATACTCATTCTAAATAAGAGTTTATTCTATGTAGATCTTTGGTTTTGTTAAATTATTGGTTTCTGAACAAACATTTTTTTAGTCTATTCCACAGTAACTTTATAATTTTGATCTGTATTTCTGGTATGATTGAAAGTGCATGCTGAATATTTTTATGTGTGTGGGTTCTTTAAACTATAGTTTTGATTTTTTCTTGAAGAAGTCTTATCATAAGAATATTTTAAAATGTTATTTTTGTCCTTGTTTGATTATATTGTGAAATTAATTGAATGATATATATTGTAACTTTTTTAAAAAGGGGAAATAAACTAGCTCTCATCATGTTCCAGAAAAAATGAAAACCTATTAATCTCTAGTATTTGATTTTAATCAATTTTACTTATGTGTATATAGTATATCTGGGTACCACTAGCATATCTAAACCTAGATAAAGTTACTTTATATACCTACTAATACTCTACTGGGTTTGAAGCTCAGTTAGTACACTATTTATAGAAGTGTGTCAGATTTTTTGGCTTTATAATCATATCATGTGCACTTGTATTAAGGTAAAAACATCCTTATTATTCTTTAGTTGCACAAGTAAATTCTCAGATAAATTATCATATAAGATTTTAACATCATAAATTCAAATTTAATATTCCCATAAGTGTTATTAGCTTAGTTTAAATACCATAGATTTATTGGTGGCAATTCACTAAATCTTGAGTGACATTCAATTTGATGATAGTCATTATCTCTTATGATGTCTCACAAATAATAAACAAACACATTGAGAACCATTATTTATGCATGGCCACTAAACATATTTATTTAGATTATTCATAAATAATAATAATAATAATAATAATATGATGATGATAATGATGCTTCCAGCCATAGCTCTAGAACTAACTCACAATATAAATTTTATTGTTTATCAACCTATATCTATTTACGCAAGATATTATCATATTTAAATTATAATTTAAAGATTGACATTCATCAGGGATGATGATGATTAAAATAACTTCACAAAATAATGATCAACTCTTAAGAAATATATACACGTCTTTTAATAAAAGCAAACTAAAATTTATTACTGATTAATCATTAATAATACAGATAAAAAATTTATATAATTCATAATGATAAATTACATTTAAATAATAATAATAACCAAAGATCCTCTCCCTTCCCTTAATGAAATGTAAACTCAATGTTCATATCATATAGCATGATGTGGGTACATTTATTTCTCTAGTGAGTGAATAAAATCTTATATCCAAGGAACATTTTAATTTTAAAAATAAACACTCGATGCACACACAAACTCATCTATTGCATATAACATACATTTTTATATTTATAAATTTAAACATAATATCAATCAAAAAATAAGTAGAGAAAAGTTAGTTAGATCATAGAGATAAGAACATCCAATGAAATCAGCTTCAAATTACCTATCTCAATTTTCACCAATCGAGATCATTAAGCACTTTAAAATATATCTCTCATGATGTTAAATTTTTATCTTTATTGATTTATACATCCATACACAACAAATATACATGTAAGCATAGTTATATTATTAGGTGTGGGTGTGTATATGTCAATCCCCATTATGAATAAAAACTGTATTAAACCCTTTACATACAATATAAATCAACATATTTTATAATACTTGAATCAATACACAAAAAACATTTTATAAAAAATAAAATACACATATAAATGGTTGTATATAATGATAATCTAATAATACATAATATATTAACAGGATCAATATTTATTATTAACAAAAATATTTTCTAGAAATCGGTTCTCATTTTAATATTTAAAGAGAGAGACAAATGGATTTATTATTTTTAAAAAATGATTTGTTAATAGTCACTGATAAAAATATAATTAAAATTGATATTACCAGTTCTTCTTTTATTCTCTATGTAGAGACAGTTTCAAAGAGTCCAACAAATTTCATTTTGAAGTCAGCTTGTTTAAAATTGAAATCAGACACACACCAATATGTAACACACATAGATTTACCAATTGCAGTAGTTTACTGGAATAGTTTTATTTTTTGGCTTGGGCTTGCACTTCATCTGTTTTACTGTGATGACAATGATGATGATGTGAAATAAATTGCTTCTTTAGGGACCATTTTAGAACTAGAATGTATTTTCATTTCTTTTTCTGCTCTGGATATGAATGGTTTTTATACAAATTTCAGCATTTTTTGGTGCTTCTATTTGAATTCAGTAACAGCAATGTTTAATATAAATTTCAGCATCTACTGTGTGCTTCTATTTGAAATCAGCATGAGGCAGTAATATTAACAAAGTTGGTTTCTTCTTTCATCTTTGAAGATTAGTCATTCATAAGATGTTTGAAATACTTTTTAGATTTAAACTCCTCTTCAATGTACACAGTTCTTGGAACAGTCACAGGAACTGCCAACAAAATATTTGTAACCTGCCATCAGGCTGTAGAAACCCTCAAATATAAAAAATAATAATGTGTGATTTCTGAAAGGCAATCAGATTTATTCTCCCCTGTCTTATTATTCAGACTATATATGTTCTAGCCTGTCTGATGACATCATACATATTTTTGTTACTGAAACTCACAGTTTCCATCAATCAGTTATCAATGCAGCTGGACAAAATACTTTCTTTGAATTTGACAATTTTTCCTAAAATTTATTATTTAGTATGGTCCAAAAGGATCTGGATTCTATCATTTCAATAGCTTACTGATCTGGACTCTATCATTTTAATGGCTTGCCAATTAGTGTTATCCTTACCTTCTCCATCTTTCAGATTTAAAGTTATGTCAGAAATTGATCTTTTTATCTCTCATTAACCCCTTTCACATAAAAAAAGACAAATTGATCTTAAAATAATATAACTTCTTTATACAGAAACTACAAAATTATTTAAATAAAACTCTTTTCTAAATATATCTGTAGATGTCTAAGTCTGTGTCTGCACATACATTCACATACTCATCCATACTCAAATATATAAAACATGCTTTTCAAAAACAATCTAAATGATCTGAAAGCTGTAGATTGTTAATATCATTAGTATTAAAATTTATAAAATAAATCAGTAAGACAAGTATTAAAATCAAAGCATTATTAAAGAAAGAATATTATAATCTATTAAATATAAATTAACTTTAAAAAAGGTTAATAAGCAAACTTAAAAAAATGATTTATTGAGTTTGTGTCTACAGACAACTATTTATATGCGATATAAAATTCTAACACTTAAGTACAAAAATTAAACCATCCAATGTATATATTATCATCTTTTACAAATACAAAGTTGAATAGAGAGAGAAACAAATATTTCTCCCACTCTTCATCTGAGGCTTTGGGTACTTGGTTATGGAGGGTTTGAACTCAATGCCCTACAGCTTCTCCCTCCTATAAAAGAAAATGAGACAATTTTTTATTTTATTTCATGCATACACTATTGCAATTTAGTTACATGGTAAATTGGAATGTGTACAATATATTGTTGATGTGTATCCAAAATGTTTATAGTAGTGCTTGATCATATGTCCATATAAGAAATGTATTATCAATATAGTAAAACCAGACTTTAGATGGATATGAAAAAACAGATAAACTTAGAATAGCATACTATGTATGTACAAATAATCATATGTCTACTTGGAAAAAGACAAAATGGTGACAGAGAGAAAAAAATCATGAAGAAAATTTAAAGAAACTGCTCACAAGATAATGGCAAATAATCCCAAAGTCAATCTAGTGTGATAACTTATATTTGGAAATCACTTATTAACGTTACCTTTAAGAAAAACATGAAGATACCAGGAGGATCATCATGAACAAATATAAGAAAATTTTATTCTATTAGCTTTGACAGAATAATCTAGTTGTTTAGAAAGTTGTCTTAAGTTCAATATTCATAAATCTAAAGCCCCCCCCCCCCATTTAATTCCCTTGCTAACACTGTTATTGGTTAGACTAATAAAACATAAAGACTGTCATTCAAAAAGTTATATTATATTTTAATATGTGTGTTATTACCATAATTTAATGTATCAGAAAAGTTTAAATAAAGTTTGATTTTTAAAAAAAGAAAAAAATAATTAATATTAGATGACTACAAAAATATGTGATTTATTTTAAGTTCACACTAGATTATAATTCATAAAATTAATTATGATATTACTATAAATAAAACTTTAATTGCTTATAATAAATCGAGTAATGCAAGAAACAATTATATGCACACACATGGACGTACATTCTTCATTTTAATTTTATCACCCCTTTATTCAATAAATAAGTAAATTTTAATGCATTTAATTATTTTGAAAACAATGCTATGATGATTTGTTAATGAAATAAAGTCAATATTTCTATATTTAAATTTTAATTTAGAATTACCTTAGTGAGTGTTTGTCTGAAGGTTTGTTATGTTGGAAATCCTGCAATATATAATTACAACATCACATCATCTTTTATATCTGTTGGATGCATTCTTACTCCCCTGAAAAAATGAATCCACCATTCAGATTCTGTGAACAGAAAATGACTTTTATTGGATGTAGGTTCAAGTCAATGTCAGAAGGGATTTGAATATATACAATTGCTATTGCTTATTTCAGTTGGTTAATGTATTAGGCTATGTCTGCATACAATTGAATCTCATCCTCATTGCTAGTTAATTGTTGTATATTGAGAAGCAAATATGAACTGGTATTTTAGATGTTTTGTTGTGCAAAATTTAATATTCAAAATATAGGGTAATCTCCCACAATAACTATTGAGTTTGTTTTGCAAGACATAGATTTGTCCTAAAATTAATAGCACAAATGTTGGTCTTTTTTAGGCTGCATGTCCATTCTTGAGATTAATAGACAGTCATATCCTTGTCAGAAATGTTTAACTATTTGACTTACACTGCCATTCAACTGCTTAAGAAAATACATGAAGCATCTCGATAAATCAATTTTATCTATGTTATCAAAAAGTCTAACAGCATACAACTTACTTGATTCACATTGATTAAGGAGTAGTTCCATTGCAATTTCAGCCCATTAAATTACTGTACTTTCTTGCTGAAAAAAACAATGGCAATTGTATATATTTAGATTCATTTTGGACATTGACTTCAACCTTTATCTAATGAAAATCATTTTCTGTTTTATGAATCTGAATGGTGAGTTCATTTTTTCAAGAATAAATAGAAATGGATCATAGCAAATAAGTACTCATATGCTTTTAAGAGCAGCTACCTTCATCTTATTGCACCACAATAGATAAAAAAAAATAATTATTATAATTCTTTTATATAGTTTTATTCAAAGTCATTAGCAGAAGATATTAAACATTATTTAGCATGTGTATTAGAATTCAGTTATATCTGGTTCCAACACTATTTGATATTTGTGTCAGTTTGGTTTTTATTTATTGGTCTATTACAATTGTGAGCTTGATAGGTAATATAGTCACAAGTCAGGTAATTATTATTTTATTCTTTTATCTTTGGATATGAAGTCACATTTAATATTGTCGTTATTATCATTTTCAATTATTATTTATGTATTACAGAATAAAAGTTTTTCCATGTATAATACAGTTTCTCTGATCCATACCCCCTCTGATCTACATGATAACAGCAAACTTCCACACTTTATCCCATCCAACTCACATGAACTTTTTCTAGCTCTTTATAATTTTATGGGACCTAATTAAAAATCTCTGCTATTTATCTATTATCATCTTCATTGGAAATTTGTCCATAAAAACTTTCTGAAACTTTATATTTTGTTGATAAGTAGAAAAGGGAAAATCTCTTTATGGCAGTGAGTTTTAGCTTTATGGTCATTGGTTTTTCTTCATTTTGGTTTCATTTTGTTATACTGCCAAATATATTGGAGCCTATATTAATAAATGATGTCTCAGTAGTGCTATTGCTATATCCCTTGTTTGGGAAGTACACTCTAATGTTGGTGATAAACAAAGGCAGTTTGATATTAGTATTTTTTTTTATATATATTATAAGCAACCGTTTCCCAATAATATTAAAATAAAACTTATTTTTTAATAGAATTTATTGTAAATCATAGATTTTATTAGAATGCTAGTAGACATTTGCTTTCTAGAAATAGGTTTTGCAATGGAGACTTGATTTTAGAAAGTGATCATTTTTTTTGGTCTATGTTTCCAGAATCAGCTTTTTTTTAAAAAATTTGGGGTATTTTAAATGGTAAGATTTTACTAGTACATATTATTAAAAGTAGATATATATCTGACATTCAAATACAACTCATTATTTTCAAACAGCTGCAAACAGTAATTGGGATGATCTTTACTGACGAAAGCCAAAATTGTTATTTATATGTAATCATTTTTTATGGTGATTATACACAATAAAGATTGTTGATAAAAATAATACAAAACATATCTATATATATTATCTTTTCTTAATAAAAGAAAATCAAAAATATTATTTTTTAAAAATAATAATTTAGTATAAAAGTCTTTTTTTATTTATTTTCTCCAGTTTTAAAGCATGCAAAAAAGACGCATAATAAAATAAAATAAAAAAAACTCCGAAAGAATAAATAACTTACATTTTCAATAGATTTTTACAAAATAAAAAATAGAATCGTTTGATTGAAATTTGGTAAAGATTGATAAAATTTGAAAGACTTTTTAACCGTTTGTATACTTGTAAAAAAAGAAGATCAATTCAAACTAGTATAGAATTCTATAAAAGACATAGATAAAAACATTATGTTGTTATACACTTTCTCTCTCTCTTCTCCTATACATTTTTTTTCATAAATTGAAAAAGAAGCGGATTTATATATTTCTCTTTTTATATTCATATATATAGAGAGAGAATCTGGGTAGATCTTGAGGATTTTTTTTTCAGGTAATTTAAGATTTCTAAGCAAGTTTACATTTTATTTAGGAAATAATTTTTAGTCTTAGCTATCTATCATTTTGATTATTGGTTGGTAAATAGGTATCTAGTCATTCGTTCCTTAAAGATAAAACATAATAAAAAAAATATATAAATTTTCATTAATTTGTAATTACCTAATATGTTTTTCTATAACTTTTTCTTAAAATGGACTATTTAAAGACTGTTAATCTTCACATATAAATATATATATGCGCTTGTGCGTGCGTGTATTTGTGTATAAGATTAATTTAAACAATGGCAAATAATATATAATATCATTGGAGAGACAAATTTCTCACTTCTAAGCTCTGGTTAATTTTAATATAATGCTTTCCATATCAAAATCATAAATGTAACAAATGAAAGCAAATTATTTTCATTTATTTTCCTGGTTTTTGATTGGGATTTAAACAAAAAAACTGCCTTATAAGCAGTTGTCCCATGTTAGCGGCTTCGCTTCCCGGCCGATGCTATGACACATGAAAAAAAAAAAAACATTCCTTAACCAAGAATAAAATTTAAATTAGCAGAACAAAGTCTCATTCAAATCAATCTACAAACAAATTTATAAGTGTAGAATTAATTATTATTTATTTTAATAACCTTGCAAATAATGATAAACTGTCTTTAAATAGCACCAAATAATATGCATTAGCAATTGCAGAACTAAGCTTCTAACTTATAAGCACTTGGTAAATTTAATACAATGTTATTCAGTATCAATGCCCTGAATGTAATAGATAAAAATAAAAGATAATTTAGTTTAAAAGATTTTTAAAATAATCAACAATTAGTTCTGCCTTTGTAAATTTAATTGTAGATCAATTTGAGTTTAATATTTAAGTTGTAGATCAATTTGAATGAAGTTTACATAAACATTTACAACTCACACTTACTAAAAGTTTTGTCTAGCAAAACATCTGCAGGAGAACCTAGAAAACAAATGAAATATTTCACCTTCATTGTAATTTCTAAATGTTTAATTTAATTAAATCTCTACTAAAAAACGTGTTTTGTTCTATGTATAATTGTTAATTATTTGTTAATGCAATTTCTTGAGTATTGATACTACTTTCAATAATTTCCAAAATCTTGAAAATGTTTTTGCAAGCACGAAAAATATTTCATTATTTTCATTTTCAAATAATATATATATATTCTAACCTAGTACGTTTGCATATTCACTTCCGGGGGAATATAAATATTAAAATAAAATGGGTTAGCTCAGTTACAGATTACGTTTGGTTCAATGCAAATAATTAATATATAAAATATTCTGTATTAATATCAAATTCAAAAATAAGAATAAGGTTCAGTTTATAAAATAAATAAATAAATATTTAATACTTCATGAGACTTGGAAGTGAAAATGCAGGTGACTAAAAAGATTACATTGAGCTAATATCCCATAGGATACTATCTCAATGGCATAAGAACACTATCCCCCCTATTATTATCTCAAATAATAAACTTATAGTATTCTTACGACTTTAATAATTCCTACTCATTAAGATTAAACTAATAATTAAATCTTAATCTTCTATTTATAATAATTTAGCTCAATAAAATCTCAGGTTCATAAATTTAATCTAAGTTAATTAAAAATTATGGTAGTAAAATATGAGAAGGGATTTTATGTCATAATCTACTACACCTAAACCAATAATAACAAATAATAATAATATTCTTCATTGTATGAACTAATTCTGTATATCTTTTTTTTTCACTATATTTTTATTACCATAATAAAATAATATAATATAATCTTTTATCTTCATGTAATAATATAATAAATACGTGGTAGCATTTGATAATCTGACAAACAAAGGTATGTGGCAATGGATAGCATATAATTTGATGTACCATTATGATAACTAATTTATGACCATAAGATAATGTAAAATTATGATTACTTAATTAAATGAATACCAATAAAATACTCAAATTCTTAAAATAATTTTTTATTTATCTTTGTGCAAAATTATATGTTCGTTTCTATTATTCATGGGTGTATTGTGTGATTTCATGCAGTGTAGTGGGAGAAATAAACAATCTAGACACACAAATTTTTGAAAACAAAATTAACAAAGTTTATTATTAACAATAAAATAAAATAAACAATTTATTTACAATATTTACATCGGATATCCTCACCTTACACCGTTTTACATTTTTTATTACTTAGTTATTAAAAAAACAATTTAGAATTATTTTATGTCTTTATTCTGACTTAAGACAATAATAATAAAATAATACCATTTTATTTATCTCTTTTTAATTAAACTTATAATAAATTACATTTATTTATTTTTATTAAAATATTCTATCCTTAAATATTATTTAATTATACCTTTCTTTCTAAAAAACATTCATAGAAACATACTATGGAAAAACATAAAAATTAACATTATCGTGAGTATGGATTTTCTTAAAATTAAACAATTTTCATCTTGCAATGTCAAAGGATGTTACATAAAATCTAATAATTTATTACCAGATTTTGTGGATATCGTTTACTACACTATGTTTATTAAATATAACATTCCCATTTAGCATTACTTTAATACTATATAATTGTAATTACCGATATGTTCTTATTATTTAATAATTTCAAAATTATACCTATCCTTATTATTTATATTGTTTTACTTTATAACATTATATTTTTAAAAAAATATGCAATACTTATTTTAAAAACAAAATAAAGCATTTAAAAGTTATTTAACATTTTAAAAAACAATTTAGTTTTACATACTTTATTCTTAAAATTTTATTTTACTTCAAAATAAATCCAAAAAAATATATCCTATGATTCTTTTTTTTTCCTTTTAGGATTCATTGGATGTTCAATTACAATTTATGCAAATTCTACTTTTTCTAAGTAAATGAACTTATCTAATTCAAACGATAGCATATCTTAAATTCTAAATTATCTATTATTTCTTTTCAAATATATCATACTGAACGATGTAGTTACATTGGAAATCTAGATAGCGAATCGATGTGTAGGATTTAGGGAAAAAAAATTCAAGTATAACTCATAGCATATATTAAAGTATCATGGCACAGTTATCTATAAGAAACAGAGGCATGACCTATTTTGTCTAATGTCCTAAAATACTATCAATGATGTCAAGCTATTCCTTCAGCTTTATTGAACATCAATACTTCAAGAAAAAATAGACACTGTCCAAAATAAATATACAATTACAGGGCTTTGTTAACTGTATTGCATATAACAAGATTACAAAATATTATTCATATTCTCTCATCATATCATATTATATCATCATCTTGGGTTCATGTTTACAATACTACTACCAAGTCACTATCTTATTCTTATTTCTTAAAGATTTATCAGGTCTTACATTGATAAAATAACTGTCTTGCATATTCAAAACAATAAATAAAATTCATTTATAGTTAGAGTGATCTCACTGATCCACAAGAAAAGTTTGCTTACTTTCTTATTCTATATTCTAAAACATATACAAACTAATCATATAATACTTTGAACATCCAATAATATGAAAGTTTTAAAAGAATCACATAAATATTTATTATCATGTTGGATTATATTACTAGTATAAAATTATAGTATGCACATTCCCAAAATAAATCTTAAACTCTTAATGTTTAAAGTGTTGTACAAAATGCATTTACATATAATTAAAACATTTATACTTCCATTCATTATTATTCATAGGCAATCTAAAAAAAAGAAATCAAAATATACATCATAAAAATATCAATATTCATTAACTATTACCCAGTGATATTATCTTGTTATCATCTATGCAGTCTTTGGTTTTCCATCAATTAGATACATTGCATACATGGAAAAAAATACATCCATACCTTTATTTAAAATGTTTTTATTTAAATTATTAAATTAGTATATTATAGGATGTTAATATTATCAATAGATTAATGTTCATGTTCCTACTTTTATAAACTTGAAAATTTACATTTAAAATAAATAGTACTAAAATGAAAATCATATTTACATAATTTCACCTGAAAAACGAATGTTCTTTATAAGTCCAAAAATTTCCATTTTCTTTCTCAAAAGTTTTTTTTTTTTAAAAAAAATGTTCTCTTCAAAGTGATTCTACAACCTACTCTGTTGCTATGATGATGAACAAGACAATGTGTTTCCTGCAGAAGTGTCATCCAAGCTTCTGATACAAAATCTCAGTTTAAAAAAAAAAAAAAATATTATGACGTCTTAAAATCTTGAAAAATTAAATAGAATAATAATCAATCCATCCTGGAAAAGTTACAGAATAATAGCTTATGACTTCTATAGTCCAGAATGATGATTATTAAAATTATAATACTAAAAATAATCCTGTGAAGCTTCAATGCTATCGCATTTTATATCTGCGTAGTGATGATGCATCCTGTTTTTGTTTTTTTAGCTCAGCTTGAATTATCCAGATAAACTTTTGTGCACTACTTATTTCCATAATTCCACATTTTATTTATTAACAAGTTCATTTTCTTTATAGGTTTCTTCTTCAAGAAATTTATTATCATTTATTACCTATTCAGCAGTTGTTTTATTATGGTTTAAATTATTAGCTTTAAAATAGTTTTTTACAAATGCGTATAACCTATATATTGTTCAGGATTTAAA
Source organism: Epiperipatus broadwayi (assembly GCA_028023455.1). NCBI lineage: Eukaryota > Metazoa > Onychophora > Udeonychophora > Euonychophora > Peripatidae > Epiperipatus > Epiperipatus broadwayi. Next base: position 135,464 of record JAQFVV010006417.1, read on the forward strand.
CATACGCTTTTCTAGAATATCTTCATTAATCTTTACTTAAGATAATTTTCTTACAAGTATTTTAAATGTTTCCTTCATAAAGGATATAACATTTACTTTTATAATATTGTATTTTCATAAAATTATTATAAAGTATAATTGTTCTGTTGTTTATTAATACTGGACAAGACTATCTTGCTATATAAAATAATGTCTTTGCTTTCAATTGGCAAATAGTTTTTTTTCCAATGAGTTTCCCCATACAATGTCCATAGAATTAATTTATTCATTTGAATAGTCCTCTTGTTCAATATTATTGAAACTACATTAATAAATATTATACTCATTTTTAATATACTATAAGTTAAATACATTTTACTTATTGGTATATCCATTTTATTATTGAGAAGTTACAAATTAGATTTTGATGAATACTACTGATAATGGACTTTTAAAAGTTAGCAAGGCATATTAAATGAAGTTATTATTAATATTTTTATTGTACACTCTCTTTTGCAAAATACTTTTTTAAAAATAATAATAACCTATTAGCTTTTGCAAATAAAATTATATGAGAGCACTAAAAAAAATTGACTAAGTAATAAAATTAAAATTACTATCACCTTGATAACTTCTGATATGATGCTGCTTATTTAATACATTTTTTAATTACCACCCAAACCCCCGTGCAATCCGTATTTATATTCTAGAAAATATGTCATTCTATTGGTTGATTTTTACTTTTGGTTTGATACCAAATTTGCATAATGTTAGAAACTTACACAATTAAATTTCAAAATAAAAATATGACATATTAGAACTTTAAAATGCTATTTAAAAATATTACTTTTAAATCAATTATTACTTTACCAAATTACTTAAACATTTAAATGATTTTACAAAAATTTAATATTTAATAATTTATCCCACCATTAATATTTAATTTACCTTTTTTTATCTTAACAAAATATTTAACTTTTTTTTTATTAACTGTATTCATCTTATTACTTTATTTAAAACATTTATATGATAGTTAACTTAATATTTAATATTTGCTTTATGATAGGTAATAATTATATTCAATTCTATAATGCAATTTTACAATTTTTTAAACTTGATTAATCTAAATACTAGCAAGCAAATGTGTATAACCATATATTATTATACAAATCACATGACTGATATAACCAATACAGACGTTATTCAATTTACTGTCTGGAAATAAATAAATTGCTACACTTACTGTATTAAATAAAATAATACAATTATAAAATTTGGAAGAATAATTTAGAAAATATAGAATTAAATACACCTTTCACTACCATCAACTTACTTTTAAAATATATGATATTAAATATGATTATTAAATATAATTTATAATTTTAAATATAATATTTATTTAACTATAAGTTTAAGACTATTAAAATTTAACTTTTTAAACATACTTTTAAATATTTATAGCTGAGTTATTTATTATGGCCAGCTTTTGCAACCATATGTAATAATATGTTTAGCTTTACTTAACTGTTCTTAAGTGATTTATCATAGTTTTATGCATTACGTAATTTCATTTAGCTTTAAATTGTACTTTTAAGATATAATTAATACAATATAATCAACACATCAAGAGAACATATTCCAAAATTTAAAATTTTTAGTAATTGACTGTGATGAGCTATTTCTGACCTATAGAAAAGTGCACAATATATATATATTTTCATGAATTTTTAGCTGATAAAAAATAGAAATTGAGAGGTTATATCCATGTAAACTAAAATAACATTAGCTTTTGATATTGCCAGAAATTTATCAATTACTTCTAATTGACAATCATACTGAGGCTAAAGAAGCATTCTCCAGTAACATATGGAAGCTCTTTTGTTTGGGTTTGTTGAAGTTTTGTCATAAATATTTTGATATTTTTAAACATAACTAATACTCCTTGATCACATTCTTAAAGATTTTTTATTAATTTCATTGAAATGCTGAGTAGTATCATATAAAAATATTAAATCAGTTAGCTATTCCATTTTTGATAATTCTTCAAAAATATAATTTTTTTGTAGTATAAAGGGTGTTTTATTTCTTTTAATAATTTTTCAAACCAATATTAGGATTCATTTTCCTGTAATAATTGAACAGTTCTTATTTGCAGAGAGATCTTATATTTATAAAATCACTAACTTTTGTTACAACTGACATTGTATTTGAAAATATTTCAATCATTGTTTTGCACATAATACCTTTTTCTGAGAGAACCAAACTCATTCAAAAAATGTCTGATATTTTGTTTAAATTGTTCGTATTTAGGGTATATGAGCACAGACTTTCACATGACCTACCACTCTCCATACCATCTCATAACACTGATACACTCAAACACATATGATTAAAAAGATAAATAATCACCAATATATGTATTTCATGCTAAACCAGCAATTATCAGTTGGTCCAGATTACAATTTCTACACATATATGCTATAAGTGCTCAGATATGTATTAAGATTGTTAGATAAATCCAATAATTTTTCCAACCATGCTTGTAGCACTGATAGTTGTTACAGAAATAATTTTCTTTAAATCAATGTCCATTTTTTTAAATATTTAGTTACTTTAAAAATATTCAGAACAGTAGTCTTTCCTATTGAAGTTAGTAATTTTTTTGACTCTTTCCTCATTATATTTCCATATTTATATCTGAAAAAAAAAATCTAGTTGTGCCATGATCATTTGTGTTGAATTCTTATCTAAAATATTTAAATACATTATGGCACATCTTAAATTGCACTTATTTTGAAAAGAAGTTTTTTTTTTTAATAATAATATTCTATCTTTTACTAACTTATGACTTATTGGTAATTCATTTACACATTTTATTATTAGGTCTTTTTCTTTAAAATAATCAAAACAATATAGCACTATCTATTTATAATAACTGAAACACAGGCTTATTATATACCTGTGTCTATATATATAGGGTATATGAGCACAGGTTTTCACATGACCGACCACTCTCCACTCTATCTGAGCACTTATAGAATATATGTGTAGAGATGGTAATCTGGACCAACTGATGATTGCTAGTTTAGCATGAAATACATATATTGGTGATTATTTATCTTTTCAACAAATATGTGTTCAAGTGTATCAGTGTTATGAGATAGAGTGGAGAGTGGTGGGTCATGTGAGAATCTGTGCTCATATACCCTATATATTACACATATAGCCACAGGTATATAATAAGCCTATGTTTCAGTTATTACATAGTAGAGATGTCTGCCCATCCCTTGTATATGTATTAAATGGATTATGTCTTGTACATGAGAGGTCAGATTGACCTTAGGTCAACATGGGTGTGACAAGAATCTCAGCCCCAGTGTGGCCTTTGAGCATTCCATCATCAGATTTTCAATTGGATGGACAGTTGAAGAGTTGGAGTATGGAGTGGATTGAAGCCTGTCCATTAAAGTGTGAAGATTGGCCATCTTAATATATATCTTAGCACTTATAGCATATATGTGTAGAGGTGGTAATCTGGACCAACTGATGATTGCTGGTTTAGTATGAAATACAAGTTGGTGATTATTTATCTTTTCAACAAATATGTGTTCAAGTGTATCAGTGTTATGAGATAGAATGGAGAGTGGTGGGTCATGTGAAAATCTGTCCTCATATACCCTATATATTATCTATTTATGTTTTGAAATAATGTAACCTTGTTTAGCCTAAATACAATTAGTTAAAGTAAAACAATATAGTACTACATCCCCAAAATGCTTCTTTTACCAATTCTTCTTGCAAAAGAAATTATCCATGTTGAGTAATAGTGTACTGTATGATATCTATCAGCGGTAACATTATTTTTAGGAACAATAAATATTTTAAATTCACTGACTTGAAATTTATATTTAATTTTTGAGAAAAATTATTCTTTCTTCTCTTTTTCTGTTAAAGAATCTAGATTTTTATGTATTTTTTCAAAATGTCTTTTCACATTGTGACTATGAGATATAACATAAAGAATTTTCTACATCAATAATTCAAAATTTTTCAAATCAGTTTGAACAATAAGGTCTTGAACTTGTTTCATTGCAATTATGCTTCTTTGCCACTGACATGGTAACATCTGAAAAAAAAATTATAATTATAAATTATTTAATTTGATATAGATGCAAGCTGAGAAAATTACTTATTTGCTGCAGTTGAAAATTTTATAAATATTATATTAAAATAAACTAATACTTATTGAGAAAATTATTGCTGGATATTAAAACTAAATCTAAAATAGAAATATTTGTGTTTAAATTTATTATGCGCATCATAAATTCTTACATACGTAAGCAGTATGCCTCTTTATTGCTAACTAATTACATTAAGTTTGTATTTTGCTAAATATGCTTAATATTTTTTCTTGAGTGAATATGAAATTTAGTTCTTATTGCCATGCATATATTTGTTATAAGAAATTGTTTTTATTATATAATTAGTTATGTTGTGCTTTACATATAATAGGTAGGCAACTTAGGATAGCTGCATGGATTAGTCTGTGACTCATGGGTCATAGTTTCACCAAGGCAGACTTAAAAAAATACTACAACATAAAATGGACATTCAAGTAGAAAATACTAAATCACAACTATAAATGTAAAAATACATATAAAATTAATTGTTTTATATATAAATTAAGATTCAACTTTTAAAAATGTGGGATAAAAAACTTAAGAATCATTATAAAAATTCCCAGATTGTTTATTTTAGAATTTCTATTTTCTGACATGATAATTTTTTTTTTTTGCAAATTTATCAGGATAATATTCAGCAATGATTCAATGCTATGCAATCTAGTATTTTCCAGAATTCACTGATAATAAACTACTTTATAGCAAGAGTATTTATACTAAGAATATCAGTGTAATGTTTCTAAAACAATTGCTTATAGTTTTTTCACAAATGATCAATTATCTCATTGATGATGCTATTTCATACCATTTGCTTTGATTAATTCACATCAACAAAACACTTTCAATTTAATCCACAAAATTATATGAAAACTGCTCAATTGGGAAATCCCTTTTACTATTTAAATAAATTCTTACTTTTAAAAAGATTACTAATTTATCCACATTGCTTTCAAAACATAAATTGCTAGCTCATCTTATTGCTTTCTATTTAAATTTTTTTTTCTTTCAATACTGATCAATGATTTTACTTTCTTTTCTGATTCATGATTAAAATTAACACACACACACACACACATATATTTATATATATATATATATTTATATTGAAGAGGTAAAATCTGTGATACATATTTTGCTTTACTGTCTTGTGACAACAATAACCTTCATGTAAGGTTCAAACCCATCTCTGTTCACTCATCAGGCTATGTAAGTACACACATACACATGATTGTCTCCTCTTGTAAATTTTAAAGTTATATTTAAACAGTTATATAATATTAATTTAATTATATTTTAATTCGGAAATCTACATAAAAATATTGTCCATAATATTTTAGTGGTTTATTAAGTTATTAATTCTGTATATTATTTATTTATATAATTCATATTATTTATAAAGCTGATGCAATCTCAGAGAATGTTCTGGAAAGTAATTAGCATAACTCTAGATTTAAAAAACAAAGAATGTACCTTATTTAATTTTAAATGTCATTGCTAAATTAGTGGTTTTTAGCAGTCCTAAAATTTAATGAAAATTATATCTTTTGAATCTATTTCCAATATGGAAATAAAGTAGATTAATACTCTTCAGAACTTATCTTGTTTTCATTTTTCAAGTGTAACTTTGACCAAAGGATAAATGAAGTCATGCAGAGTAATGCATATTCGATTGCCTCAAGTGGCAACTTAAAAAAACTTTCTAGAAAGATTGGTAGTTATAAATTTAGCCAAATTTGAGCTAAAAAAAAAACTTTATTTTAAGAGAGGTGTTGTTAACCAAATCCACTTCACTCAAATTTTTAATAATATGACTTCTGAGTAGAGGGAAGAAATTCATGTTACCGGTCTTTTCAAGATCATCTACACTACCATGATATCTTTATTTGAGAATTGTGTTGATGAAAATATGAACTTATTTTTGAATAATGCTAACCATTATTTTGCCTGAACTCTGTGTTGCTGACCATGTTTTCCATGTTTTATTAATCATAAATATCAACCAGTATAGCCATCAAGTCATCACATCATCAGCTCAGCAGGTAATCTCATCTATGCCACCAAAGTGAACTATTAACCTCATTTCATTTAGCTATAATTTTGTTTTTAAATATAATGTAACTCTCTGCATATCTAATAATTAGGGATGTATTTCTAATTCTAATAATTTTAGTTAAGCTTATGATTCTTTCTTTTAAAACACAAGTGCACAACTTTGTGAATTTCTAATCTATAACTATATCTTTTAGGTTTCACACCCCATTTATGTTTTTATTATGTCAATGCCAGCAAACTTAATTTTTTTAAATTTAATTATGTATTGCAATTAAATTTGGTTTTGATATTCTAATGATTCTGTCTAGTAAACCTATACTATTATATTCTTTGCTGTGATATTATGGGATAATTAAACCTTTTACTCTAAGTTTTTTTACTAAATGAAGATCACTTGATTGAATAATCTTGTTAATGGTTATATGTGTTTCATGGCAGACTATAAAGTTGTCATCTATGATGCCAATTTCTTCATGTTGATGCTTATTGGTTGAGCTATGTTTTATATTTTTTAAAGTAGATTTAGTGATCTCTCTGTTTCATAATCAATCATTTATTTGTCATGCCATCAAGCATTATAATTTGGCTATATAATTATTTCACTGTTAAGCGAAAGTGGGTTCATTTAATGAAGGGAAAAATATTTTTCACCCTTCTAGTTTTGTCATTCTAATCATTATTTAAGGTCATATGTGTACCTTTAAGGATGGGTGAATATCCATCATGTCATTACACTAGATATTATTAATTTAGTAGGGCTTTAGTTAACATATCAGTATCATTAAAGACCTGAATCTTATTTTAGTGGTGCTCATGATAGCATTATGAAGTTTTGTACTAGTTCTTTGTCATAACTAATCTCCAGAGGTCCTAGATTATTCTTTGTTTAACTTGTCCAATGGATTTTGGAAGCACTAACTCCAGGATGATATTAGGTTGTAGTGACATTCTGCATGGGATAATATGAGAAAACTCAGACCACAGCATTCCCTACCAACCACTTCTCCAAATACCACCTTATCACGTGTGCAGGTAGATTTTTACACTCATTAACAAATGATAAAGCCTCACAATCCAAAGGCAAAAAAAAATCATTTCTACTGCTATCGTCTCATTCAGCACTGCAATGTCTTATAATTATTTTATATATCCCATACTATATCTATAAGTCATAATGCTGTTATCTTGATAAACCATTCTAACTTTATTATTAGTAGTACATATTAGAAATGTCATGGAAAAGCTTATTTAAATAACACACCCTCATGCTAGTAAATAACAGATTTGTTATTTCTGTCAAGTCAAAGCTATTCAATTAAATATGACAGCAAATGATTAGCTATTTTTTTATGATTGATCTAATGTATGGTTGTTAATCCAATAAAGTTTATAATATTTTTTTTAAAAAATATCCTTGCCATAATGATACTGTGAAATTTAAATTAAAATGATTATATATATATATATAAGGTTGTATTTTGTGTATTTGCTTCTTAATGGTCATTAATTTCACACCTTCTGTATCCCAGCATTAATATTGCAAATCTAATGTAAATTTGATACCTTTTCTCAATTAGCATATGAAGCCACATTTTCCTGGTTATCCATTATACCTTATATAATTGTTAAATTTCTATTTGCCCATTCTTTAATACCATCTTAATCCAGGTTTTGTAATGCACAGTGATAAATATATAACTTAGAGTGCTCAAATCATCACTATCAATTACGTGAAATCTATACTATATTAACTTATGTTGTTGCATGCAAATAGGCTTATTATTTATGTTTATTATATATATATATATATATATATATATATATATATATATATATATATATATATATATATATATATATATATATATGGAGTTACCTAGATGCGAATCCTCATTAATTAGATTAATAGTATTATTAACATTCCTCAACTGATTCTGATTTCAATATTTTTTTCTCTGGGTGTTGTTCAGTACATGCACATCATGGATGATTGCTGTATATTATCATCAATGCTCTCCATTATTTCATGTTAGCCATCTGCACTTCACTAATCTTGTCTTTAGTAAATATTATTATAAGTAGAAAGCATTCCTCTCAAATGAGGGTTCATTAAGTATGTAATTTATTGTTTTCCCAGAAGATCTCTTGCCTCTCTTCTGTGTCTTCAGGACTGGAATAAATGAAATTTATCTGTTATCATTAGAGGTGTTATTTATAAGATAAGATTATGGATTTAGAGAATGGGCAAATAGGGCAGAATCCATGATTGCCTCTAATCCATGTATCTCAGGCATAATTGGTTTAAGGTACTTTCACTCTGATTCTAACTCTTGTTGAATGAACATACAAATCTGACTGGTATACAGTTTTTTTCACAGGCTTGGCATGCCTTCGGGGAGCTTCAATGTTATCACCCTGAACATCATTTTACTTTAGGGTTTTTTTTAGAAAAAAGAAAAAAAAGGAAAAAAATATATAGTTTTTTATCAGTATTTATTATAACCATTACATATGATTAAAATTTCAAAATAGGGATAGATTTTTTTTTATGTCACTCCTTCAAAATAAGGTTGGATTAAAATCAGATTATTTAATCATGTAGTTATGAATTATTTCAGTAATGAGGCAAGGAGTTTAGCAATCTGTTTATGTATGAGCAGGGACAATTCTACATATGAAGTTATGAGTTGTTAATCCCATCATGTTGGCATGGCACCCTTGTATTTTGTACAATTATAAATTCTGACAACTGGTAAAATATTTGAGTAAAATGACATGATTTGTGTGTATAAGGATTCAAACTTGAGTCAATTATAAAATAGAGTCATTATTATGTTCTGTTAATATAAGCTAGTTAATAGAGAAATTGTTACTTGATTTTAGGTATGGGGAACAAATGGAACACATGGCAAAAGAAGGGAGGCATGGCAATTTTTTTTTGATTATTAATAATTAAAATTTTATATTCTATCTACAATTTATGTGGAATGTAGATGTAAATTTGTAAATTTGTAAGCAATGAGATAGAGCAGAAATAAATGGCAGAATAAGTTGGCATCATAAAAGTAAAGCAAGGCAGAGATAGTAAAGTGGGGGAAATGGTAAGGTGGTGTTAGCATAGGAGATGATTGAGGGAAGGTGGGGAAGGTGAGCAACCTGCACTCAAATAGTTAATTGTAAAGAAACATTAGTGTAACTAGCATGATGGATAAACAGAGATTAGATGGTGATGACAATTTGGAAAAGTGATTCAGAGAATATTAGCCAAGCAGAAAATAAGAATGAAGGTAGTAATGTGGAATTTGAACAGATCATTTAAATAGACATCAACAGAACAGATACTTTATGCCTGGAAATTACATTTAAGGATCCAGAAAATTTAATGGATAATATGAGTCTAGGACCAGGAATGGTAGAGGATAGCCATAGTCTGTTAATAATAATGCATAGTTTATTAGAGAAGCAAACAAATTAATCTTGAAACAAGCTGAAGAATCCAGGGAATGAATGGAAGGATTAATATTGATACAAGATAAAAAATCCAGGGAATGAACTGAAGAATTAATATTGAAACAAGCTGAAGAATACAGGGAATGAAATGAAGGGCTAATATTGAAATAAGTGAAAAATCCAGTGAACAAACTGATTAAAATTGAAACAATCTGAACAATCTAGGGGATACTTCAAAGAAATACAAAGGAATACTCATGAGATTAATGAAAGAAATCAGAGAATCGAGGAGAGAAGCCAAAAGATAGAAGAAATGGGTGAAACAGACCTTTGGGAAAATAGCATTTGCTATCCAAGATATGAAAGAGGATTGTCAACAGATTCAGGACCAAGGTCAAGGCTATGAATATGTATTGAAAGTAACATAGTGAAACATCGTAACACATAATAAACAATTACGAGACCTCCAAAAAGCACAGATTAAAATCAAGAATCAATTTTATGAGTTGGGGGAGAATATTAAACATAAAGAAGACACATCTAAAAAATACATGTAAGTAATAAAGGATACATATCAAGAAACTTCACTTTAGATTTTAAAGACACAGTTGAAGAGCTTCATCAAGAGTTAGAACAGATTAAATTGGTGCCAAAAACCAGGTCTGAAGATTGAAAGGAACCAGATTAGACAACTAGTATAATGCATACAGATCTGGAATATAATTATCTACTATCTTATAGAGAAAATGAAAGTCAGCAAGATAAGGAACATAAAAACATGATGAAGGTTAAGTAACCAGTCACTATGGAAATGATCTAGGTACTAGTAACCCAATCAATCAAGTAATGAATTCCAGTATGGCATAGGTCATTCAAGTACAAAGTTTCTGTGGAGAACCCAAAGATATCCCATAAGAACACCTTGGAAGTTTGAAGAAACTTTTTTCTTTATCCCAGAAGTAGCTATCACTAGTCATTATTTGAGGGAATCAGCAAAAAAATGGTGGAATTCATTACAAGAAAAGCCTAGAACTTTTGGAAATTACAGAGCAGCTCTCCTTCAAACTTACTGGAATGAAGAGTGACAAGTTGGCATTTTACACACTCTGTCCACAGAAAAATATAAACCCACTCATAGAGAGATGCATATGCAAATTTAGATCATTAATGACTTTCACATATTCAGATAATAGGATTATCAAGATTATTAGTCATGATATGCCTGCATGAATACAGAAAATGATGCTAGGAAGTCAAATTACAGATGTTAAAAAGTGGTACATTTCTTGATATAATGGTCATCTTGCCTCTAGACCACTGGAGAAGTCACAAAAATTGAGGAATTGGAGAGTTCAAATGATTAAGATGATCAATCAGGGTAGAAATGATGGACAGAGGGCTGACAGAACAGGACCACAGTAAAAAGGAAATATATTGGAAAACTTCAGAGGGTTACAGGTAGCTCCTTCCTGCAGTCCTCGGGTAAAGAAAAAAACCAAATCAAATCATAGCATAAACTCTGTCACCATCCTTATCCATGAAATGGATAAACAGCTAATAAATAGAGTTCAAAACCTGTATCCAATCATTAAAGTTAAAATTGGAACCTATAGTATACTTGCATTATTAGACTCTGGGAGTCAGGTATCCATTATTTCTAAATCACCCATAGGACTTATAGTGGCCAAGTAAAGGATTTAGTGAAACTACCAACATGATATATACATCTAATAATGGTCAAGGGGAGGAAACTAGTGAAAATTGTCAAATTTGGTGAGAGGTGATATTGTATGAAAAACCAATAGGACACCAATTTTTAATTATATCCAGACTCATACATGAAGTGGTCTTAGGATCTTATTTCTTAATTCCACACCAGTGCATCATAAATTACTGGGATAGAATGTGTACATACAGGAATGACCCATAGGGTTTAATATCAAAAGGGAATCACCAATGTCATGAAGTATATGTTTAATGCAGGCCATCAACACTGCATTTATTATTGCTAAGGTTTAAAAATCCACTCTAATGGAGCCAAAGGATTATGACAACTAAAAAATGATTATAGAAGAAAATAGACAGGTAGTCTCTAATACACCAGCTAAAATAAAAGACGATGTGCACAGGATTCAAGTCAAGAAAGAGTCTTACATGGAGTCACAAACACCCCTGATTTCATTCCAGTATTGCAATGAAATAGAAAAGCAAATTCATCAGTTGATGGAGTGGGATTTTTTATCTCATCCTATAACAACTCATTAATAGTTGTTAAGAAGAATGGTACTCTCCGAGTATGCTTAGATGCTTAGAAACTAAATATCATAACTATTTCAGAACATGATATATGACCTCCTATACAAGAGTTTTTTTGTAAAATTGGCTGATCAGTGTTTGTTCTTCACACTTGATCTTACTGTAGCTACTACTGGAAAACTATTTTAGATTCATGGGATTGCAAGTATACTGCATACTGTCACAATGGACAGACTGTTTTCAAAAAAGTACCATTTGGGCTCATAAACAGTGGTGTTAAACTGATGAGATGCCCATGTAAAATTCTGTTGAAAGACCTCTAAAACATTTAAGGTTCTATGTTGATGACATTGTCATTACATTAAAGAATCTGGCTGAACGTTAAAAAATATTTGGGGAAGTTTTTCCAAGAGTATGCTTGGGAAAACATAACCATTAATTTAGATAAAAGTGCATTTGGCTTAGGAAAATATATTTCTTAGGTCTCCTGATCAGCAATCAGGAGATTAGGGCTCATTCTGACAAAATTGAAGCAATTGAGAAATTCCCACAATCAACTACATATTAGGTCATTTTTAGGTTTGAGTAATTTCTACCATAAATTATATCCTAGCTTCACCCAGGAGACTTCTAACATGGTGGACCTTCTATGAAAGAGCAAAGGGTGGAAGTACAATGCTATTCATGAGCAAGAGTTCACAAATATCAAGACTAAATTTTTTAATACTGTGATGCTCCATCATCCAATCTATGTCCAGACAGACAACAGCAAGAAGAGTTTGGATGCAGTGTTGTTCCAGATGGACAAAAGTGGAAAACACTGTATGCTGTATTTTAACAGCCAAATGTTAAAAGGGGCTGAAAGTAACTACACAAATACTGAACAGGAATCACTTGCCATTGTATGATCAGGTCAGAAATTTCAGCAATTCCTCTTGAGGTCTGAAGTTATCATAGTGACAGACCACAAATTCATGAAATTTCTCAACAAGAGTTTTCTTAGGAGCCTCACAGTACAGAATTCAATTAGACTGTAATCTATTATCAACGTTATAAAAACCTAGTAGCAGATATACTTAGCCAAAATCCTATATCAATGGTACCTCAGAATCCAGAACTACCAGACCAAACCATCAAAGTAATGATTGCCACTAAAAAGATATCCATAGAGTGAAAGAACAATCAATATTGGCAAGAAAGAGATCTCAATATGTTAATATAATATGTGCACTCCTAGGCAAAGAAAATAAGAATATTTGTCAATGCAATGCTATTAAAAAATTCCAATACTAAATTAATGACAGAATATTACATAGTCAGACCAATAATTTAGAATCCCATGAAGATAGTAGTGCCCAGCAGGATGAGGAGTAAAATAATTGAGTACATACACTAGTGTATAAATACAGCTAAATTTGAGCTAAAAAAGAAACATTATTTTAAGAGAAGTGTTGCTAACTGAATCCACCTCACTCAAATTTTTGATAAGTATCTAAAAATTTCAGTAAAATATTACAGAAGGAATTCAAACTCAGATTCAGAACCCCTCCAAACACCAATAGGCTCATCAACAATACTAAAAGACAAAAGAAATATAGAAGAAACCCCCCATGTTGTTTATAAAATTGTGTGCCTGCAGACAGGTTGTGATTCGGTCTATTATGGGGAAACTCTGGCCACAGTGAGCAATAAACTGGCTCAGCATAGATATATATATATATACAAAAGCTACAACTAAGAGAGAGGGCAGCTCAGTATTTTCTGACCATCAACAGGAGCACAACCACAGATTTGAGCCATCTAAAGCCGACATCGTATGCACAGAAAGCAACAATGGCAAGAGGAAGTTCAAAGAGGCATGTTACATCACCAGTGATGCCAGGTCAATAAATAGAAAGGACATGTGCTTTGCAGTTTCGAAAAGATGGATGTTATAAGTAATTTGCATGCATTTGCATAGAGTCAACAGCCTAAAAAAGGACTATGATTATGGAGCTGCAAGGGCTCCGAAAGCTATAAGCCCATAAAATAGAAGATTACTAATAATAAACTTAAAGTTTCACCTCAGCTATTAATTTTAGCTTATCAGTAATATGACTTCTGAGTAGAGGGAAGAAATTCATGTTCCTTGCCTTTCCAAGATCATCTCCATATTTCTATACTATTATGTCATCTTTACATGAAAACTGCCTTGATGAAAATATGAACTAATTTTTGAATAATGCTAACCATTATTTTCCCTGAACTCTTTGCTGCTGACCATGCTTTTCATGTTTTATTAATCATAATGTCAACTCATACAGCCATCAAGTCATTGGCAGGTAATTTTGTCTATGCTTCTAAAATGAACTATTAACATTCATTTGGATGCTTTCATGTTCATTTCTTTTTAACATTTTTCTCAAAAAAAAAATTCATAATATACTTTTTCTGCAAACTCCACAAGTCTACATTCTCTCTCATTTCTATTACCATAACCAAATTTACTTTCAGCAATTTCATTTATTTGTTTACCAATTATAGCATTAAAGTCTCCCACAATAATTTTAAAATGTTGTTTATCCGCTATTAAGTGAACGAATGTTGCCATTCTATCTGATACACCATTAATCTCCACTTTTTAAAACAAGTATCTCTTCATCTTTTTTTTTAAACTTCATAAAGTCCAATAATGTCACATTCCAATTCTTGCAATATTTCTTCATTTGAAAGTGATCTGCAGTTGTAAGTACCTAAATAAAAAGTCATCGTCAAATGGCAGCCTCTATCTGCAATCAGAGGATTCTTAAAATCCTCTGGATTTGGCCACCAACCTCTGCCTTGTCCAGTGATTTTTCAGCCTCCTGGGATTAGGGGCCATTATTTATTTTTGTATGTCATGATTGTATATTTTTATTAGAAAAAAAAGTTCATTCTGACTTATCAGGCAATTGAGAAGAAAGATCAGGTGTTTCTTGATCTTAAACTCAAAAGATAAAAAGCCAAAAAAATCACAATTGTTGTTTGGCAGCCCAACCATGTTTGTATACTGTATGAATAATTACATAGAAATAATAGCTGCAATGTCAATAAAGTATGAAGGGAACATTAGAAATTTGCTCCAGCTTGATTCCTTTACAGACTCCCAAAGGGTTTAAATATTCTCCTTTTAGTTAACAGCAAACTCACATACTAAATTTTTTATTACTGACATAAAAACTATGCTTAAAAGCACTTATAGATATAGTTTGAAGGTTTTGAGATGTTTAATATTTTTCTTTAATGAGTAATTGGTGATAGGAAGGGGGTGGATTGTCACAGAAGTTGTCAGTTTAGTTTAAGTTGATTCCAATTTATTTTATTTGTCTGCAGAACAGTATTGATATTTGCTTGGATAATTCTCTGGTTTATTTGCTTATAATATTTTAATCTATAGTATAAATAGTGGAATATGTTTGACTCATCATCATAGAAACTTTTATTTCTGACAGATCACTTTAATAGCTGTGATATAATATATGTGAATGTTAATGTATGTCTGTGTCATCTTTCAGCTTCATTTTCTATTTATGTACTTCATTGTACAACCAAATGTCATGTCTCATATTAAAATACTTAATTTTACGACCAATAGCGTAAATAACAAGCTGTTACATTTTAAATGAATTGATGGATCATTGGACCAGTGGATTATTAAAGAATAAATATACAATTAAATGTTTTATTTGATAAAATAATTATCATTACTTTTATTCTGTTACTTTAGAAATACAATGTATTTTATTCTTAGTTCAATTTAATATATATATATTTTTTTACAAAAGACAAAATGATTTTTTTTCTCTCTTTTTCAAGACAAAAAAGTTTTTTGCATAATCTTCTGCTAATTAAAATTCAGTGCAATGGGTGGAGCAATTATGTGTCTAGAAATTTTTAAACTTTCAAATGACCTTGGATTATTGGAAGAATGGATGCTTAAATAATAGTCTGGGATATATAAAAAGGGAAATGTTTTTTACAAGGGGAGATTTTATTTAACTTCACTAAACTGCATGTTGCTTTTTTATTTCATTATAAAAGTTTCATTAGTACAATTTTGTTTTACAAGCTGATTCTTCTAAGACCTAAGTCTGAAAGTGCAAAACCATTGTTAATTCTCTGGAACATGGAAATGTAAAATGACAGTAACACGGTATATCTTCCTTACTTTTTAACTAACTATTTTAAATTCTAAAGCCATCATTTGGGATATGTATGTGTGATATATTATAAAACTATTTAACTTTAAATTCTAACATGAAAGAAGTAATAAAAATTTGTGTTTTTGTTTCAAAATTATTTTTCTTAAAACTTAATTCTAATATTAACAAAGTAACTGAAATATATGAACTCTTTTATTACTTTGGAAAAATTGTGAACTCTTTCATTAATCACCTCAGGAACTCTTTATTAATAAATTTTGCTTACTATAAAGGGATGAAATTTAAACAGAAGGATGTGTGTGAATAATTTATTCTATTCTGCTTTATTATTATTATTATTATTATTATTATTATTATTGTTGTTAATTGTTGTTGTTGTTGTTGTTGTTGTTAAAACATTTACCTAATCATTTGTACTTAAAGACTAAGAACAGATGTGTAACGTATAATTTGATGGATTGATTAACTTTTCTCAAAATATTCTGGAGTAAATGAGTAGAAGAGCATAAAACTGAATATGAATTTTATTTATATATTGTTCTCATTTATAGTTGAAGATTTTTATTAAAATGTATTATCCACAAACTTAAGTGAATTTAAGTGGATTTTATAAACTTATTAATTGTGCACTTTGCGAATGTCTTTTAAAACTAAGAATGAATGCTTGAATATATATCTAATGAATTAATTGATAAATTATAGCCTTACTTATGCCATAATAAATGTTTGTTGCCAATGAAAATTTCCCAAATGTAATATTGCCTTTGGTTTCATTAGCTATTGCTAAAAACTTTGAAATGCTGCTAAATTGGATGCAAATTAATATTATTTATCTCCCTCCAGGAATTTGTTGTGTGTTTGTCAATATTTCTATTCAGACCAATTATTGTCATCATCTATTACATGTCTAAAATATGTCATTTACAGACTGTAAATAAACTTTTGTTTCCACCAAAAAAAAAAAAAAAAAAAAAAGCTTTAATGATTATTATTATTTGTTAGCATTTAATAGATAGTTAGGTGTAAAAATTTGTCTTATGATTTTATTTTTATTATTATTATTTTGTTTGTTTTTCGCCAAGAATGTCTCGCAAAGTATAATATGAAAAAATATTATACTAGGTAATTAGTATTATTTTAATATAATTTTTATTGCATGCTTATGTTTCTATATGCACGTGTTAGTGATAGAAACGTCCATTCACTGTTAAAGGGTGAGCAGCTTGTTTTTGAAAAGGGCTCATTATATAAAATTTTATTGTTTATCTTTGTGTTTTTCAAGAAGCCATAAAATTTTATTTTATAATAATTATTTAACCCAGATTTAAAGATTTGTTGTTTATTCCAAACTAAACTTTTATTTCAACTATGTGCTAAGGCAAAATGCACTAAAGAAAATTTTTTTGTCTTTGTTTGCTAGAAGTTATTTTGTCTTGCTTATTTAATAATGATTAGTATATTTCCAAGTTAACAATATTATGCTTGTTAGAAATGAGAGATTTATTTACTATTAGCATTACAATTTATTAATTAATATCATTACAGTATTTCTTACCAAAATGATTTGAAATTGTTTGTGCATTGTTATGCTCATATATCCATGTCTGTTATTTAATCTAGCTATAATAATGTTTGAATTGAGAGTAAAAAATTGATTTAATGCCTATCAGTTTTGGACAATGAAAATGGGCCAGGAGAAGTTGAAAGATTAGAGATTTATTTAAGTGTGAATTTATTATTTCTTTATTATGCTTAGATTGAAATGTATTTAGTGGCTATGCTGAATGAAGTTATTTATATTATATAGTATATGGAATTGAGATAAGCTCTTCCTTTAATTTATTTGAGTATTTGACATGGGTGGATTATATAGTATATTATCAGGGATTGAGAAAACTCTCCCGTAGTTAGTAATTGTATTTTATGAATTATAGTATGAGAAGCTAAGTAGTATATTTCTCTTATTTTTGTAATGAGACCATGTCCACACCAGTTCGTTTTAATTCTCAGAAGTTAGATTGGGAGCTATTATGTATTGTTATTTAAATGATTATAGTCATGAAAGTCTTTTCCCCCCATGTGCCCTATGGAATGTTTTTCATCTTTTATTCATAGCCAAATGTGAAATAGTTTGCTGATAAAAATAAAAATAAAAGTAGAATTGATTTTTCTCACAGAACAGTTGAAGTAGAATTTGTATTAAAGCTTGGTTGGCCATTGTCATCATCCATATTATGATATTTTTCCCAATTTCATAAGTAAACTGATTGGATTGAGTTATATTAATTATTTTATAACAGATAGTATAATTCAGACACATGCATAAATTATTAATTTAGAAGGTATGGAGAAATCCATCATTAATATGTAACTCTTTAATTATTGTTTCAAATCATTTTAAATTAATTATTTAGATTTCATACCATCAACTCTCATAATGTTCCATCCTCACTGAATGAACAAGCAAGAGAAGACAAAATGTAGCTAATTTATAGAATTATTCATTTAATTTGTAAAGTTTATTTTGACATCTTAATCTCATTTTTACTCTTATTCTTAGTCTTATTCATAGACTTGAACCCCTCTCATTTTATTTGATGTGAATTTGAAGTAAAATACCAGGAATTTTAGTTTCATCTTAAAATTTAGTGTGTGTTTAACAGCATTTTATTTTTCATAAGCATATCTGAAGTGATTGGTAGCTTGAGTGTATTGAAAATAAAATACCAAATGTAGAATAATTTTATATTTAATTATCTTAGTGTAGTATTATAATGTTTCTGTGTCATATGTTTATCAGAATTGACTGATAGCTTAAGCCAATTTTGCAAGTAAAATAAAAAGTTTAGTTTGTATTATTATTTTATTACTGGAATTCCAATGTTTCTTCCATAGGTCTATCAGAATGCACTAATAGCAGGCATATGCTAAAATAAATTATAGAAAGTGATCTTTATGTTATCTGCTCTTATGTAGACCATTTATCCATTGATGTTAGAAACATCTAAAACATGTATATGTATAAATTATAAAACCAAATGTTTATTTAAAATATTTTGTAAATAAATGTTTTATTTATTTAAAGTTGTATTCAGAATTCTTCTTTGACATGCATTTGTATTTCATATTCCCACACATGCACACACATTTACATATCTAATATGATATGATTGCACTATTCCATAATTTAATGATGAACATGTTCAGATCTGATGATGTTGCTTTCCTTGATCCAGACACTGCATGAAACATTTGATTATTTGATTATTCTCTAAAATTTTTATCATTTAGTTATTGTTTAGATGATGAATTGAAATCAAAATGCACCCTATTTCTTTCATTATCTAACTACCATTATTTTGTTAGGATATTGCTTAATTTGTATCATTACTCTTATAATAGTTATTAGTAGTTGTTGAGAAGTATAGATTTAGAATTAAGCCATGCAATAAATTAATTCCCTGAGATATTCACTTATTAACTTAGATTAAATATTAATTCAGTTAACTAGTTTAAATTACTGTACAATTGAAAGTTAAGTAATGTTATGTTTATTTTGTACTTAACTCCAATTGCTATACAGCATAGTTAATTAGCATTATATCTTTGATTTATTAATTTAATTTTTTCACATAGTAGAGGTTATTTAATGCATGTGGATGATGGGGGGAGATGAGGCATAGACTATAACTTGTCAATTTAAATGGTAGAACTCTACCAATTCCAATTATTTACCTATTTTAAAACTTAATAGATGTTTTGTTCCTATTAATAATAATGTTTTCTCCCAGATCTAATATACATTTTACACATTGTAGCTGTTTTTTTCCTATTAATAATAATGTTTTCTCCCGCATCTAATATACATTTTACACCTTATAGACCTCTGTAGCCCCCAACTGAGCTAAGCTGAGGTAGAACATCATTTAAAAGCCTCATTAATAATTTCAAGGTAAAATCAGACTAATAGTTTATTCTATGATCAATAGAATTGATGCCCCCTGGGGGGTATTTATTGTTAGAAAAGGTAGGAGAGGTGTTGGTGAGAGTTACAATATATATATATATGGAGAAATTAGTTTAAAATAAGATCAGTAAAGCAATATTTATATTAGTGTACAGATAATGGTAAAACTGCTTACAAGAGTGACCTTTATTTTTAATGCAACAATTAAATTTATGTGTGGATGTATATTTAAATATAAAGGAATACTATTTTAAAATATTTTGGTAAAGTTATTTCAAATTTGAAATAAATTCTCAATTATTGTGAAAACAGTAAATTTTTATTCCTTGATATTAAAATCTTTAAATCACTGTCTTGACATAAGCATTGTTATGATATTTTTAGAATGGATTTTATGCGATGTGATATCTGATTGCCTTTATATAATTTTTTGAGAGTACACACACGTTTTAATACTATTTAGAACTCCTGGGATTAAGTAAATAATTTTCAAAAATATTTTTAAAAATTTATACAAATTTATAAACATTAAATACATATACAAAAATTATGTAATAATCTAACTAAAGGCATATATAAATAAATTTGGTAATTAAACTAATTTGATTAAGATTTCGCTTATGATTGTGATTCTTTTAATATCTATTTATAATTTACTAGAATAATTTATTTCCATTTAAAAGAAATAATCTGAAAATGTTTTATCGATTTTTATTTTATAAACGTTTTAAATAAAAAAAACAAACTTACATGGAAATAGTAAAAATAGACAGAAGGAAACAAAAAAAAATTTTTTTTTAAAATGTAAAATCTCATATGGAAATACTATTAGAATATATAAATAATTAACCAGAAAGAAAATCTTAACATCTCTAAGATAAAATTTAAACAATTATAGTAAATTTTTATTTAATGACTTGTTTTCATTCATTTATAGATGATCTTAAATAATAAGTTCGTCATAAAATAACAATTATAATAAATTGCTTATCTTATATGTGATATAAATGATCAGTAAATAAATTAAAATAGATTAGCATGTTCTTTGTATATATATATATATTGTAACAATACGGAGGTGACTTACGTAATCTGCACTACGGGGCGCCATCTAGGCATTTGAACCTAGAAAAATTTATAAAGATACATAAGTCCAAAAAAAAAAAAATTTTTTTTTTTTATTTTGTTTCCGGTCGTTAGCCCATGTCACTAGCTCAGTGGAATAGCAGAGATTTAATAAGATAATCTAAGAGTATATATAAAAAAAGAATAAAATAAAATAAGCCACTGCCAGTAATTAACATACAAACATTTATTTACGCACATATATATATAAAATTTTAAATTATCTTAGTATTAGTTTTACATTTTAACATTTAACATTATTTTTAACTTTGATTTTTGACTTTAGTTTACATTTAATTACTATTATATTCTAATTTTACATTTTAATTAAGTTCGCACAGATAAATTTATGAAAGCTTGTTTATAATGTTGAATATAGATCGGTTACATAGATTTCACGGTCAAAAACATTTCAAAGTAAACATAAACGATCAAAATACAAAATTATTGATTACTGACAATTGCGGAGGGAAATTTATATGTAACCCAATAGTATTCACCATAAGATACTTGCATTGTCACCAATAACTTAAAAGACATCCGAATAAATACATTTTAGATACTCACCGTAAGGTATCATTATTTATCGAATGTCTATATATTTTGATCAAATATGAAAACCCAAAACATACTTAACCAATAACCAATCCGTGCAAGCATCTATAAACAACTTAAATTTAATGCATTTTTATTTAGGGTCAAGTATGAATAGACCACATAGATTTGCATTTGAAAATAAAATATTCAGTCCCTATTTAACCTTAGGCTAAAATTCGCAGTCAAACTGGCATCAATCCATCAGATACATCGATGTATTCAATGTAATACGGAATATGGCAGCACCAAAAAGATTAAGAGAAGATATTGACTCTCATTAGACAGGAATATTACTTCTATCTAACGAGAAGAACAATAAAAAAAACTCCATAGAAAGGAACTGCGCTCTGCGTCTTATAATTCCTTCCATAGGCAAAACGGGAGAGTGCGGCGCATGAAGCGATTCTGCCAGTAGCGAATCTCCGACTACATCTACTAACTACATCAATATATCCAATCCACCCTCTCCTAATATAACTTTACAAATCTATACAGCCATTCACGCCCGACTTAAGTTTAACATTTATATAATTAATTTAACAAAAAACAAAAAAAATCATGATAAAAACTTAAAGAATAAAAAATAAATAAATGGAAATGATTTTACATAAATAAGAAAAAAAATACATCAAATAATGCTATTAATAAAGAATTTAGTTTGGTCAGATAGGATTCTATTTGTAACAATTAAATACTAGGAAAGTTGAAAATTTAAAGTTCTTAGTGTTTTCAAATTAATATTGTTTGTTATATCTTAGAAAGTTCTTACGGTTTTAGAAATGTTCATCTTTTACAGTTGCTTGCCGTTTGAAATCCAGCATTAAATTTCCCGATGATCCTGTGGTCCTCTGAATATAAGAAAAGCGATGTTTCATTTTTCCATTTTATAACAACTGAAGGGATTGAACGTGCGTCCTTCAATCTCTTCTCCCGCACCTCCGCACTAACATCTATCTGTCACATCGTAATAATCATAATAACTCACTGATTAATAATTTCCTAATTTTCCTTTTATACGTATTCGAAGGATTGACTTGGCATTATGTCATCGATGTGATGATCCTTTCGCTGAGGTCCGATTTCCCGATGGATTTCTTTCATTGGCTATTTGTTTCTATTGTTTTCCTATCTGACCGATGTTTTTACATTTAAATGCCCAAGGCTGGTTTACATTTGACTAATTAAATTTATCATTTCCATTTCTGATTAATTAACCTGTTTTCCAAATCAAAGATATATTTAAAGATAAATTTAAAGATATAATTTTATTTCCAAATCTTTTTAAAATTTAGTTTTAAAATACTTTTTCTTTAATAAAGTTTTATTTTAATAATTTTTCATTATCTGTGCGATTTAATATATAAGAGTTTAAGATGATATTTAATTTCAATTTTTAATTCTTAAAGAAAATTTTTAAATGCGAATAATAAAAAAACAATGTAACGAACATCTGTGCTCGTTACATATCAGTAAAGTTGCTTAAAAAAAAATGATCAAAAAAAAAAATATTTTACTTAGGGTTAGTAATTTCGGTACACAACTAACAAAATTTACAAACATTTGGTTAGTATAAAGACTATATATAAAAAACATGTTTACTATCACTTTCCTAAGGACCATTTACGTCTATGCCTCCTCCCCACAAGAGTTCTATTATTATTATTTTTTATACATTTTATTTTTACACATGGCATGACAAGCAAATTTTATAAATTATTTATTTAAATAAGGTTGCATTGAGATAAATATGTTTTAAGAAATAATGGGTTTAAACGTGTATATTTGAAGCACAATTATAAATACCACCAACTTATTTATGACTGATTGAAATGCATACATAGGGTTACACTGAAGTAATTCCCAAAGGTACTCATCGTAAGGCACCACATTTCGATCATAAACTTACGTGGCTGTGCGCTCCTATATACCTTAAAGCATAATTTATATTACAACAACAACAAAAAAAAAACATATCAATCGCAACCTTTTGACTTTCTTTTTAACAAAATACAGTTTAAAATTATTTATACTTTCTCGTGTTTAATATATGTGCTATTTCTTTTACTGGCAGAGCTTTTATAAGATTTCAAGTATACGACTTATGTAACCAGATAAAATATTTCATTTTGACAAAATTTGCTCAGGGTATTTGTGGTTTATTAAAGATCGGCCCGAGTTGGTTCACCAGTTGTAACAATCCGGAGGTGACTTATGTAATCTGCACTACAGGGCGCCATCTAGGCATTTGAACCTACAAAAATTTATAAAGTAGGCAAATACGTAAGTCCAAACTAAAAATTTTTTTTTTTATTTTGTTTCCGGTCATTAGCCCATGTCACTAGCTCAGTGGAATAGCAGAGATTTAATAAGATAATCTAAGAGTATATATAAAAAAAGAATAAAATAAAATAAGCCACTGCCAGTAATTAACATACAAACATTTATTTACGCACATATATATATAAAATTTAAAATTATTTTAGTATTAGTTTTACATTTTAACATTTAGCATTATTTTTAACTTTGATTTTTGACTTTAATTTACATTTAATTACTATTATATTCTAATTTTACATTTTAATTAAGTTCGCACAGATAAATTTATGAAAGCTTGTTTATAATGTTGAATATAGATCGGTTACATAGATTTCACGGTCAAAAACATTTCAAAGTAAACATAAACGATCAAAATACAAAATTATTGATTACTGAAAATTGCGGAGGGAAATTTATACGTAACCCAATAGTATTCACCATAAGATACTTGCATTGTCACCAATAACTTAAAAGACATCCGAATAAATACATTTTAGATACTCACCGTAAGGTATCATTATTTATCGAATGTCTATATATTTTGATCAAATATGAAAACCCAAAACATACTTAACCGATAACCAATCCATGCAAGCGTCTATAAACAACTTAAATTTAATGCATTTTTATTTAGGGTCAAGTATGAATAGACCACATAGATTTGCATTTGAAAATAAAATATTCTGTCCCTATTTAACCTTAGGCTAAAATTTGCAGTCAAACTGGCATCAATCCATCTGATACATCGATGTATTCAATGTAATACGGAATACGGCAGCACCAAAAAGATTAAGAGAAGATATTGACTCTCATTAGACAGGAATATTACTTCTATCTAACGAGAAGAACAATAAAAAAAAACTCCATAGAAAGGAACTGCGCTCTGCGTCTTATAATTCCTTCCATAGGCAAAATGGGAGAGTGCGGCATATGAAGCGATTCTGCCAGTAGCGAATCTCCGACTACATCTACTAACTATATCAATATATCCAATCCATTGACCCAATCTAACAATGACACAAATAACCTAAGATTACCCTCCCCTAATATAACTTTACAAATCTATACAGCCATTCACGCCCGACTTAAGTTTAACATTTATATAATTAATTTAACGAAAAACAAAAAAAATCATGATAAAAACTTAAAGAATAAAAAAATAAATAAATGGAAATGATTTTACATAAATAAGAAAAAAAATACATCAAATAATCCTATTAATAAAGAATTTAGTTTGGTCAGATAGGATTCTATTTGTAACAATTAAATACTAGGAAAGTTGAAAATTTAAAGTTCTTAGTGTTTTCAAATTAATATTGTTCGTTATATCTTAGAAAGTTCTTACGGTTTTAGAAATGTTCATCTTTTACAGTTGCTTGCCGTTTGAAATCCAGCGTTAAATTTCCCGATGATCCTGTGGTCCTCTGAATATAAGAAAAGCGATGTTTCATTTTTCCATTTTATAACAACTGAAGGGATTGAACGTGCATCCTTCAATCTCTTCTCGTGCACCTCCGCACTAACATCTATCTGTCACATCGTAATAATCATAATAACTCACTGATTAATAATTTCCTAATTTTCCTTTTATACGTATTCGAAGGATTGACTTGGCATTATGTCATCGATGTGATGATCCTTTCACTGAGGTCCGATTTCCCGATGGATTTCTTTCATTGGCTATTTGTTTCTATTGTTTTCCTATCTGACCGATGTTTTTACATTTAAATGCCCAAGGCTGGTTTACATTTGACTAATTAAATTTATCATTTCCATTTCTGATTAATTAACCTGTTTTCCAAATCAAAGATAAATTTAAAGATATAATTTTATTTCCAAATCTTTTTAAAATTTAGTTTTAAAATACTTTTCTTTAATAAAGTTTTATTTTAATAATTTTTCATTATCTGTGCGATTTAATATATAAGAGTTTAAGGTGATATTTAATTTCAATTTTTAATTCTTAAAGAAAATTTTTAAATGCGAACTTTTTAATTTACTTTCATGTTTAATAAATAAATAAAAAAACAATGTAACGAACGTCTGTGCTCATTACAATATATATATATATATGTTGTCTATTGAAAATAACAAGTCAATATTTCTCTGAAGTCAAAATGTGCAATGTCTTAGCATCATACTATATTTACAAAAAATCATCAACATCATCAACCATTATCAATCCACTGCAAGATGAAGATCTCTCCAAGTTCAATCCATTTTTCCCGATCTTTACCTTCTCTTCTCCACATCAGGCCTGCAAACTTTCTTATTTCAGCCATCCATCTCACATGTGGTCTCTTTCTGAGTCTTTTACAATCTCTTGGAATCCAGTTTAAAATTTCAATTATCCATCTATTATCATCTCTTCTAGCAATATGTCCAGCCCAACTGCACTTCAGTCTTTTAATTTTTTCAATGAGGCCAGTATTACCTGTTTGTTCTCTTACCCATACATTGCGTTTTCGATCTTTTCTTGTTACTCCCAACATGCATATTATAATAAATTATTTCAAACTATCAAAACCTATGAATTAATTAATGACTTATTATTTATTTTGTAAACAAAATTATTGTTTATTTATTAAACTTGAGTTGATAGTCTTATTTGATTTGGCAGGTATATGATATAATAATAATAATAATAATAATAATAATAATAATAATAATAATAATAATAATAATAATAATAATAATAATAATAATAATAATAATAATAATAATAATAATAATAATAATAATAATAATAATAATAATAATAATAATAATAATAATAATAATAATAATAATAATAATAATAATAATAATAATAATAATAATAATAATAATAATAATTTAAAGACTGTATGCGCTGTAAACATTTAAAATTTAATGAAGAAAGTAGTATAGATTTTATTACTTTATTAGAATTTAGTAATTATCAGAGGTGAACATAATGTTTTGTTAGACACCAATTTGTAGTATTCAAACATAATGAGCTATATGACAAATTACTGATACAAACTTTAACATATAATCATCAAGCTTAAATTATTTCATTCATCCATTAACACTATTATAAATTTTAGTACATAATAATAAAGGGTTACTTTGTTAATTAATTCTGATATAAACTATTAACTAATATATTTGTTATAAATTTTCAAATGCATTATTTTTATTTTGTATATTACAAATTTGGTGTACAGTCGGGTTATCACTTGTTTAATATACAAATATTGTTAATATATTTTATTCTAATAGATTTTAGCTTACTTTATTAGTAGGAATTACATAAAATTATTGCTTAAATTTATTCAGGTACAGATTTAGCTTGCTCAATTTGTGTAGTTCTATTAGCCCATGTAATAAAATCAAAAGACTTGGACATCTTATAAGAGGACTTTCCCAATTTATACCATTACAATATATATTATTTTAATT
Organism: Epiperipatus broadwayi; assembly: GCA_028023455.1. Classification (NCBI taxonomy): domain Eukaryota; kingdom Metazoa; phylum Onychophora; class Udeonychophora; order Euonychophora; family Peripatidae; genus Epiperipatus; species Epiperipatus broadwayi. The sequence goes on from JAQFVV010006417.1 coordinate 162,991, forward strand.
TCACTATTGATGATTTAGTATGTGTGTAATTTGTTTTGATGAAAGATTGTTAACTAATATTAACTATTATTCATAATTAAAATATCATAGAGTCTATATGATATATAAATAGTAGGTATAAATTGAAGCTATTCTCCTTTACATTATGAATTAGAAGAGATTCGTGGTGCTCTTTTTGAAATATTGATAGCTTCAACTATGAAATTAAAATTAAACTATATAGTTCATCTGCTGTTTAATAATTTGGTAGGAGTTACTTAGTTGAATTAATCCAGTTAGTAAAACTCTTCAGGACAAAAATATGAATATGTCACTAGTTGTAGAATCTATTGGAAATTAAAAAAAAATACATTTCTGAATATCAATCAGATAGGAATTATAAAAAAGTTATTGAAATTGCAAAGCAAATGAAGATGTGGATGGTGAAAGAGACTTAAAATTTATATTAGAAGTTCAACAATGAAAAAAAATTTTCAGTACACAAATCAAGTCAATATATTATACTCTTTTCAATACTGCATAGTATTCTGTAGACAAACATTTTGAATAGCTCAAAACACTCATTGATTATTTTAGTTTTTTGGTTGTTTATTCTTACAATGTTGAAAATACTTGAGGGTGTAATTGTTATGTAAACAAACAGAATTATAATGTTACCAGGCCATTGTTCTTTTTTTCAACTTTAAAGTGCTTTGTTGATTTACAATAAAATTATAATTAATGAAATTTATCTAAAATAAAAAAAAAATAAATTGGATAAAACTTTTTTTTTTTAATTTTGATTTTTCTAAAATAAAATTTGTAATTTTAACAAGAATAAAACAAATAAAAACAATATCATGGTGACGTAAATCTAATTTTAACATGAAGAAAAATAAATAATTTCTCCAAAATAACATTGTGGCCATGCAAATAAAATTGTTAATTTTATCAAGAATTAAAAAAAAATAATTTTCCCAAAACAACATCATGGCCACACAAATATAATTTTGTAATTTTAACAAGAATAAAAAAAAAGAATTTATTCAAAACAACATCATGGTCAAAAATAAAATAGTATTTTTGATTGGTGTCATGATTTTTCTCACACAAATGTGAATTTTAGGGTGATTTTGTAAAAATCACACCTACACTTCCCTTTTGACAATTGATTAAATGTCACCCTTGACTAGAGAAGTGGGGCAAAGTTTCCACAATTTTTATTACTTCATACTACATCATTGGATTTGGAAAAGAATGACTTGGGCATGCGAATTTGAAAACTTTTGACAGTCTCAATTACAGACACCCTCACAAAATACTGTAGTGAAATTTAAAATGGGATTGTTCATATAAACTGCATAACACAAAGTTCACCATAATCAACAATGGCCATCTGTGGCAGAATAAACATTTAACTTCTGTGCCGTAAATATCTGTACCAAAATGTTAATAATGGGATTGTTCATATAAATTGTGGCAGAATAATACATTCTATTTCTAGTGCTGTAGCATAGAAATAGGTACCGTAGTGAAATTTAAAATGGGATTGTTCATATAAACTGCATAACACACAGTTCACTGTAAGCAGTGGCATCCTCTGCGGCAGAATAAATGTCCTATTTCTGTGCTGTAGCATAGAAATGGGCACTGCAGATAAGTAAATGGACTATTTCTATGCTTAACCATTGGAATAGAACATTATATTGCAGCAAGACCACTTAAATGGCATATTTCTGTGCATTTGCATAGAAATTATGCCCTCAAGTGGTTTCAACATGCTGAGAATAAACAACCAGTTTTTTATACAGGTTGTTTGAAGACAGTAATAAAGATTTGAAAAAGCATTGTGTTGACTTACAAATTATTTTGACAGATGGTAACAATAAAAACATAAATTCCATAGAACTTTTCGATAAGATACTAATGTATAAAGGCGGATTTTACAATAGTCTTAAGAACCATATTAGTAAATGTAGCAAATGGTGAGCATTCTTTTTTAAAACTTAAGTTAATTAAAACATAATAACAATTATGTTACAAACAAAGCTTAACAGTTTAGCTTTATTTTATATTGAAAATGATATATGTAAAAAGTTAGTCATTAAGAATGTATTTAGATAATTTTGAAATTTCACCCACCCACTGTGCTTGTAAATTATGTTCATTTTAAATAAAATAATTTTTTATCTTAAAATTTAATTCTAGTTTTAATCAAATCCTTAAATTGAAACAAAGTACAAAATAAATATATATATACCTTGTGCATGTATTGATTAAACTTTTTCTTATTTTTGAAAGTAATTACCCTAACCGAATTAAAGTGCTATTAAATAAAAAAAAATACTACCCTCTTATGAGTTTTATTTAAAATAAATCAAAGTTTTAAGAATAATTGTTAGCTTCAATACATAAAATTATTAAATATTTTTTTAATATTTTCCTACTCTGTATTCTATACTTAAAAAACTACATAATCTACTGAAAAGATGAGTGTCCTATAGGCTTATATTAATTAGTTATATATTAGATTTCAAACAATTCTAATGAATTTAAATATCTGAAACCTCAATTTGAAAATTTCATTCTAGCTTGAAAAAGATAAAAACTTAAATAAACTAACAAACAATCAAACAAATTGATTTTCCAAATTTAATAAAAGCATTTAAAAAGGTATTCTTTGAATGAAAAATATGATAAATGCTAATCTCTGTTATAGCCCCACTGGTTTGGGAAGTATCTGTAACAGTATAAATATGTGGGCCATGCTGTATTTTGAATCAAAGCCTAATTATTGATCACCATTTGTAAAGAATAAAAATGAACCAAGGAAGAACAACCCTAATTTAATAATGTCCATGAATTGTAGCATCATTTATAACAGAATAAAAATAATAATCTAAACTAAAATAAATATCAATCAATGAATAACAATCTAACAATTAAGTTAAGTAAAACAATGATAATAAACTTTGTAATAAACTTTGTTATAACTTTATAAATTCCAATAGCATTTAGAACATATAGAAAACAAAACATTATTTCAAACTACACTAAAATATAAATTTGCAATAAATCAAAGATAAAGAATTAAAACTAAATCCACTATTTTATAAATAACAATAAGTGTTTATTATATAAATATTTTATAATAAAATAAAATTAATAACAAAGAATTACACAGATATACTTTAACATTTCTCATGAATTGATACAATGTATATAATAATACAGATTTGTACCAAAAGTCAAATATTATTTCTATTTCTATTTAAATGAAACAATTCATGTTTATGGATGAAATAATCTTAATATGACCTACAAGTTTACAATATCAATGGTATTTAACAAAATATATAATTCAATAAGTGATTTGTAATAACAACTAAATAAAATAAAGGTACTGCTAACACAACTTTGCTATTCTACTAATACCAATATACTCTTATTAACTAAGTCAATTATAATAAGATTAAATACTTAATAATAATACAAAATTAATTAATCCAATGTATCTCTCCATTTTCACCAACTTAATATATTGTAAACTATAAAATGTGCTAACACGCACGAGCACACAAAGCTAAAGACAAATAAAGATATATATATATATATATATATAATTATGTGGCTAAGCACTTTCAAAAGTCAGAGCCCTCATATTCATAGCCATCTCATCTATTTACAAGATGGCTATAAATATAAGGGTTCTGACCCTTGAAAGCACTTAGTAATATATATATGTATTCAGCTTTGTGTGCTTATGTGTGTTAGTGCATTTTATATTTTACACTTTAGAACAATTAGCCACAAAGTTTAAACTGACTGCTCATTTCACCTTAATATATTATAAAATAAAATCATATGAAATAATCTTAAGATTTTCAATATCCAATCGTAACAATATATTGTAACAGTATCTGGGTTCGAATATGGGTACTGAAGGAAGTGAAGGGCAATAATAATTACAAAAAAGTGTTTATTGTGATTATTATTATGAATTAAATTGATAGATGCAAGAACATTTATATATATTCATTTAAATCCTGTTACAAAAAAGTATGAATGAAAAAATTAACCATTTAAAAGCATGAATGTATACATATATATTTATTACACATGTTATTGTGTTGTGTAGAATTAATTACTAACAGATTTGGATGTGAAGATGAAGAGAATCAGTTATGTGCAGAGTTGTATTTTAAATTTTTGTTGTTTATTAATATCATATATTAGAAAAAAGATTGAAGCAAGCAAGAGTGTTTTAAAACTAAAATGTTGTATTAATATTTTTTTTGCTAAGTTGACTGATATGGCTATGCTCATATCATAAAATGAAATATTAAAAAATCCTTCAATCAACCATCTCAGGAAGAAAATGGATTTAGCAATAGCAACTTATACCATCGCTATCATCATAATGCAGGAGTAGAACAAATACATGTAAGGCCATCATCCTAAGCTCCAAATATGTAGCTGTTCCTGTTTAATGCCTGCCCATCCAAGAACCTGAAGGACCTTACCAATATGCTGCTAAAACAATCCAGGAAGGAAGAGAATATCAAATTGTATACCCTAAGAAAGCCTACAGTAAGCTGTCATTATTTTTTAGATCCAAGCAATATCACAAAATGGATGTTTGTGCAAAACTTTTGCTATTAGCAGAAAATTTTTGTTTTATTCTTCGACAATAAGATAATACATAGATTTTGTTTGGATCATTGAAACAAGCTTACGTGGAAATAAACTTATCATATTAAAAAAGTTCTGGGTATTCCAAGGTAAATATGACTAATTTTATTGTCTTAAGTGAACTGAAAATTGCCTATCATTACTCTCTAAAGGTTTAATCATTATGTAAAATCATATAATTTAATTTGTAATGTATAAATGCATTCTTACAGATGCTGTTTAATTATAGTTTTTTTATATTTAACTAATTCCATTTTTGTCTTTTATGTTATCATTTGATATATAAATGATATATATGTTTCTCTTTCTCAATATTTAATTAGATGGGATAGTAATAAAATTGTATACTTACTTTAAAACAAATTATTTGTCTTTCATTAATGAACATATTTATCACTTATATTGGCCTAATTTCCTTCTTGGCAGAATATCAGACTGAATGAAGTATGTTTTTCAAAATAAGCAATTATATTACACATACTTTTAAATTCTAAACTATAGACTTGATAAAGAAATAGATCGTATATAAAGGGAATAAATGTGTAGAAAGAGGGAGTTCAGAAGTAGCTAATATTAAATGACAAGCAGATATAGAAAGGAAACCATTACTAATACATAAGTTTAAATATATGCAATTTAAGTTGAGAAGTATAGAAAGCAGGGAAAGCTTGTTTCAACTACACAGATTTAGCCATTTACCTCTGTTCAGCCTGATGGGTATTGTTACCTCCCAGCCCTGGAATTTGAGCTAGCTAAAAGGGCCAGTCACCTAATTAGTGATAGTTTTAAGATTGCTTAAAAAGGAAAAATATAATTCTTATGGTATTAGTAAGATTGGCGCTTGGGGTCAGTTTATTAATTAATGCTCATAAATATACTTTTTCTGAAGAAATTGTTGTTTGTCTTTTTAAATGAAATAATGGCCACTAGGTATATATATATATATATATATATATATATATATATATATATATATTAATGTACATCCTGATATAGGATACACAGATTTTATTTCTTATGATATCATTAAGAAAGGGGATTCGTATACGAACCCAATACAGTAGATAGTATTAAAATTCTATCTTCAGGTGTTATGGTAACTATACAGGCATAGTTTTACATTTACTACCCTACATGGTCAATAGATTCAATTTTTTTAGACATTTATATGAACAACAAAATTAATACCAGGGTTGCCTGTTAAAATATAAAATAAATGATAGATTCATATTTGATACTTATTCCAATAATTGACAGATGATATCCAATTACTCTTCAGTTTATTAAAGTTAAGTTATTAAAACTTTAGATTATAACTATCAAAGCATATGAATGATTGTTAGATTTATTATAGTCAAATATTAATATTAAATTGTAATGTTTAAACTAAATTTACAATACACACTAATGAATTTTAAATATAATTAAAGTAAATCATTCTAATTTGTAACCAAATAAAATATATTACTATTAACAGCTTTAGAATGAAACAACCTATTCTTGATAGGTCTAATATTTATAAGCATACCTTTGTCAACATTGTTGGTAATTGAGAGGAAAATTAGTTTAAAAACCAAATGAAATATGGCACTTAAGAGTTATTAAACTCATAATTAACTATACAAGACCAGAGATAGCATCTCACCTATAACAGCCAAGTAATTTCACTCTGAATTACCAACAATGCTGATAAAGATATGCATATAAACATTAAAGCTACCAAGAATAAGTGGATTTTTTCTATCCTTGATTCTTTGTTCAACATTTCGAATGCTTTTATGTCAATACTTGGAGGAGAGTTGTTTACTCCCTGTGTTTATATATACATTGAGTTATGTTTAATTCAAAGTTTATTACCAGCTTTATAACTGAATAAGATTATGATCTTTATGGCTGTGTACTAACTTAATGTAATATTTATTTTAATCAATATTGACTGAAAATAAAATATGTAAACATTTCATAGCAACTATCTTTACTCATCTTTAATAATTATCATCAATATCTATTTTAGTATTTTTGTTATTTGTTACTAACAAAATAATTATAATGGGTTTCCAATTACTTATTAAATATTTAAGAATATAAAATCCATTAATTTATTGGTATATGACATCTTTATCTGGCCAGATAATAAGCATCAAATTTAATACAAAGAAAACAATATGTATTTACACTTTCTCATCCATTCTGTGTTTTTGATTTCTGAATTATTTTTATAACTGCTTCTAATAAATTATGTGGTATAATCAATTAGTGAATATCAACTCATCCAAATATGATTAACCAATACATTTGCATTGTAAAATTGAATGTCAATCAACAAAGTTCAATTATTTTAAATTAATTCAAAATTTATTAACAACTGGCATAGATTAAAATCATATATATAACAAATAAACATTTAAAATATGTATATATAATCTGATTATGATTTAAGCAATAGGTTTTCAATTGACATTAATTTCATATTTAAATAGGTGACTGTACCTAAACCTCCACTGATTAGATGCTAAATATAAACACATGTTTATGTAACACAAAACATTGCAGAACATTTATACTTTCCAAAACATAAGAGAGTTCAAGATATATCTTCTTTTTATACTTCATATAAAAATATAGTTAATCTAAATATAATATATAAATATATAAATCTATTTATCTGTTAATATAAATTTAAGAGAACAAAATAAAATAAATAATTATTACAATATAATCTTTTTGAACTTCTAATATAAGTGACATATCTGAAGTTAATTTATAATCAATAAGTAAAAAAAAATGAATATTTTAAATTAAAATAATAAGTACTATTCTGCAAGATATAAATTCAAACTTAGGAAGACATAACTCTTTTACATTTAGGTATGTAAATAGATTAATACTTAAACTAAAATTATATTAATATTTCTATCAATAAATAATATATATTTTAAAATGAAATAAAAAAATTATAGCAATAATAACTATAAAAAATGACATGAGTAATAGTCCTTAAATATGGCATTTACCCAAAGTACATTTTGTTAATTCCAATATGTTTTAAATATTCAAATTATCTTTTCAATCAGCAGATATTTGGTCTATATAAGATTGTAAGTGTGCAAACACTAATTTATATACATGGCAATGCAATATAGATATCTTTACATTTAGAAATTAATAAATTTATAAAACATTAAAAGTAAATAGATGCTACTTTCATTCATTACAATTCTATAGAAATTGAACTAATTTTTATTCCATGTATAAAGAATACATCAAGCGTATAAAATTATATCAGTAAGTGGATAATCATTGTGTACATGAAAAGTAGGTAATATCCATTTTTAATGTGAAACAACATTCCAATGGTTTCTAAATGCTAATAATTAATTTTTGACTACTTTTCATTTTCATAATAAATTGTGACTTCTCACAAATTTTTGACATACTGTACATTTCTCTTGAATATTGTTAATTTCACTCCATCATTTTATCCATTTTACCATCATATACATTTAAACAAAATTTTAAAAAAATCATAGGAATGAACTTAGATTCACTTCTATTGAAGCCAAAGTAAGGTGAGTTTTTTCTAATGAGTTCTATTTTAAGGTTTCCCATTGATGTCATAGTAACTATAGTAATATCTTTCATTTACTCTTTAGTCAATTCTAGACAGTGTTCCATAAATAAAAAATCTTATTGACAATAATGACAAATAAAAAAAAATACAATTATTAACATGAAGCAAACATTTCCATTTTTAAAATACAAAAAAGATCCTTTTACTTCAACATAAATTAAATAATTGAAACTACGTTTTTTCATACAACAATGGAAACAAATTTTTTACACATATCATTCAAATATATTATCCAAACAAAACAACAAATATATTTGAGACATTAGACATTTAGTTATATTGTTTATAATTCATTATTGATAATGTAGCAACAAATATATATATATATATATATATTTATATATATATATATATATATATATATATATAAACATATATATATATATATATATATATATATATATATATATATATATATATAAATAAAGTTTGATATCTGTATTCATTTCACAATATATGTAATATACAAATTAATATATATATATATCAAAATACAAAAGAACAATAATTTTATCCAAACTATTTGCTTTATTATTCATATATCCATTTTATAATGAATAAAGTTATTTCATAATCTTATACAATATAATTAATAAAACATTATTTATATCAATATTATCATTGTCTTAGCAGTTCAATGCTTTATAGGTTAAGATAACCTTATGATTGACATTTTGCTACATACTGAAACTCACCTCAAACTTCGGCAAGTACAACTCACATAATACAAATAAAATGTCTATTAATTAAAACTATTGTAATAACAATAAAATAACACATATATATATATATATATATTTGAAATCTATACCTTATTTATATGGTTTAAATTGTCCTATTTATCATTAACAAATTTTATTAATGCACTGTATGAGATTTATACATATTAGTAAAATTCATTTGTATATTTATGATTAATCTTTCTTAATCATCAAATAATAATATCAAGAGATAATTTTTGCAATCAATCAATGATATTTTGCAACAAATAATAGTATTGTTTTTTAAAATAAGGTTTTCTGATTTTGCTTTATCTATTGCTAGAACATTTTTGAATGAGCCATTCAAAAATAAATAAAATGCGAATTTTTACAGGGATGAATCTGAAATATTAATTTATATCGTTTACCCATGAAATTTTTGTTTAATGTGCATCCAGAGTAACAGAGGGTGGTCTGACTTTTAAACTGATGAACAGTTGCGATATGATTAAGCTAAGGTGAAAGATTTATTGGATAGGAACAAAACATGAATATGTATATCTACAGTTCATTTTTTTCCTTTCTATAAAACTTTAACATATATTTATATACATGTAGAGAATTTCAAGGGAAAAAGATTGAGTAGATCAGACACATTTTATAAAGGAATAATAAAAATTTGTAATAATCGTATTTCCAATCTTAGTTGAATATTTTTAGAAAAAGATTATACTTATACTTTTTTAAGTATGTGCAAAAATTATTATAAGATACAATATTTTAAATGATATTTTTCTCTTTTCTTTGAGCATTTCTGACAAGCAAGTCTAATTGAGTGATAAATTTTATAAATTCATTATCACTGAATTTAATATAACATTGAATTTAATATAATACTATAATCAACTATTCTGCCAAAAGTACTGTGAGTAGAAATTGTATATATTTATCTGCTGAGATTCTTCTGATTTTCCCATTTGTTTCTTTCAAGGCAACGTTAGGGAGTGGCTTCTAAAACACTATGTATTATCACACTAGGTTGATGTTTTAGGTTATTTATTATTGTAACATGAGCAACTTCTTTAAATTTTCTTATTTTTTCATTATTTTGCCAAATAATCCTGTCTTTTTCTAATTAATTATATATCAATTAGCATGTGTATGGTCTGCTACTTTAAACATATCTGTCTTGTTTTCTCTTATAATTGTTTGTATTCTATTAATCTTTTTTTTTTTTTGCTGGGCAAATAGTTTCACCAATATATGTACTACCACTTTCATATACTTATACACACACATACTGTTTGACTGAGATTTGTAATAATGATATTTTTATTTTAATTATATGTTGGACTATTTCCATAATCTAGTGTTAATTGTTAAATGTCTTTTGAAAAATTTAAATTTTAATTAAGATTTTTAACTACATTAAACGGTTAATACCAACAAACAAGTAAATTTATAACACAAGTACTAGCATAAGAATCAAATATGAATTTTTTAGATTTTTAAATACTAAATTTAAATCGGTCTTTTAAGCATTTCGACTATTTTGTCAAAAATAATAATCAATAGAAATTTATATTATCTAACAGGATCATTTTAATTTCTCAATTGTTTTCTTAAAGACAAGTCTAATGAGTATTTTTCATGTATTATAGATTAAAAAATGTGGAAGATTTTGAGGTTATTTGTCCTTATGGGTTAGTGCATCACTTTAAATTTAGTATTCATGAATCTAAAGATTTCAAGTTGAATTTTCATATTAATATTGATAGTAGTTTTATCAGCAATTCCTGCAGAAGAGAGTACTGAGTTGAAATATTCTGTTATGATACTAACCTGTCTGTAATTGGTTATAGTTAAATGTATTTAAAAAATTTAAATAAAGTTTGAATTTTTTAAATATTTAACAATTAATACTAAATTATTAAAATACTTCAGTACATACACAGATACTTATATTACTAATATTAATAGCATGTAAATAACTTACTACTGCATGATATATGTATCATTTAAGATTATAATCTTTTAAATGATCAAATTTCAATGCTAAAATTTGTTTATAATGTTGTCTTATAGATATAAATTTTAAAATAATCAATTTAAAACAAAAGTGAAACAGACAACTCTCTATAAATAAATAATTATGTAATACATAACTTTATCAAGATATTTCTCTCTACAAAATCACATGACTAACTAACTATTCTACTCCAACTCAAACTTTAACTATTCAAGAAAATGTAAAGAAATGTCTAAACATGGTTAAAGGATCAGCACAACTAGGAGAAAAATGGACATTGTTCGATTATTGGAAACATTATGGTTATAATTTAAAATATTTTTTAGATTGTTTTGTAATGATATATTATATAAAAAAGGAATTATAATAGGTTTAATTATTTTTATGAACATGTATGCAATTTAATAATTATATTAATTGTAATATAATATAAATAATGTTCATTGAGTGGAGTTGCAGTAGAATAATTGGTCATGTGATTTTGTAAAAAGAGTTATCTTGATAAGGTTTCATTAAGAAATGAAAATCAAGTTATGTATCAAATCATTTTTTGTTTATAAAAAGTTTTCTATTTCAAATTTGTTTTAAATTTACTATTTTAAAAATTATAATCATATCACAGAACGCATTTGTTCCAAATATATTGTTCAGAATTATTTTTGCAGGCAGCATCATAATGAGTCATTTTGATAAACTTGTACATAATTTTTAAAGTCATTTGCAAGTTTATTAAAATGCTTCATTATGAGTCTGCCTGCAAAAATAATTCTGAGTAATATATTTGGAATAAGAATGTTCTGTGATATATATATATATATATATATATATATATATATATATATATCATTTTACTTACAATATATATATATATATATATATATATATTGTAAGTAAAAGAAAAATCTCTTTGAAAAACACAAACGTAGCTAATGAGAATCTTTTTAAATAAATATGATGTGCTAGCCAATTCACACTATGCATTAATTATAACCTATAATTGACTCTATCTGGCATTCAAACACTTGCGGCTAAGTTGCATGCCAATTGTAACATTTTAAGGATGGATCGATAGATGCTTCATCGTTCCCAGCTAACACTATTTCTAAAGCCTACTGGGATGATGATGAGGGTATAGAATATCCATAATCTTATTTGCCAGGGCACCAAATTGCAACTTTAATAAAATATTGAGGTTAAACCTCATTGTGATAACTTATTAATAAATTTCAACAATAATATTTAATGAATGGGTCAGTAAATAATCAATCGATTGAGAGACCACCGAAAATGTATTAAAATAATAATAATATTAATATTCTTTGAAATTCTTGGTTATTCTCAGCACACTCCCCATTCACTATCATTAAAGTCACAATTAATATTTTGTTCCAATTACAAGTTCTACATCCATCTCCATCTTCCTGATCCATCCCCCTATCATCCTCACATCCATAGGTCTATTACACTATGATCTGTTTTACTATTAAATTCTCCATTATGCTAGCTCATTTCTCCCATTATAATCTCTTCTCAGGGTTTTTTAGAATAATAAGGTGTGGAAATTGAACAAACTGTGATAGATTATTGGTGATAAACACACTTCTCATGATCACCTCCAAGGTGATATTGGCTGTCTTTAATGTAGTTTAATGTCTATTTACATTAAAACTCGAATAATTTAAGCTTATCAGATTTTTTAGAAAATAACCTTATAAACATATTCATAATTAAAGTAAAATTACAAAGAAGTGCGTCTAGATAGGTGTTTGAATACAACAGATGGGGAAAGGATTTTATGCCCACTCACTGCATCCACTATGACTTAATAACCATCCTTTTTATAATTTATATTTCAACTATATTAAATTATTAGGTAATTTTGAGTATTGTCGTGCTACATAAGCTCAGAAAATTAACCATTTTAAATAAATTTTATCGGATATTATTTATAAAAATGATGATTCAATTATTAATAATAATATATTGACGTATAATTGGATTTGAGATGTCTAGATTATAATAACTCACAAAACATGAGACGTACGCAAATTTTATTTAAAACAAATAACAAATTTTATTGACATACTACAATTCAATACATAATATATACATTCACTTGATGACTCACATGGCTTTCCCCTGTTCTACAACCACATTACGATATATAAGAAAAAACTAAACACATAAATATCCCTAAATCAATAAATAATATCAAGAGGCTTTAAAATATAAATATTCATTTTTAATTATTAGGGAACCAGGATTACCATGGAGTAATATTAACATAGGACAGTTAAAGTATTTTATACTTGCACATCTATTATATTTTTATTCTCATTTTATCCCAGATATAGCAGAACATTAAATTTCTTCACCCCCAGTGTTTAATGCTTTAGTTACTGATTTGTTTCCAAGGGTAATGCTTCCAATCATAAAATTTAATAATTTTATTTAATTATTTTAATTTAATATTCCTTGCCCTATGCTCAACAATAGAGATATTTTATATATGGTGGGACTAAGTTAATTTTGGTTACTTTGAAATGTCAACAAATCGATATCTAGCTCAATCATCATCATATATGCGTACACACTTTATTCATGTTCTTATGACAATAATAATAATATTTTAGCAATATTACCTTTCCAGTGAAGTTCTCAGCTGGCTGTGGATATATATTTATTAAATAATTTCAGATACACATTGCTTACATTCGCAGGTTTTATTTACCCCTTAAGTTGAATATTTATTGATGTTATTACTCTTGGCTCTTATTGATAAATTAAAATGTATCAACAGAACAATGTTCAACTACACCAATTACACACACATTACCAGCACTCATCCTGATATCAAATTGAGTTTATGACCCTGTATCCAACATTTATAAGTATGCTTAGTAATAGTTATATTTCATACACCCGTAAGGAATATCAACATTAAATAAGAGGCAGGCAGTGACCCAAATAAGAGAAAACCTTTTCACTAAGGTTGAGATATGCTAGAATTTTTATCGCTAGTCATATAAAGAGACTTAGGTTTACCTATTAACCTCTGGCCACCAACAAAGAAATCAACTTATGGTGTAGAAAACAACTAAGTGGGAAAACTCTTCCACGGTGTTTAAATACTTTATAAATATAATATAAATATCTTAGAAAGCAAGCTTAACTATGACTCCACTGGCTTGGTGGGGACTCATTGTCCACCCACATATATACAGGTCTATCATCAATTTGTACAAGTAAAACTTTCATATCTACATTACTCTTGCAAAACAGTACACTGGAACATGAGCCAATTATATTTCCAAGCCTTAATTAGCTTGTATCTAGCTTTAACTTTATTTAACTTTATGATGATAATAATAATAAGAAATGTGCATTAAAATTTTAAAACCACTTCTCTGCACTTTTATAGGATAATGATGATATTTTAACCCAACAATCATGCCACCTTCATAAAACATAACATTAGGTTTAAGCACTTGACAAAAATTCCTGATCCGATTAAAAAGAAAACATTTCCCACAACAATATCTCTCACTCTTATCATAAAAAAATGTAAAGCATTTAAAACAAGGCACATTCAGAATGATTGAGCATTAATTTCATCTACCCCTAAATGAGAATAATCATAAAAGCATTTAACAGGCACATATGAAATGACTTGATATTAATTTCATCTACCCCCAAAATAATAATAATGAAAGCATTTAATAAGCACATACATGGATTAATTTTACATGGATATATATATATATATATATATATATATATATATATATATATATATATATATATATATATATATATATATATATATATATATATATATATATATATATATATATATATATGATAAATAATAAAAAAATACTTTTCCTTTTTCTTTTTAATTAAATGTTCTACATGAATAGCAATAATAATAAAAATATACTTAAATAGTTCTCTGGGAATGTCCTTTAGATTTCTAGTTTCCATTTTTCCTGTTTTTCCTTTCTTTGGCCAGATTGTGCAAAACATATGACATTATGTAGAAAGAGTCCTTGTGATAGAGTTTGATTCCTATGCCAAAATATATACAGTTTTTACACTGCTGAGATTTCCTCATTTTAGTTTCTATGGATTAAAGCTGAAGAAAACTTGTTTTAATTTTTAAATATATGAGTCCACTTCTTGTTGCATTTTTTTTAGTTCACTTAATATTCATATTCAATGCTTTATATGAAATTATAGTGTTCAAACTTAATGTTTTATATGCAAAATCAAAATTTAGATTTTTTTATTTTCTGTAGTTCAAATTTTACCTTTTGCTGACTTCTGATAAATCAGTAGAGACAATCATAACCATTGATTAATTTCCAGGGACCAATGTATACCTAACTTAAACTTTACTCAGTCATTTCTTTTACCATATTAATAAATTTGGCAAAGTTCATTTTTCAAGAGAGATAAAACAATTAACAACAAACGATTTTCTTTTCTTAAAAAAATGTTTTTTTTTTAAACTTTTTCAGCAAAGTATCTCTAAAACTGATAATAAGAGAACTTGCAAGAAAGACAGAGCAAGCTAAAGCTATTGAGATAGAGATACCCCCCTTCAAACAGGAGCAGAGTTCTTATAGTGTCTAGCTCTCTTCACTGTCTCCCCCAGTGTAACCTTTTATTGACCTTTCAAAATGTCTGGTCAGTGTTTGTTTCCTGATTAATTGCTTATTGTTCTTTTTCTTTCTGGTTCTCTTAACCTTTCTGACCTTTTGAAAACCAGATGCCAAATTCATATCTGCATTCTAATAGATAATCACCAATTAATTTTAAACTTAAATTCTTGTGCCATATAGACATCATTAACTTATTTTAGTAATTACTTTAGTAATTCTACACTGTGAGAATCTTTCCAAAGAACAAAACAAATGAAAGAAGAACCTCTCTTTTCTCCCCCTTCTACTTTCTCTTTAATAAAAAAATGTATAGCAGCCCAACTTCAAACCCAGAATGTTGACTGAAATTTTGGCTGCTATGAATGAACTATTAAAATGACTTAATTTCTTTTTTAGAGCAGTTCCTCACAGAGAGACATGGAATACTTATCATTTAACCATGAACTTTATAATTAAAATCCACAAATAAAACAAATACACACACACTATACTCATATATACAATTTTAATTAAATCGACTGTTTAATATTCTAATCCTTAATTCCCATCACTATTATTTTCTTTTTTACAATTTAATTTCATGAACTATTTAGTTCTACTTATTAGTGTAAAACTATCTTCCCACTCTCCAAAGTAGCTTTTAAATTGCACACCCCCTCTTTTCTTTTCACTCCAACTATTAAATAATGTATAAATATTGCCTATCTAATAAATTATATTGTTAATATTAAATTGTCCCATACATCAATATCAAATAAAACAATTTTTGGTTAGAAATCTTTTAATGACAAATGTATAAATTGCCTACCAAGTAAAATGTATGCAATCCCTAAAAATATGGGTTCAAACCTAGCCTTGGCTAAAAAGTTTGTCTATTGAAGAAAAAAAATACAAATTATGAGGAAAATTTTTATTAAACATTATCTCTACATATCTAATTAAAAAAATGGAGTCTTAGGCAAACCCAAGGGCTACAATATATATATATATATATTATATTTAATGTTTTCATGGTTGTATGATGTACATAAATTATATCTTTTTGGGCTGTACTTATTTTCCATTAAACACTGATATTTCGACGGACTAGCATCTGCCATTATCAAGGTTAACTTTTGAAAGAAAAATTGTTAGATCTCAAATAATAACATGACTGTGTGCGAGATGAGAAATGAGATTCAACTTGAAGTAGTTCAGCATTCACAATATGAGGCTTATCAAAATGTTTGTTTCCCTCAGTATTTTCACTTATTAATTTTAAGTTAATATTAGATAAAATGAAGGGTTTTCATATAGCTAGAATAAGTTGTGCTTCATCAGTGCTATTTAAAACAGTAGGTCTCTTTAATATTTCAATTGACTAAAGAACCATGAGAGAATCAATTGAAATATTAAAGAGACCTGCTGGTTTAAATAGGGCTGATGAAGCACAATGTATTCCAGCTATGTGGAAACCTCTCATTTTATCTAATATTAACTTAAAATTAATAGGTGAAAATACTGAGGGAAATAAACATTTTGATAAGCCTCATATTGTGAATGCTGAACTATTTCAAGTTGAATCTTATTTCTCATCTCGCACACAATCACGTTATTATTTGAGATCTAACAATTTTTCTTTAAAAGTTAATCTTGATAATGGTGGATGCTAGTCCATCGAAATATCGGTGTTTAATGGAAAATAATACATGGTACAGCCCAAAAAGTTATAATTTATATATATAAAAAATAATAAAGTATAAACTTAGTTGATACAAAAATTATCATGTTATATCCCAAGATTCATGAATTTTTAAGTTTGCACATTTCAATTAAAAGATATCCTATTTTATTTATCAAAATTGCTTCCTTAATTTTTCATTTATTATGATTTTTCATAAGGGAGAAATTTTGCTAAATAGAAATCGGATATATTTAATTAATAAACAATGTGCAAATCTTAAATCTTAAAATATAACATGATAACATTTATTTCCACTGAATTTAGATTTAATGGTTTGCAAATTGAAGAAGGTTATTTTTTAGTTTATTATAGTTCTTTTTGAAATATAATATTACTGTTATACACCCGGGTCTCATTTTATGTGGATTTATTTAATGCAATTTTGAAGTTATGTGGTTCATGTTTCTTCTTAATATCTTTGTATGCGGTTTTCTTTTACACGATAAAAATTATTAGATCAGAAGTCGAGCTCCAATAATGCACTATTACTTTAAATATTATAAATTTCTAGCACTCACATCATATTTAAAGTAATAGCGCATTATTGGAGTTCGAATTCTCTCTAACAATTTCGATATTTTCAGTGCTTTATAATAGTACTGTAATAGATCTTATGCAATAAAGAAGTTGATAATTCACTTAAAATCAGGATTTCCCTATTTTATATACACACATTAAATTTTACAAGATTATAATGTAAATATGTTCAAATGTTATAGATGCCTATATTATGCATGTTGTTTTTTTTTTTGCATTTTAAATCACATTCTATTTTTGCTTTTTTAAAAAAGAGTACATAGTCAATTAATCATTTAGTGTCCACAAAGTTTATTTTTAAAAGGTTAGTTATAGTGGTGAGCATAATAAAATTTGACAATTAAAATCTGATTTTTAATTATAATTAACAATTTAAAAATTACATAATGTGATCTGAAAATAATGTGATGCAAAACAATGAAATTTGATTTTTAAATGGAATTGAAAATTAAAGACAAAAATAAGAATTTAATTTTTAATTGTTAGTTTTTTAATTAAATTATCATAGGTTCTTATTTTTATTTTAAATTTTAGTTTATTCTAACGGAGAAGAAAAAACACCCAACAAAATGAATTTCTTTAGAAACAAAAATTTCAATTTTAGATCACTTAGCACAATCAGAAGGATCAACAGAGATTGGAAAACATTTAGTTTAGGCGAGTCCATGATAAGAGCAATTAAAAAAATGATGTTGGTGCTAGTTGTATTTCCTTTTGTGATGAATCTGATGAATTAGTAGTTTACAAACGCATTTACTTATCGTCCAATAGCGATAATAATTAAAATACTGTACATGTATGAAAAAATGAAAAATACTGTAAATTACACATAAAAATATATTGTTTTGAATAAAATTAAATGCTGTAGTTAATAAATAAATAAAAAAAGTTTGTGCCTGCATCAATTTTTTTCAAATTTGAAATTTTTTATTATTCATATTTTACTTCATTATTTTTTTTTTGTGCGAATTTTAAAGTAATTTTACATTGTAGCTTTGCTTTTATGAGATTTTTGGAAAATTACAGCACCTATTCCCCATTTTTCAAGGTAAGTTAAGTCTATTTTTGTGTGATTTCTTGTGTGCATGTTTTCTGAGGAACCTATCTACCTCATAAAATGAGACCCAGGTATACTTTATTATTCTTATTATAATAATTATTCTATAATGGACATTTTACTTTATTTAAAGGTATGTATGTAAATCAAATTGAAGATGATTCAGTTACCTCTAATTGTAAAATTAATAAATAAACAAACCTACAAAGATTAGAATGATTGTTAATTTTTTCTGTTACCAGTGCTTTGTTTGCTGACAAAAATAAAATTTCAGAGCAGATCAATATTTAAGCTAGATATAAATATAACACTATTAATTATGAATTATAGATACATCTCAAATAACAGAAATATTATTCATTGCTCTCATTTATGATAAATGTCAAACTAATTCTATGACCAATAAGAATGATTAGCAGCTTGGGGTTCATGTAATATTTGAATAAAATTGAGCTTTGATTCAGGAAATTTTAGCTTGTGATGCTACAATTTTAATATTGTGTTTTCAAAGTACTAGTGAAAGTTGTCAGTGAAATTTGCATTATTGAGTACATATCACAAGTTAGTAAACCTATCTGACCTTTTTTTTAAACATTTAAATATCAAAAATATTTCTGATCTTTGTACTTGTATATCTTTGTCATAAATGATCACCTTTAAATTACATTATAATTTATTGACATTTATCAGTACTTATCTGGTGTAAATGATAAAATGGCTGACTCATGAGTTGTTCAACTTAAATGTCATGTGACTTAGTAAGCAACAAACCTTTGTACTACTAACGCAAATTTCATCAACCTAAATTATTATAAGTCCTTTATGGTGCAATTAAAAATAACTAGATATTTATTTTTTAAACAAAATTGTAAATATCATATGAGTTAGCCAACTGAAAAAATCCCAAATCTTCTTCGGAAATTAATTAGAGTTCTTGGAATTGAATATGAACAGTAAGCATTAATCACTAGTTTGTGAAACTCTTATTAATTTTTTATCTTTGGTAAACATTTTTTATGGAAGCATTATTATTAAGAATATATTTAGCATTAGACATAAGGGAAAATTTTAAACAGATCTGATTACTGAATAAAAACAGACCTCGACATCAATTTCACCATTGTAGTGGTAATCAGTAATTTACTGAGCAAATTTGGCATCTGAGACCTATATTCAACATATATAATGATATTTTTAAATTTATCAGTTTCTGAAAAATACTTTGTTTATTTTGACATTTAGTTATTTTGAAATTTATTTAATTAAAAGATTATCAAGAATTGAAATCTAGAAATAGCTAAAATAAATCATAAAAGAAATATATTTATTTAATAATTGAGCTAGAATTTATGATTACTGATTTTCATGACATTTTAATATCAATAACAAATTGCAAAAGAAAAAAAAATTACATATTCATAAATAAAAGTTAATAGTATATAGCGGTATTGTATAAAAACACAAAAAAGTTACAAATAGCATTTTAAATCATTAAATACGCATTTTGAATCAAAGCAACTTTAGTGGTGAATTCATGAATCACAGTACCATTTGATTACATATATGTTTATATAAATTAAGTAGCAAATGGGATCACCATTATATATTTAAAGTTAAATCCACAGCCAGGTTGAAAGTCTGAGTTCAAATCCCTTCTAAATTACATTAAATTCAGTATAGACAATGTACTTATATATATATCACTGGATGATTTTTACTTTTAAAACCATTATGTTGTCTTTCTTATATACTTTTTCATTGAATTAAACATGCAAACATAATCAACAAAATAGCCAACTATATATTTTAATCATATATTTAATTTCATCTAATCAAAATTCATATTGAGTTAAAGTAACATTGTAACAAGGTTCAATTTTGAATGAAAGTCAATTAGCTGAAAATAAATAGATGCCTATTAAGTTGATTATGTTTACATATTCAATTCAGTGAGACTATATATATATATATTGTAATGGTATATGCCATTACATTAATTTAAAATTAGAATAAAAAAATTTTAAGTTTGTAAATAAAAAACTAAAATTAAAGAGTTGTTCAATGTATGTATATATATATTCGCACAGATGCAAAACTTTAAAAGTATTTCTTTTTTAAATAAAAAAAAAAGTATTTGAACTTACTTTTTTATAAAAAAGTACAAGATCTAAATATAAAATATTTTTGTAAATGGAAATGATTGTTTTATAAATTAAATGAAAATCAAACTAGCCCTTGAGGCTCTTATATAAAAAAGTCAGATGAAATAAAGATAAGAGAATAAAAATAAATTAGATGTCCAATAGAAGCAGCAATAAAGGTCCAGACCGTAATGAAAAATTGGAACAGGAAACCATTGTTCAGTGAATCCGGACGATTGGTATATAAGAAAAAATATTGAAATTAAGAACAGTTCCAGCTTGATTTTTTGGAGAGGTGTGATAAGACACACTTGTCACACTCTCTCACTATTTTCAAATGAAATGACTGATGAATTATGAACAGTATTATTGCAGACCCCAAATCATATGGGTTCTGCAATCAAATAGTACCAGGATTGAACCAGCTAAGGCCACCTCCAGAACAACAGACCAGTCTTCCAATAGAGACATCATGGGAATTGGCACCAGGAACCAGGATTCTTCAAATGTAAGATATGAACTGTAAAATTTAAAAGTAATTAAGAACTTTTGTCAAGATTTGACAAGCTTTTAATATTCAGCTAACCTACATTTTAAAATGAACTTTTATCTGACTTAACTTTTCAAATTAATTATTAACGTTTAATTTTTATACATTTGAGTTTGCTAAAAATCATTTCCATTTTTATTATTATTAATATTTATTGTATAAATTATTTAAATGCATTAAGTTTAAGTTGGGTATAGACACTTGCATAGATTCATTAATGTTTAATTATGTTTTTGTTTTCATATTTGATTATATAGACATTCGGTAAATAATGATACCTCATGTTGAGTATATAAAATGTATTCAGATGTCTTTTAAGTTATTGGTGTCAATGCGGCATTTTATGATGAATGCCATTGGGTTTCTTGTAAATTTCCCTCTGCAATTCTATCAATGACTTTATATTTTGATCATTTATGTTTATTTTGAAATGTTTTTAACCATGTAATCTATGTAGCTGATCTATACTCAACATTAAAAAACAAACTTTTATAAAATTCATCTGTGCAAAATTATATAAATGTTAAATTTAAGTTGGGCATGAATGTCTATATAGATTTGTAAAGTTATATTATTTAATTAAGGGAGGGTTAATCTTAGGTTATTTGTTTTGTAGTTAGACTGGGTCAATGGATTGGATATATCGGTATAATTAGTAAAAGTAGTATGAGGTTCGCTACTTGCAGGATCGCATTATATGCCACACACCCCCTTTTTGCCTATGGAAGAGGATAGTAAGATGAAAAATGCAGTTCCTTCCTATGGAGTTTTTTTATTGCTCTTCTTGTCAGACAGATGTAGTAAGTCAATGTCTTCTTTAACCATGCTGTTCAGATTACATTCCTGACAGTATGATATTTGTGCTGTCATATTTCATCCTACATTGAATACATCGATATATCAGATGGATTGACATCGGTTTGACTGTGAACTTTTGGCCTAAGGTTTAATAAGGGATATAATATTTTCTTTTCAAATGCAATCTATGTAGTTTATTCATACTTGACACTCTTACAAAATATTATTAAATTCATCTGTGTGGATGGTTTAAATAATAAATGTTATTCCTCAAATTTTAAATGATTATATATGTGTGTAAATAAATGTTTGTGTGTTAATTACTGGCAGTGGCTTCTTTTATTTTTTATTTAATATTGAAAAATATTTCAAGAATTTATATTTTATAAATCTCTGCATTTCACTGGGCTAGTGACTGGGGCTAATGGCCTAAATATAAAATAATTTTTTTTAAAACTTAGATATCTGCCTACTCTATAAATTTTCCAGGTTCAAATGCCTGTGGTGACCTGCAGTGCAGATATGGGAAGACCCTATTGATAGCGGACCATTATAATATATTTAATGGGATGGGGTAAGGTGGTTGTACTTGGGGTGAACATGGTGTGATGCAAAACCCCAAGTTAACTAAAATATTTTAAATGAAAGGATTTAATATAAAGTATAGAGTAATTTTATATATTCAAGAGATCATAAAACTCTCTGTGAGAGATCTTTACTTCTTAGAGCAACTATAAGTATAATTATCAATCAATCGGCATTATTAATGAATAAAAATAAGTAATACTCAAAATAGCCATTCATCATCATGAATGATCAACAATAAAATAAATCAACAGTCCATCTTGTGGCTGGATTAGAAAAGGGTCTACTATAGACTTTTGCCACCTTGAGTCAATTATTTAAACATTAATTTGGATGCACCAACTAAGTGCTAATCCATAAAATATTCAAACATAAAAGCAATAATACTGGGATATTAAAACATGCTGATCATTATCAATGCTCTGGTCACTTAGTACAATTAATGTACTGGCCAACTAAAATTTAAATCTAATAAGACAAACTAAAATAAAATGTAGTGCAGGGGCTTTAAAAAATATACTAGCACCAATCTAGAATCAACTAGATGCCCCTAAATACTAAATATATATTTCCTTTTATATAATCAGATAATTATGCATAAATCTAGCTCAGAAGATGACAAGCTAAAATGCTGTTATGATGACAGAAGATAATGCAATACAATATTAAACAATTAAACACAAGCTTATTAACAACAATAAAAAAAATTAATGAAATGTAAGGTCTCTAGAATATGGCTATGTACATGCCATCTGATTTTGATTAACATACTACAAAAACTTATTACATTGTGGTTTACATGATTAATATACAAAATTCAAATTACTATTTTGTTGTTTACATATAACACACACAGATCTATATATACACACACAACCATGTATTTTACTATTATATGAATATATTTCAATTGACATTCAATAATGATAAAAAAATGATTAAATTTTACGTGTCTATTTGATACTCATTGATATATGCATATACATGTGTGATATAATTTCTAGACATATTTAAATTGTTATATAAAATATAATAAATAATTAAAATTTTACACATATGACCTTTAATTATTTTAATTTGTTACAATAATATTATATTTTCATAGTTTATTCCTTGGTTAAAATACATTAAATTCACACATACATGTGTTTATCAATAAACTATAGATATAATTTAAAATTAGTTATCAAATTCTATCTTTAATAATTACAGTTTATTTTCTTCCTTTTTAAGAAAAATATCAGTTTACAAGTTTTTCTTTAAAAAAAAGTATTACCAACTTTTATTTCTTTTAAAAATATAACTCAATGAATTAAAGCTTTACTCATAGATTTTTAATCCAAGAAAAACTATTTGCATTTATTTCACTTTTAAAATGTCTTTTTCTTTTTTTTAATAAATGAAAAATAAAATCATTTTATATATCTCTAACTTTTAAAATGTCATTTCAAAAAAGAATTCTTTTAAACAACTCATGTTATATATATGCAACATGAGGCATTTGTCTGTGGTTTCTTGTAAATATAGATAAACAACAACATACTGTAATGGTCAGGTTTGTACATTTGCTCAACAGACTGAGAGTCCAAGCCAGAGAAGCAAAAGCTGACCAAGTCAGGATAGTAATACCCTACGTCTGATCATACCTTAACTCTCTCACTCATCCTTCCAAGTCAACCCATCATGAATGACATGCCTGAGATTACACTCGATATCTCTTTAATTACGTTTCAACAATAGCAAAGCAGTAAAACATGAGACTGAGACAAATTTATATTTCATAAATTTAATATAATATTTAATGAATACTCAAGCATAGTAAGTTGTGTATAGCTAGCTCACATGCAGGTGAGTGAATACTAGGGTTATAAAATAATATCACAAAGCAATGAGTGGATTCTCAGGGTTATAAAACAGTATTACAAAGCAATGAGTGAATTCTCAGGGTTATAAAATAATATTACAAAGCAATGAATGGATTCTCAGAGTTATTTAATAATATTACAAAGCAATGAGTGGATTCTCAGAGTTATTTAATAATATTACAAAGCAATGAGTGGATTCTCAGGGTTATAAAATAATATTACAAAGCAATGGACTTTTTAATAAGCTTATGTCATCTTTCATGTTCTAATTCATGCCATGTTTTATATATTTGAAATCGGTTATAGTTAGCTAGAGTGATCGATTTATTGATAAATGATAGATTATATTATTATTAAGTTTAAGGTTATATCATTATTACTAAGTTTAAGATTATATTATAATTACTAAGTTTAAGATTATATTATTAATACATTTAAAATCATATTATAGAGACATTTGCGTGATATATCATTGTTATACAGATAAACACATTAACTCAGATTCTAGATCGGATCAAAGCCGAAGTTACTTTCTAGGGAAACTGAACTGAGATGTGGTGGAAGTTGAACGTCAGATTCTAGTGCATTAGACACTACAGTATCAGATAACTGTGCCTTGAATGCATTCTTAATTGAGGTTTATTACATAGTAAATGGTTCCCTAACCGATCTGCTTGCTATGATGGAAGAGGCCTTTTTATGGAAACTCTTTGGTTCTGTTAAATATGAATAACTGTCACATTTGCCTAAACTTTCGAGGCGTGACTTGATTAAATATGAAGAAATGTCACAGTAGCCTAAACTTTCGAGGCGTGATTGGATGTGGAACAATCTTGAGATGGGCCATTATAAACATAGCAAGTAGATATGCCTTTTTATGCAAATTAGCAATACATTTGCAATGCTAAATTAATATTTTATAAATTAATTACACCAAAATCTTAGCTTCTTCAGTGCTACTCCCACTGGTCAATTCATAAATGAGCTTATTAAATTATATGATAAAGGCAATAATGAGAATCTGATTTAATGTTTTTCTGCATAGCCACTTATTCTCTAACTAAACGAAGTTATAGCAAACTTAAGATTTTTAGAACTGGGAACATTAGTTATATGTAGTATAAACTACATCTAATATCAAACTCATTTTTAAATAATCTAAAATATGGATTATAAAATAGCTCACGCAAATTATTGATTTTTAAAGAAATTACGCATCTTAAATAACTTGTCAAATAGACCTTACGAGTAATGCAAAAGTGTTTTAAATAACGAATGCAAGCCTACATTTTAAATAGCTTGCGTAAAATATACTTTTTAAATAACTGGCAAAGTACATATTTTAAATCACTTACGCAAATATAACTCTTAAATAACCTGGGCAAAATCTGCGTTTTAAATAATATACGCAATATATATGTTTTAACTAACTTTAGCAAACATTTTCATTTTAGATAACTTGAGAAAAAGATGCGTTTTAAATAATATATGCAAAATATACATTTTAAATAACTTTAGCAAAGATGTGTTTTAAATAGCTTGTTCGAGCATTATAAATACTGATTGACTCTAGCATAATAATAGTTTTATTTCAGAAAGGAGTTTTGGCTATATTCTTTATATTGCAATAATCTGATATAATAAAAGTGATTACTCACTCCCCTCCCCCCGATAATTTATTTACACACAAGACTCCATTCTGATAAAAACACAGCAGAAATCAATAAACATGAACTTAAAACTAAAGATAGATGGCATAAAAATAAATTGCACAAAACGATCAATAAGATGATAATTTAGAAATAAGAATTTGTTGTATGGTTTTATAGAAACTAGATGTTTAGGATTATTTAAAATTATTAATGATCAAGCAAGAATTTTGAGTGCTCTAAGATTTAGACAAATTTAAAATAAAACATTTTAGTTGAACATTTAGAAAAGCTAATTAATTATGGGATTTATTTGTAACTAGCTTTCATTTAAAATACGTTTTAATTATGAAATTTAATATTTGGCAGAAAGGATTTACCAGCAAAGTCTTTAACGCATTGTTCAATATGCTTCTCTCTCTCTATTCAGTCAGGCTGGGCTTCTCTTTGGTTTTAGTCTGGATGCAGCTTTGCAAATTTATTTCTGGGGCAGCTTTCTCCATTTCTCTGGTCAGGAACTCTGTGGTCTCTCAGGTACAGCTTCTTTCTTACTATGCTGGGCATGGTGGAGGTTTGCTCTCATCGGTAGCCACTTGTGGAAGAGCAAACGGCTGTCTCTTTGTCTCTAGCCCTTGGTCATCTTTGGAGCAGCTTGGATGGTGGCTTTTTAAGATTCAGCTTTCTTAAATGGCAGGAACAGTTTTCTTACTTAACTTTCAGCTCTGGTCTTGAGAAATAATTTGGCAGCAATAACACAATTTTCACAGCAACAGCAACAGGAAAATTAAGATGGATGATGATGGATGGATGGAAGAGGACCGACTTTGATGGCTATTTTGGCCCTTTTTATAATATATTTTTGACAGTAGTAACCTCCTACTTTGAGTCATGCCACATCACCTGATGACTAGTTCGAACTAGCCTTCAACCAAATATCCAGTTAGTAAAATATTAAGTATAGCTAAATCTGGACATGGAAAGGCTCTATTGTTTTAATTGACATCATAGTTAAAAGATATATTTTCAAGAGAATGGTCACAAGCAATTTGTATAGATTTTTGTATAGATTTATGCCTGACTGAATATTATAATTGGTCTTGGTTATAATTTTTAACTAGGTCAAATTTTGGCCAAAGATTTATTTTTAGAACAAAGTGTTAAAACTGATAACAAAAGAATGGAAAATTATCTGACTTGGAAATTATTTAAAATGAATACTGACTTAAAATAATTATTTAGAACGAATATTGAAAAATAAGTAATATTATAAATTTAAACTTATTATGCTACTATAGATAAATTTTAGTTATACAGTTATGTTTATTTCAGTTTTAACAAATCTAACTGAATATGCTTGTATATAAATATTTGAGACTGTATTTTTATATTTATAATTAATAGGACGATTATATACGCACATACTCGCAATATTATAAGCACAAAGTTTTTAAAATTTAAGAAATACACGCCATCTGAGTACAACAAATATATACTATTATCGAAGATAATAGGTGAAACAAATGTAACTGTTTCAATACATATACCAATTCTTTCTTCAAATTGAGTTTTTCTTAATGAGCTTGGTTTTGATGATTAACATTTTTAGGAAATGTATAATTAAGTAACTTATTGGCATTGATCAGTTCCATAAGTTTCAGGTGAGCAAACTGTCTTGTCCACATTTGGAGCTATGACCCTGGAAGTTTAACCATTTTCCTCCAAGTGAATTCAAACTCCACCATCAAGAATTAGAGCAGCTTCCTTCTGTCTTGACTTCAGTTACCTCTTCATGCAGTTTTCTGCATAATTCTGCCACCCATCTCTTTGGTCAGCTAATTGCTGTCACCTTACAGCTATCTATTAGCCAACTCTACTGCTGCCACTCTCTGCTACAGTTACCAACAAACTTCTGTGAACTCTTACAAAAATATTAGCCACACTATATTAGCCAACTTCCTTTTGAAAAATTACTATACAGACTAAAATAATCTTTTTATCCAACCCTCTTATAGATTTGTATTGGATGATAAAACACATTTAATTAAAAAGTCTTTTTTTATCTTTTCAAAAAGATCACCAATCCTTTCAAAAGCCACTTTCAAATTTTACCAAAGGTATCGATCTATATGTTTTTGCTTAGATAGAGAATTGTATGCAAGCATTAATTAAAAGATTTTAAAAATAATATATATTTTTACAATTACCAGTTTGACTTGCTTGTTTTTGAATTCAAAATCAGAATACAATATTAATGTATTTATTAGGTCTTTTTAAATGTTTAATTTATAATCAACTTTTATTTTAAATTCAGAATTATTTAATCTTTTACTATGCTTATTATTCCAGGAAAGTAGAAAATATCTACTAAATTTTTTGTCTGTGTCATTTCTAACTTTGTTGACTTTATATAGTGTACACACACAACTATATTTCTGTGTGCCATGTAACTCAACTGGTTACAATATATTGTAACTATGACTAAATCACTTATTTTATTTAATTTAGAATTATTGATCTCTCTGAATTAAATTAAAATAATGTAATAAATTTAAAAATTCCTAAATTAGTTTTTTAATTTTTTTATCATTTCAGAAAAGTAGTATTTAATTATAAATATTAGCAAAGAATTCTAAATATCTTAAAAATCAATCATGTATGAGATGTGTGAATTAAAATTAAAAAAAATATTGGAATTATGTGGAGAAAAGAAACTATAGATTGATGAAACTAAATTAAATTTAGAGAAATCTAAACCAACATTATTAATTACATTATCAATTCAATTATTATTGATTCATTCAAAATAATGATCTTTCTAAATTTAATTGTTTCTTTAATTCATACCTCCTTTTTCTTCACTGATTTAGCAATTTTCTTATTTTATTCATTCATCTTGTACATTATCTATCTTCTATTTTTATAATTTCTTGCTAATATTTATAATTCAATATTAATTTACTGAAGTAATACCAAATACAAATCATCAATATGGAACTTTTTAAAAATTATGTATTTTAATTTATACAAATATTATAACTACTTGTATCACTTCTATTAAGTTTGGTACTTGGTACAAACATCTTGTTATTTCATCTATCAGCACATTTACTTTGACAGTTGCAATGTTTATCAATCCTTTATCTTAATTATCTAATGGTAAACCATTAGCTCAGTGTTTGTTGTGAATATAATATCTCCTTCTTTAGTGGAGAAACTGCATCATATTAGAATTGTATTTTTAATTTTCACTATCAGTGCATTGATTCTTGCCTGAATCATATATTAGTCTGGGATCTTCACCTTCAAGCTAATAATAAAATGATATCCTAAATAATATATTGCTATCTATCTAGTCTATAGATAACTAAATCTTTGTATGATGTAAAAAATAAAAAATAAAGATTTAACTGGGTTGGATTTGCATTTTAGATTGTAGTTATGATAAGAAAGTTAATTACCCCTTGTTTTTCAAAATACCTCATAATATTTATTGCAGCTTTATTTAAGAATCTTTACTAAAAACGTAGTTTTTGTCATATAAACTAAATTAATAAACTCATCAAATTAAAAATTCATCCTTTTCAAATTTTCAAAACAACTATTACACTTCTCTTATACATAGAATATGGACTGAATTTAATTAAGCTAAAACATTATATATTTCAATTAGTTATTGGTTAACTATTTAACAAGACCACATTGTTTTTTCAAAATTGAAAAGTACAACATTGAAAGGAAAAACAATAAAATAGCTCCACAAACAAAATACTTGCTAAATCTTATAATATTGTTATAATATAGTGCAGGGTTGGGAAACTGCTGGACCACAGACCATATCTGATGTGTGACAATGTCAAATATAGCTAGCTCCATCAGAATATTAATTTTTCCATCTATGTTATCAGTAGATTTTTTGCACAAATATTAATGAAGTCATTGTCTCTTTCCCATTACCATTAACTATACAAAGTCAGCATTCTTCTAGTCTCCTAATAATTTATTAAATACAGATCTTGGGGTACTTACTGATTAGACCTGATGGGAAAAATCACTTAGTCTGGTGGTAACTTTTTAATTTTGCAATCTTATAAAATAATGCTCGCAAGGAAACTTCTGACAAACTTAATCCATCAATTTTTCTTTATTTGTTACAAAATGGTGGTCTATAACTTTATTTAATCAAAATAAATAAATATGTATTTACATTTTGAAGCAAATCAAGTTATTTGCAAAAAGGATGAGAACTAATATCATTTCAGACAAAACAGCAACCTATAACTTTATTTACTAGAAGTAAATAAGTATCAACAATTAATGTGCTAGTATAGAAAATGTGATCATGTGATGCTTAATGGTTTAAGTATGTATTTACATGTTTTGTTTTGTTGTTTTTTTTGTTTTTTTTGCAAAAAATAACATTGCAACAATGAAACTGTTAGCAATATGTATTTATTCCAATAAAAAAGAAAAGTGATAAAGATTGTTTGTTGCAATCCCTGGGGCAGATTGAAGTTTTTACATCCTGCAAAAGAAAAAAAAATGATGCCGAATGCCACATTTAAAATAATAATTGGATATTCATATATTTAATTGCAAGTGAAGTTGGGTTGGACATATTACTAGATGAGATGATAATAGATGGACAATTCATATCTTAAATTGGGTTTTAAGAGATTGTAAAAGACCAAAAAAAAAGATAACATGTGAGATGGATGCATAAAATAAGAAAGTGTGCTGGGGTGATGTGCAGAAGAGAGGCTAGAGATTGAAGAAAATGGATTGAACTTGGGGAGACCTTTATCCTGCTGTGGATTAATAATGGTTGTTGATAACGATGATAGATAATAAAGATGTTTGTTTGGTTTGGAATAAAACTACTTCCATTTTAAAGAATATAATTTAAAAAGGCATTTTTCAACAAAACTGTTTGTTTAAGCTATTTTCACTGGAACAAATGAAAATTGAAGCAGAAAAATTAAAAGTAGTTTTCTTTAAGAAATCTGTTAAATTCTGATAGAGCTTTGACAAAATCTAGTTACATTGTTGCACATAATGTTGTAGAACAATGAAAATCATTTTCTGATGGAGAATTTGTAAAGGAATGCTTAATAGATATTGCTGAGTTATTATGCCCTGATTAAGAAACAATGTTTGATAAAATTAGTCTCTCATGAAGAACTCTTGTGAGATGCATTGATAATATTTCAAGCAATTTATGTGATGAATTAAATTTGAAAGATGGTACTTACAAGGCACTGGCTTTAGATGAGTCATGTGATATTATCAATATGAGTCAACTTTTATTCTTTATTTGAGGTATAAATGATAGATTTCAAATTATGAAGGAATTACTTTCTGCATGTCCTTTGAAAGACACAACTACGGATGAAATCTTTTTTTAAAGCTCTTCAAGAAGCTTTGCAAAAGCATACAAAATTGTCAACATCACATCATGGGTATCCTAATTTGACAGAAAAAAATTCTGGATTATTAAAAAGAATAAATAATGAGATAAATTATATTCCAAAAAAAGAAATAATTTTCTTATATTGTATAATTTATCAAGAAATCCTTTGCAAAATAGTTCTAAAACTGGAGCATGTTATGTTGGTTGTAACAAAAGTAATTAATTTTATTCATGGAAGAGCTTTAAGTTACTGGCAATTCATAACATTTTTGAAAGAAACTGAATGTGACTTTATTGATATTCTGCACCATATGAACATAACATGACTTAGTTTTGCAAAAGTGTTAAAATGTTTCCATAATTTGTTGGATGAAATTGTTAACTTGCAGAATTCTACAATGATTAACTCAGGACTGATATGATGTAAATATAGTTGATCAACATATATGTAATACTCAATTTTAGTAGAAATAAAATTTATTCTTTAATATAAAAAAAAAAGATATAAAATCCCAGGCCTTTCCCATTGGATCACTGTAGTCATCTTAGGTTATGTAATGCAAGATATATCATCATTGAACCTTTTCTTATTTAAATACCATTTAATGTATCCCAATTTTAACCTTATCGTATGAGTTGTAACTAAATTACAGAATAAAATTTTCTATATAAAAAAAAATGTTAAAGGCAAGCTTAACAAATTTTGTGAATTAAATGACTGAATGAGCTTTTCTTTTCCATTGATATATTAATTTATCAAAATGAATTAATTTTATTATTACAAGGTAAATGATTATTTATTCATATGTATGCAAATGATACATCATTTATGACAAAACTGAAGTTATTTTCACAATTTTAAAATAAACAGCACACTTCCCAATCTTGCAAAAATGAGAAACAAAACTTAAATGTGCTGATTTTAAAAAATATGAGGCAATAATAAGTTATGTATTCAATGAATTTACCAGAAGATTTGAAGATTTTCACAAAATTTCTAAGGATCTATCTTTAATGAATGTAGCATTTATTTGTAATGTCAAGGATGCACCACCTTGGGTCCAGTTGGAACTGATAAACTTGCAATTAATTTTTATATTAAAGAACACTGAAAAAACAAAGACTTTTATGCCTCTTTAAATCCAAAAATGTTTAAAAATATTGTGGATAATGCATAGAAATATTTGGCATTCTTTGCATTGATATACCTATGCGAAACTACATTTTCTTTAATGAAAAATACAAAGAGCAAAATCAGACCTGAAAATCTAGAAGCTTTTCTATAAATAGCCACTTGTGTACTGAATCCCAATTTTGATACAATCATAAATCAGAAGCATTTCAAATTTAATCTCTCACATTAAAGTTTTTGTATCAATAAGTTTTTTATATTTACTTTTTTTTTTCATATGTCATAGCATCGGCTGGGAGGCGAACCCACAACCATCTGCAAACAATTACTTGCTTGCAAGATGGCTGCAATGATCTCTTGGCTAACAATGCTTGACTTATATTTATTTTGTTATCATGACAATTTAACATTTTTTAGATTCTGAATTTTTTGTTAAATCATTCAATCTATTCCAGCCCACGTCATGATTAGAAAATTTCGTTCAGCCCACTGATGAAAAAAGTTGTCCACATCTGATATAGTGTAAAGTTCTGTCATTTTCTATTATTATAAAATTAATTGGAGAAAACAGATTGTCCAAAATAAATAGTATTCTTTTATATAAAGTTAATTTTTTACAATTTTTACAAATGCACAAACAAATAACAGTATTCTTATATAATTAAAAAAAATCATCATATGTCCATAACCAATACTTAGTCATGCCAAATAGTAGTTATACCAGGGGGCTTAGCAAAACCTAGGATACCATAGCAAGGTATAAACTTTTGTATTTAACAATTTTAACTCTTATTAGATTTTACCATTCTTTATTTAATAATCTCCATAAAAAAAGATTGTCTCAACTTCATTCTTATATTTTACAATTATTTTGCCCCCCCCCCCATATGTCATAGCATCAGCCTGGAAGCGAACCCGCAACAACCATCTTCAACCAACTGCTTGCTTGCAAGGCAGCTACACTGGCCTCTCGGCTAACAATGCTTGACATTATTTTTCCTTTTTGATATATTTATTTCATTTCATCAAAATGTTATAGACTAATTCCAGTATTGGCAGTGTAATATATTATATTTTGCATGGTTTAACAAGTGTAGACTCAAAAACAATAAGTTTAGGATTGATGTATAGCAGAAGAAATTGATGATTTTTTTTTTATTTCGTCTGATATTGTACTCAACTAGGCACTTGACTCCTGAGCAACTGAATATATACTAATAATTATTATTGACAGTAACATATAGTAATATAACATTGTTCACAATCATATAAATAGCAAAATATTTTAAATCGCGTAAGAAAGCATTAATTGCCAACAGTCGACATTGACTCGACAGTGACTAATAATAATGTTTACAGCATTATTACAAAATAAAGAGCCCTTATATTTTTAAAGTAAATGTTTTAATATTAAAAAGAAGTAAATAAAACATCGTTGGTCAGAAAATAACATTATTTTTAAAAATAGTAATAATAATAAAGCAGTTTTAGAATTTAGAAGTCCCAATATTTTGAATAGAAGCATTTAACTTCTATTTAAAATTGAAATTTGAATAAACAAAATGATACTATGGCCTTCCAAGAAAAAGAAGAAAAGATAAAATAAGCAAAACTTGTCCTTCCACTTATGTTTTGATTAATACTTACTCATTCTCTCTCATTTTTCAAAAGTAAATCATTAAAATGATATATCTTTATTGTAAATATTTGAATAAATAATAAAATTGATTCCAACATTCATTAAAAAATACCGCACTAGAACTTTTGTACCCATACAAACTTTTGTTCTTCAAATATATAAAAGTGGGTGGACCATGTTGTTCCATTTATAAAATGAGAATCAGGAAATCACATAGATTAAAATAAATCTTTAGATGGGGAAAAAATGATGGACTTTTTAGGTAATGATTTGTCAAAAAAATCTATAGAAAATGAAAGTAAGTTGAGTTGAAAAGATATTTTTCATGCGATTCAGTATAGCAATTTTTATAATCCCACATAAGATAAATAAAACAATGAAAAACATTTTCAAAAGAGTAAACAATGTCCTGTCGTAAATAAATGATCCGTGTCATCCGTTTCATAAAGTTGAAAAAAAAAATCCCACAATATTTCTCATTGTTGAAATCAAGCTAAAAAGAGTGGAAATTACCATTATTAAAAAGAACTATAAGGTACAGTACTTTTTAGATATGCAAAGCCATTAAAAAATACTGACCTAACTTGAAATAGAATGCTTTTTCTTCTTTATTGTTTATCGAAGCTGTATCAATATAAATAAAATACTCTATCATTTTTAAATACACATACACACACATATATATACATGCAAAAAAAAATTTCACGAATTTACTATTAAAAACTTTTTTCTCTTAGTTCCTCTTTTCAATTTTTATCACTATTTTTGTCTTGGATAATTATCGCTGCCTAGTTTCATTAAATAAGCTCAAACTGTTGCGTGTCACGTAGCCAAATGAGCTGTAGTTCTAATTGAATTTATTTTAGTTCAATTAAAGTTAAACAACCATGAATTATTTTATTATAGAATAGAATTATACCCCTATGACTCAGATTTGTAAATAATTATTTACTAGGTATAGCTCACCATCAATAAATCTGTTTAATGTATATGTAACTTGTAAACATGTGCTCAATGAAATATATGAACAGAATATTACGATATTTTTTAAGCTTTAAATAATAGACAGAATATCAAAAATGTTTCCTTTTTTTTTTTTTAACATCACATTTAAAATAAAATTTACTAATCAAATATTTTTATCGCTTTTATTACATTTGACAAATTAAATTAGAATAATAAAAAGAGCAAAACAACAAATAAAAAATATAGAAAGAAAAGAAAGAAATGCAAACTTAATTTAGATTAAACTTGCAAATTCTTAAATAAAAAGTCAATACGGAGCATTTTTTTTTTAAAATGTTTTTTTAAAAAAATGAAAATTATACTATTCAGTTGTTTGAGGTGTCTTTTATTTAAATGCCATATATACAAAATAAGTAATAAACCCTCGTCATTATCATTTTCGCCCATCATTAGGTTAAAGTTCATGCTAAATTTATTTTTCGTCCAGCCATTGATTTTCTTGCATACTCTAACACTCCCCGCCCCACGTTTCTTACACCCACCCTCTTAGAATACAGTCAGTACTTCAGTTATCTATTACTATTTCATATTTGTTCTTTCCTCTCTTTTTTCTCTATGTTTCATTTTCGAACTCTCTTTATTAATCTCAAGTTATTATCTATCCATATTTTACTTTGAAGTCCAAATAATGCATTGTTTTCCTATTGCATTTCTAAGTCTCCAACTCACAGACAAACTCAAATAGAAATACATCTATTCAAAAACATTTCTAAGTACACCAGCATAAAGCAAGGGCAAATAATATTCTTGATGTCCAAAAAGACATGATGTCTATCACAATCACTGTTACTTTTCCAGTCAGTGCATTGACATTTATTTGAACATCTTAGATTACATTCCAGATAACAATTGATCGATATAACACCAACAAAACATCACATGATTTCTGCCCACATATTACTTTTAAATAGAAAATTTATTTCTCCTCCTCCACCTTGTGTAAACTGGAGTAATCAGTAGATTCCAGTTGGTATTGCTTAATAAATGTGAATTTAGTCTTCAGATTAGTTTTTAGCACATGCCTTTTTATTATTAAAGAGTAATGAATCTAATTTCTAATGCATGTGGATTTTTTGGATTTAATGCATCTTTTCTCCACTAGCTATCATTTGATAGTAAAACAAAAAGTAAATGTTGCCTACTGAAGGAAAAATAAATTTGATTTAAAAAATCTATATATATTCCTCACTAATATGAATTGCCCGAGAATGTGGTTACGATAGTATTGGATAGGGATTTATTAAGCACTGAAATCTGGAGTCTATTGATTAGTTTAGCTTGCATATACAAGTTGTTGAACTGGAGATTTATAGCTATATAGCTGTATATCTATTTATTGACTAACACTGAATAACTAATAAAAATTCCTAACTCTGTTTGCAGTCTAAAAATAACATTTCACATTTAATTAAAAATATTAAAATCTCAGGGCATTTCAAGGCAGATAGATGCATTAATTAACTCTATACTACTAAATATATTAAATTATAAATACCTCAGTATAAATCACAGCTAGTTTATATTGCTTATTTGACATCTTATTAAGCTATCTTTTAGTCTCTTATTGTATTCTATCTTTTAGTCATGTATTCCCAAATGAAAGCAATCATTATTATACTTCTTTGGAGTGGCTTTGATATAATTTTTTTTAATACAAATGGAGTTTTCACTTGTTTTACACATTCAATCTAAAAATAATGTATTTTGTAGATTTAATATTTGAGTAGAAGATATTCCCATATAATTATGCCAACATATTATTTTTACCATTTTATGAATAATTTTTAAAATGAAAATTTTCCCATGCCTTTTTATGTCATTAATAGAGGAGAGGGCTTGATGCCTAAAATAAATTTGTTAATCAGAATAACAGACAACAACACCCTCTGTGTGTATGTAAGTATCTGAACATTTAAGCCCTTTTTCAGCTACTGAAATAATTAAACTACTACAGATTCTTAAAATAATAATCTGAACAAAAGGTTGTTAGCAAAAAAACTCCACCATTGCCTTATGAAGCACATTAGTTTTGAGATACAACTTATTAAATTAAATTCTTTATAGGTTGCAATCAAAACAATAAAATATTCTATAGTTTATTTTTTAAAATAGAAAAAAAAACTATCATCAATCTATAAATCTAGAAAGCAAAAGACATGAAGTTCATCTTTTTGTTTTTTTGGCAAGGAGCTCAAATTCCATGCTTTAAAATCAAACATGTATTGCATCTTGATGCTTGCTAAATAAATCTAGTACTGAAACAAATATCACTGATTTAAAAATAGAAAATAAATTTGAAGCTAGTAAATATTCATGAGATCACTACTTTTTACAATAAAGGTCATATGATTTTTCCACCAATTATAATAAAACTTTTTTTTATCTGTGAGACTAATAATAATATTAATAAACTTGTATCAACATTGAAGACAACTTTGTAAATGTATGTGTGTGTGTATTATGATAGACAAAAATTCATAACTCACATGAAAATCATGCAGCTCCCATTCCAACATCATATGATAAAAATATTTCTTTTAATATTCTGCTAAACTCAATTAGATGCAAGAGACTCATTATATTTTAATTACCATTATTGATTACAATAAATGAAAAATTCTAGAATAATGAGAAATTAAGATACATAATCACCACACAAATAACATAATTGACAAAAATCTTGGGGAAACATCAGTTTATTGATCTTTTACCTAGTATTGAATTTAGTATAACAACACTTACTGGTCTATTATTTCATATATATGATTAGATAGACAATATACAAGCTTAACTATCTATTGATAGATAGACTAACTGTAAATATTACTACTTATTAATATAAATGATCGCAACCTATTTTTAAGACATTAATTTTACAAGCTTGAGGATACACTAAAATCATTTAAATAAACTCTGCTCTTAGAAGAATTAGACTAACATAGATCATTTCAAGCTGTAGTTCTTGGAAAATTAATACCAAGTAACTTGAATAAAGAAAACAATATATCATGTAAGCCAGAGATTAATAACAATCAAATATATATCACCAAATGCCTAGGTAGAAATCATGCATCTACTTGGCAATAATAACTAAAATTTATAAACCAACTGGAAGGAATGGAGTTCTATCTGGTAAATAACCATTAATAATGAGAAGTGTAAGTGGCAAAAATTACATCTGCATTACATTTATTTATCAACAACCAAAAATATATATAAAATATATATATATACAGTAGAAATGTGCATTTACCGAATAAATACTGTACAAACTAAGTCACTGAGTGTGATCAGTTTAAAAAAACACATCTGCTTCACACTCTTTTCTGGGAAATAAAGAGTTTATATATGAACAATTTTTAGCAAAACTCTTTATTTGTACATATATACATACACCTACGAAATGTAGGTATACGTATATGTGTACAAATAAAGAGGTTTGCTAAAAAGTTGTTAGAAGTGGTTGGAATAAATTGTATTTATAGGACAGCTCTGTTATTTGAAGTCCTATTTTGGTGTCTAAAATTAAGTAATGAGCAATAAATTGTCCCATAATCTTTGAAAATATTTTAGTACTATCACACAACACTTATGATATTTATTTTTTACTGAATGTTTTATTTTATTATACAAAATTTACTTAATTGTGCTATATAATTTGCTTCATAGTATATCAAAATATTTTCTAAATCATAATTGTCCAACAATTTGTCTTATTTTGAGACTTGTCAGTAAAGTAATCAAAGCATATAGTTTGAATACTATGTAATAGTATACACCTTTACCCTGCTTAGTGATTGGCTACTTAGCAATATTTCACAATAGCAATCATCATCAATTTGTACCCACTACTTCGATTTACAATCGATTTTTCACTATACCGATCGGGAAAAAATTAAAAAAAAATTTTTTGGGGCAGCCATTTGAATTTTGCATCACTGATGACATTAGAGAATAGGTATTTTAAATTCATTTTACCCAAAAGCAAAAGTATATTATTGTAATACGTATACAGGTAATGACTTTGCTGTAATTATATAGCACATACAATATTTTATTCATAAAACACAATGTTAGCGCTGCATTCAGTATTTTGAATATAGAACGTATAAATTTAAAATATCTATAATTACTGAATCTATAATACTATATATATATATATAATTGTTAAATGTCTTTAGAAAAATTAAACTTTATTTAAATATAATGTATAGTTCTTGGATTATTTAAATAAAGTTTAATTTGTCTAGACATTCAGCACTTATATTAGATGATGAAAACAATACAACTAAAATATCATCATCACAAACTTGTTCCTTAATTACGTACACCCAAGTGGTTTCAAATCAAAAGAAAAACATAAAAAAAAAGTTTAAAAAGAAAAACAGATTGCATTTAAAATAAGTATTAACGAACGAATAGTCTTTCTACATGAACGGGGGGGGGGGACACTATTACATTACTAAAAATATACAATAAGAAGAATAAACTTTGCGTACATTTTAAAAAATTAACAGTTAGATTTTTTTAAAAAAAAAAGTTTTTTTTTTTTTTTTTTCTAAAGTTGACTGATTTACGATATGCAATAAGCCTTTTGTTACTCTAGAGTACAGCAATAAGTCTTTATGTTCAATTAAATAATTTATAATTAAACATTGTTTTTTAATTTGAATAATTTCACACAAGTAATAAACATAAATGTACAGTAATATGTACCGTAATACAAATTTTAAAAAAATGCACTTCAGTATGGATTTTTTTCATTACGATGAAAAACTTCTGCGAAAGAATATAAAAACTATTAAGTTCAAATTTAGTTTCACTTTCTCTTTCATTTTTTTGTGCTATACTTTTTAAATAGTGAAAATATGCATTTTTTTCATAGTGATATAAAACTTTTTTTTTTAGATGCGGTATTTAGTCATCATTACAATGAAAAAAATCAAGAAAATCTTTGAGCTTGGAAACTAATGTGGATATTTTATGTCACCAGGAACCAACCAATTTTTTCCTCATAGATTCCCATTATAAATATTTATTTTGTATACAATATTCTTGCTTAATGATGAGTTTTGGAGGACCAATTGCCATAGCTAAGCGGGGTAAAGGTGTATATGCATACAATATCATTCCATATCATATCCATTCTTGATTTCATTTGTATATACTTTAAATATTTTGCATTTATGTTTAAATGGAATTGCAGGTGTAACCAAATGCCAATTATGAAATATTAATGTTGCAATAAAGATGTATTAGTATTATCAATATAATTTTGTTTAAATGAATTAATTAGAAAACAAATGTTTACGATTGAATACATAATGTATTTATCTGTCTGGACCATATAAGAATATATAAATTTCCCATTTATAATGAAAGTGAAAAATTACTTAATTACAAAATCTTTAACTATAGTTTTATTATAAATTAAAAAAAAAACCCAATGATTCATTACCAAATGCCAAGTTTATGTAATAGAATGGAAATCCAGGATATTATTGTTATAATTTAATTTCAATCATTTTTTATAGCGATTCTTTAACAAAAAAAATTTATTTAAAAAAAAAATCGTATTTATGAGAATAATAAAATGATTCACTCTATATTAAAAGAAGCCATATTTTTATACAAGAAGTAATGGATGTTTTGATATTATAATTCATACAAAATCACAAAAACAATCTAATTTCAGTTAATAGCAGGTTTAAACAAAAAATGCTTATAGCAAATGAACTGTATTTACTTTTCATTCCTTGAAGCATACAGTTTTCAATCAATGGATTATACTAACAAAAATAATAATACAAAGTTTTCAAAAATACAAGCTATTATTAAGAATGTTCTTTTTTCTTAGACTATGGAATAAATAATGAAAGATTTGAATCAAGAAGTTAAAATCAGCTTTAAAATGATTATTATGCTAATTATATATTATTTATTAAAAAGAAATACAAATGAAGGTATTTGACTTTACAAAGTTATCTAGTGAAATATGTTTTTGACCAATTCCACTTAATAGAAAAGGATATAACTTTATGAACTAAATTTACAAAGACAATTTTTGAGGGCAAAGAAAGTGTAAACAGTGAGGATTGCCAATTCCTCTACAAGCTTTATGATAAATGCTTAGCCAGAGCCAGCACTTAAAATATCTCTGTCAGGAACCCCTCCCCAAACCCCTGACCATGTTTTCATGCTTTGGCACTCCTCAGAGAGGTGTCAGGGTATCTAGTGTCTGAACGTACCCTGAAACCTCTCTGAGGAGTGCCAAAGCATGAAACCATGGTTGGGGGTTTGGGGGGGGGGTTCCTGATGGAGATATTTTAAGTGCTGGCTCTGGCTAAGCATTTATCATAAAGCTTGTAGAGGAATTGGCAATCCTCACTGTTTATAACTTACAAGCTTAAGATATAGGGTCATGTGATCTATGAATTGATCTATGACTCTTATTTTGACAAAGAAAGTGTGTTTGCAAAACTGTATGATTCTACAAAAAAAAAAATAATAATAATAAAAATAAATTGGAATGAGTTATGCTAGCATTGATATAATTTATCCTAAATTTTATCTATATATTGAAAAGTTGAGCAAATGAAAATGTTTTGTGATTTTTTTCTTTGATGAAGAACACGAATCTCTATTCACCATAACAAAACTCACCATCTGTCATTTTTTTTTGCTTTGAAAAGATTAACTGTTTATAATTTTTAAATCATAAAATTTATTCTATTGATAAATGCTCTATAATAATCTTAAAAGTTTTTTGAAAAATCCACTTCCAATTTTTATATATTTTTTGCATACTCCATTAAATTTTATTTTTGAAATTATTTAATATACTAAAAAGGCAAACTCAAAGGGCAAATTTTATTAAAAAAATAATATTTGAAAAAATTAGCAATTATTCCAGATATTATCAAAAAATTGTTAGATGATTTAACTATTGAAAGTTTTTTAAATATTCAGAATTTAAAAATTATGCTGACACTTTGCATAAAACAATAATACAATATGTAGACAAATGGGCCTATTCCTACAAACAGTTTGAAAAGATGTTCTGGCAACATTAAATAAAATATGTTGAGTGGAAAACCATTTTAAATTCATTACATTCATTAAATAGTATTCACCTATCTGCTGAATTACATCAAGATGCTTGAAAACATAAATTAAGGCAAAAATATCAAACAGAAAAAAAAATTGAATTGGCTGAAGTGAGGAGAAAAATCTTTATTCATTTTCAATATAAAAGTATGCTAATATATTTGTAAAAAGTTTGAAAATTCTGGTCAAATGATTCCTATACTTGTATGTGCTTTGATTACTGAACTTATTATGAACCAAAAAAAAAAAAGATTGACAATACAATGAAATACATTCTTGTTGTAAAATAGATATCCAAGACAT
Source organism: Epiperipatus broadwayi (assembly GCA_028023455.1). NCBI lineage: Eukaryota > Metazoa > Onychophora > Udeonychophora > Euonychophora > Peripatidae > Epiperipatus > Epiperipatus broadwayi. The sequence goes on from JAQFVV010006417.1 coordinate 206,206, forward strand.
AGCATGTGACATTTTTCATAAATTGATTTCCAATAAGAAAATTTTAGAAAAAAAAAAAGCATTCTACTTAAAAAGCTTAAATAAAAACAATATGATGTATTGATATCTGAAATTTCTGAAACTTTTTTTTTATAAATTTAATTAGATACTAGTCATAATTTAAGGTAGAACATTAATTAGTGGGAAAATGTTTTTATATTTTATGATTTTTTAACAGTTTTTGACTAATGTATATTTCTGTATAATTGAAATTACAATTATCATCAAAAGATTATAAACAGATCGTGAATGAATTTTTCCGTTCTATAATTCTGGAATTCCTCCCTTGCCTATATCTGATTTGCAATATATATATATATTGTCCTTTAAGTTTGAAGTCTACATATGGGCTAATAATAATATAAATATCTTTACCTTAAAAAAATAATTTCTAATAATAATTATATATTTATCTAAATGACGATAGTTGTTATTATATCCGAGCTAAAATGCTAATACTTGTAGAGTAAGTCAGAGTAAAAAAAAAATTATTTCCGTAAAAGTAGAGAAGAAATTTAATACTTATAAAAGACATAGTTATATTTTATAATATTGTATAAATAATCATATTCATCTGAAACTCAAATCATATCTTTATCATTTTTTTTTTCTATTTAAGTTCTGGATAAATTATATATATAAAGTGAATAATTTAAATACAAATAGTATATGTATGAAGGTTTGTGCAGCAACATAATATTATGATGAAAATAAAAGTTTACAAAAAAGTCAGTATGCTGGAAAATAACATTAAACATACATTTAAAACATTTGTTTTTCAGACACAAATTTAGACTAAAGTGCTAATAGAGTGATAATTGGTCTGAAACCGTCATTAGCATCCTATAATGCTAATAAGAAACATTCTTCAAGATAAGGACGGTTGGTGTGTTTTTCTTTAACGATTAAATAACAGCTATTATAACACAAACGTCTAAAAAGTTTTTATATTTTATTTTCATAATAACAGTTATCTGGATTATAAATCTCTTATTTCTATTTATAGCATTATTATAAGTATATAAAAAATGCACGTGTTAAATTAAAATAAATTGTTTGACATTAAATTATTTATTTAAATGCTATTCATTTATCAACATCTTTATATCTACTTTCATTCTTTAATAAATCAAATTATGTTACCTTAACATTGTTAATTTTTTATCTAATTTTTAGTCTTATACACTTATTTTTGTAGTTTTCTGTTATGAACCAATATATATATGAAATTAATTATTAATGCATCTGAAATACATTTTTATTGATCAATTTTTTCAAGGCTTAAAGTTTGTAACAAAATCAGAAACTACTTGACCATTGTAAAAAAGTTTCAGATCAATCTCTTTTTCCACATATATTTCATAGAAATCTCTTTCTTCACCAGGTAAGCTAGAAACTTGAAATACTTAAATGTCCCACAGAAATTATAGTCTGATTATTTATTTATTTACAAATATTGATTATGATCTATTTGATTTTGGAGCTGCAATCTATCTTATATATATATGCAGGATTAATACTGCGTATGCATCACCATTCATACTTCACAATGAATTGAAATTTATATTCACATTGTAACACTCAATTACGCTGTAATGTATACATAATATTTAAATACAAGTACTGAACTTAATGTAATTTAGAAAGGATTTGAACTCAGACTTTCAAGCTCCCTACAGCTATTCACTCCATATATATATATATATATATATATATATATATATATATATATATATAAACTCTTCTCACTGATAATGATGACTCATACCTATAATATAATCATGCACAGATAATGCCTCAATGTGCACATGTGAATTATTCAAACATAATATGTATTTCATCAGATTATTCAAATATTAATTGACCTTTGACTAGAAGCAGATTTTTATGATGATGATCAAATCTTTAATCCCTTATATAAATATTTATATCAACTATTCTGGGTATATTTTTGATCATCATACATCAAATCCTATCTCAGAATATTTTATTCAACATTTATTCATAAGAGTTTATTTGAATGTATGGGCTTTGAACTTCATTAACCTGCATTCTTGCTTCACTCTCTTCTAAAAAAAACCCACATATGAATATTTTAACTTTTTAACATTATCAGTGTAGACCTCATAGTAACAATCTCACTTTTCTTGCTCAGAACATGAACTCTTGGGATCAGTGGAGAAATGAATGTATGGGGAATGAAACAACTGAGAAAATGATTTACAAATAACTAAATACGTGAATTTAAATTTCTTTTAAATACATACTCTTAGGTTTTTCTTCATGCATAGGATTAACTTTTATTCTGAATTTTCTTAGAAAATAAGTCAATTACATATATGAAAAAAAAAAAAAAACCTCAGATATTTATGACATTTTTACTTAAACAGTTTTCTGGTTGTTATTTTTGAGTATCTCTGCAACATCTTTGACTGATTACTAAGACTGATTTAATCTAGTTAATATGCTGGTAGAATGTTAACTTTAGCAACAAGTAAATGAATATTTAGATAAATGTGAATTATCTGTTCACATGTTTATACACCATTATATACAGATATAAATTTAATATTAAAAATATATTATGTGTCTATGTATTTGAAAATAAAACATTTTAAATAAATATATTTATCTGAAAGCTTTGTCTGGACTTGAGCAATTTATAAAAGATCAGTATAAAGACTTTACACCACAGAAATATGATAAAATATATTTACCAGTAACAAGTTTGGATTTAAAGTAAATGATATTTGTGAAAAAAGAAATAGTTATGTTTTAATAACATTGAAAGAATTAAGATGCTGAATTGAAACTGTTTTGGACATGATGCTAAAAGAAATGACAATGAATGGATTGTTGAAGTCTTAAAATGAATCCCAAAAGATTGTTAATATGTCCAGATGGGAGATTGATGTATAATTTTTTTGGATTGATGTGGAGAAGATCAGATGAACTTGATTAAAGTTGGAGAAGTCTTCAACTTGAAGTGTTGTTAATGGATGAAAATGATAATGATGATATATATATATTCACATTTATGCTAAATATATAACATTTTTATATTTAGTATTATCTCATGATGTCTACACTATTTCATAATGTAATATAAGAGAACACAATTATGTTTTTTTAAAATAAATAAATAAAATTAAAAAGAAATAATTTCAGACTTTTTATAAACAAATAATGGGAAAGAATTCTGTATATGCTGCAGAAGTGTTTAGAAAATAATTTAAAGTCTACCAAGCAATATGTAAATAATACTTTTGATTAATTATGAATAAATTAATGAGTGAAATTTATGAAAACATTTTCAAAGTTAAGAATTTAAAAACGAAACAAGGAAACCTACATTGTTTCAATTTTATTTTCAGTAACAATTCAAATAAATTATTTAGATTTAAATATTTTTTAGAACATGTGTGTGTGTGTACATTTCTTTTTAATAGTGTTTATATCTTTTTAAAAGCATATCATTTGTTTAGAATGGAATGCATTATGCTAAAAGCCATTTAATTGTCACTTTCTTGTTACATTATAGTTGAAAATTGTACTAAATATTTTTAGCAAGCTATCAACTGCAGTATATAAGATATTACTGTAATATCAGATTATTTCACATTAATACAGTGCACATTTATTATTATATTTTTTTTAGTGCTGTATAAAATATGTTACAAACTTTAACCAAAAAAAAAAAGGTATGCTTTTTTTTTAACATATTTAAAATTTTTTTTTTTAAAACTCTTATAAGCCATATTGAATATTTAAAAAATTATATTAAGTCACAAATTTTCTCATAACTTAAGTTTGTATTACTCAAAAATGACATAATATATATTGTTTGAAACATAAAATACCAAAGAATGTAATTAAGCTGAAAAATATATAATCATTGATATTCAAAGTAATAAAAAAAGAATAAAAGTTAATATTTCTAATAATTATTTTAATATTATTTCATAAATTCAAAATTATCATGCATACAATTTAAAATTATATTTTTGTGAGTAGGTTAGTAGGATTCATCATAAAATTTCTAAAAAATTGGTATATAATAATACTTACCTAAGGTAATCCATCACTTGAAAACTTCATAGAATAAAGACATTAGTACCTTTTATTTTTCCTAGTAGCCCTTCAAAATATATTTCCATACAGGATTTTGCAATGAATATGTCAGCTCTAATAACATACCTTAAAACAAGTAGTTAATATTGATCAATAATTAGTATAATTTGAATATTATAATAAAAAACTTCAATAATGTTTGTAATTTATTAAAAATTAGTACTAAAATAGTCACTATACACAAAATAAAATAATAAAATAAAATAAAAAGTGAATGAAATACTAAATTTATTATAGAGTTAAGCTGGAGGTACATAAGTTAGTAGTTTAGAGTCAGTGGGATGTAGTATTAATTATCCTATCTTTGTAGGTTCTGAGGGCTCATATTTCTTTATGCTACTATGATCATAAATTGAATAATAGCTTTATCAACTGCCACCTCTGTTTGCATTTGATATGCAGCTCTGAAATTTACATTGCAGTAGTGTATAATCAGCCTAAGTTTATATACTGCCAAAGTCTTTACTTTTAGCATTTGTGTATATTTATTATTAAAATGCAGACAAGACATTATAGAAAAATCTGAATTGGGTCATAATACTTACAAAATAAGTTTATCTTTATCTTATATCACCTAATTTAAATACTGGACCAAGCCCACATCATACCAAAAAAATGCAGATAATTCACGATATAAATTTACACAATCGTGAGCTATTTTTTTGATGGAGTGTATATGTTAGTTTCAATAATATTTTTTTCATATATTTTTTATCAAATATAAATTCAGATAATAATTACAAAATATATAAAAATAAAATAATAATTAAAAAATAAATGAAAATAAGTATTTACCACTGGCTCCCAATAATGTTCATTCTTTAAATACATGGGTAAGAAGTTGTATTTTTTCCGATGTAATTTTCAGGATGAATATTATTCCGTTAACAATAAAAAATCTAAGAGAAAGACAAAAAAAATTCAATTTACTTGATTACAAAAATTATCATAAAATTTTTATTTTTTATTATAGAAAAATAAAATTTACTTTTTCTGAAACTAGAAAGAAAGATGGAAATGAAGATGTAAAAAGCGCATGCATAAACTGTGTAGATTTCGATTAATATTAAGCTCAAACCAAATGTTTATAATTTGAAAATTCTTCAGCATCATAGATGGTTCTAAAAGAGAAAAAGTTATAATATTGAATAACTACTTTACAATCACATTATCACAAATTGCATGATAGTTTAAAAATTTATTCTAAAATGTGCTCAATTTAGTACTCACCAAAATTTAAATATTGTTAAAATAACTAAAAGATTCCTGCAATATAGAATTTATATTTAATGAAAAAATACTGCAGCAACAAAAGATTTCATTTTAGATGTCTAATAAACTAAATGTTTGATTGTTGCTAGATTTTATATCTTTCTTGGTTAAGAAAGATTATCAAATTATTATCCTTTCCCCCTATTATATTCTCCCTCTCTCTGTTTTTAAAGTTTCATTTGCTTTTGGAAACATAAATATTAAATATTAAAGAATTTACATTTACTTAGCAAATCATGCCACTTCATAATATCAATTGATATTTATTATAAACAAATATTAAAATAAACAAATGCATAAATATAACCAGCAATTCTTAAAATTTAGAGCGTAAATTACTAGCAAATAAAAAAATGAACCATTTTATTTTCATCCATTTCATATATCTGTTAGTATTTTATGTTTTATAATATTGGGTAACATTCCTTGATTATTAAATACATTAAAGCATCATAATTTTATTGATAATAAATGCCAATTAAGATAACCATTTGTTTAATTTATAATATGTATAAGAAACAGAAATTTATGATGTTTTTAAATGCTTTAGAAAGTAATGTTATCTTATAAATGGAAATTAAAAAGTTAATTGTCTTTATCATTGCAATATTGTTACTTATTTAATTATTCCTTTCTGTTGCCAGTTGTGATTTATTTGAAAGTTTAGATGGGCAGAAGAATAATGGTCCATTTATAAAAGCAGTTAAAATTAGAATGATAATGGTCTAGTTAAAATTTTACCACTAAATAAAGTAACACTATATTATACTATCCCTTTGATTGAACTTGTTGGGATATCTTAAGTGCTGAATTAGTTTGCCATCATTTAAAACATGTTAATTCTTGTAGCTAACTGGTGCATGTAGTTTACTCTGAAACAAAAAAGTGCTTTGAATGATAGATATTGAATTCTGCAGCCGAGGAGATCTGTGTCCTTCAAACATGATCAGAGTTATATATTTTTATATATAGCGCTTGCTTGGTCACAGATATCTCCTGAGCATTATTCTTCTCTGCCTAAGGAACCATAATGGCACAATATTTAAATTGTATTGGTGTAGATCAAAGGTATAAGTTATAATTGTATCATATTTTGGATAAAACTTTACAATATTGTTTCACAAGTTATATTTCCTAATGTTATTTTATTAAAGAGTCAAAACAAGTAAATAAATTTTGTTTACTCCTGCGAGTGATCTAATAAAGTAAGCACACCACCCAGTTATATATATATATATATTACAAGCATAAAGATAAACTAGTCAATGTATAATTAAAATTACCCCAAATCCAAAATTCAACCAGACCAGCAAAAAAATTAATATTAAAACACAATTAAAGGTTTCACTGCTACAAGATTTCTCAAGTGTAAAGAATTACAAAAACTACACAATATATATAATATTAAACATTACCCACAAATCCATTCACTTCCCATTCACCCTTAAGAGTTCTTTTAATATTAAGTGTGGATGGTAAGTGAATGGATTTGTGGGTAATGTTTAATATTATATATATATATATATATATATATATATATATATATATATATATATATATATATATATTGTGTAGTTTTTGTAGTTCTTTACACTTGGATAGTCTGCTTATAGCAGTGAAACCTTTGGTTGTGTTTTAATATTAATTTTTTTGCTGGTCTGGTTGAATTTGGGATTTGGGGTAATTTTAATTTTATATATATATATATTGCCAATATATATTTATCTCAGTGTATCAATCATTTTAGTTCAATTCTATTGAAACTATTCATCAGCTCAGAAGTCAGATTAACTCTCTCACACACTTGATGCATTTTTAAAACACCCAGTTTACTTCTTTTTACAAATGAATAAGACTATGTAGCTCATATTGTAATTTTTTAAGTATATATCTATACTAATTATTATTATTTTTAGATATAAGTAACTATATATTGAAACAGTCAGTTTTAGCCACCTGCCTGTTTCACGTATGTTACCCCACATCTACCTCTATGCCCAGTTTGAACCCTCTCAGTGTACCCATTTAAACAACCTTAAATTACTATATATGCAAAATCATGTATATATATGCGAATGGTAAGTCTGTAATTTAATAGTATACATATATAGTACAGATATGTATCCATTTTATAAATATTTATAGTTTAAGAAATATTTTAGTTTAAATTATTTAGCCAATTTTATTGTTATGTTATTGGTATATATTACAGATATGTATCCATTTTATAAATATTTTTAGTTTAAGAAATATTTTAGTTTAAATTATTTAGCCAATTTTATTATGTTATTGAAATCGCATATGTATATAAGCCATTTCCATTGTTATTCTGCATATATGGTAATAAAATTAGTTTTCTACTAATTATCAAAGTAACTTTTCCAAAATAACTTTTGATTTTTGTAAACAACTTTTAAATTAGGTCATGCAATAGTCCTAAAATAGCGTGAACTTGATTTTATAAATCTAAAATGTTAATAACAAAATTGGCACAGAATTTTATAGCATTGTCACAATAAACAGGAGGAAACAAGCAGAAAAACAAAATCTAAATTAGTTGTCATAATTAAAAATGTTTTTCTAAAATAAAATAATGGGTTTTTCTACTAGCTTTAGCAATTAAATATATTTTTCTAAAATAAATAAATGCAGACAAGCTTGTAAAAATAAACAGGTGGCCAGAGCTAGAAAGCTATAAATACTTAAAGTTTTGTTGCCAAGGATCGATCATATATATAATAAGTGAATTGTAAACAGGACCCACATTTGTTTTATCTTCAAAATGGTGGGGTAGTAGGCCATAACCCACCGTCTTTCTCCTTACTGGGAATGAAAAAAAACTTTGGTCCGATAAAATATAATGCCATACACCAGCAAAGCAGCTCATGGAAAAACCTCCATTAACTTTAAATCATTGCAAAAGTGTCAACTTATTATCCTCCCAAATGCCTAGAACTAACTACAGTGAAGACAACTGACTGGTAAATTGATAAATTTTCACTCAGAGCTCTGCTCATAAACTGTGACTTTCAATTCTTTCTTTTAAAAGCTAGCTATTCATTCAATCTGCCTTTCCCAAACACCTCTCTTAAAATCTGCAAAGAAAACTGTTAAATGCTAATGTTTAAATCTTGTCTGATTGTAAAACTTGTAATATTGAATTCTCTTTTAAAATGTAAAATCCTAATGATTTATTTTAAACTAAATATGATTGTCTGTGGTCTTTTATGCATATTTCTAATCTATTCAATTTATTATATAATTTTATCATTTTAATATTATATGTATTTAATATGCCAAATAACTCGAAATGGTGAGTATTTATAAGTATAATTTTAGTATTGCTCTGCGAAGATAATTAGAAATCTTCACTATAATGAATAATTGAATTATTATTTTTCTCACTCGCTGTTTTGAGATCATATTATTTTACTGATTAATTTTTGGGTATTAATATTATAATAATCAGTCATTCTCTAGTTAAAATTGTAGTTTGCTTAACTCTAATTATGAATTATAACTATTTATATATGTAACTCGTACATCATAGGAACTAGCCATGGAGATATTCTCAATGCATATTTTAATATTTTATTCAAAATTATTGCACAAATATGCTTTGTCCTCCTTAGATTTATATATGTTGAGATGCAGATGGTAATATTAAACTAGGTTACTAATTAATTTAGTCCCTAAATAGTATATTTGAAATACTAAATTTGAGAACTGGGTTGTATAGATATGCAAATAGATGCTATCTATTTTTAAGGCACGATATTATAATTTTATGTATTTGCATTATATATATGTATAAGTTGCAGATGTGTCCTTACTAAATATGGAATGTACAATTATCTGCTTGCTTCATGATTCTTGATGAGTTGCTGGCAGAGGTCACACTTATCCACTTAGTTTGGGTAAAGCACACACTTTTAGAACTAGGGCACAAGGACCTAGATTATTCATAATTAATGCTTATCTGACTTCCTAAATTACTAATGTTCATATTCGTAGCAAGTTGAGCAGTTGTAGGGCAACTGAGCATTTGGAGGCTGAAGCCCATGAATAATGACCCATTCACATCTTCTAGCTTTATTAATATTTTAATATGTGTCAAAGAGTATATAGGTAAACCTATCATAAACCAGCTTTCTCTCCCTTTATATTAAATGCTTATCTAGCATCAGTGTATACCCTAATCTAGGTTAATATACTAACCTGCATATCTCTGAGCTTGACTATATGCTAGACTTAACTAGATATATAGATAGATGCCATAGGAGTGCTATTAAGTTAGTTATATAACTTTGGCCATAAAGTTCCATATGATTTAGCAGACTACAAAAGAGCTAGAAATTTGGCATATTAATATACTTCAATAACACCCTACATTTTATTGAGCACTTATAATGAGATAACAGGTCATATTAATCTCATTAGTTATTCAATGCCTGCATGTGTAATCTCTCATGTTCTCATGATATAATTGTGTATATTTTGATTTACTATATGTTATTGTTTTATTAAATTAATCATATTTAAAATTATAACTCATTTTTCATATCTTTATTGTCTGTGAGTTCATTTTATCCAACTCTAGATTTATTTGCACTTGCATCATTTTATATATATGTAGATCATTCTATTAAATTTCATACTCAATCATTGATATATTAATTAATCATTTAGTTATATGTGTGTATATCTGAACAAATCAGTGTTAAATTAGTTAATTTATGAGTCTTTTGTTTTACCCTGGGTGACTATTGGACCGTGGTTAAATTGAATGTCTGTGTAAGTTGAGAAGTGTCATCCATAGGGTATTAGATCATTAAGCAGAGGTGAAAGGATTGAACATTGCTCGGATTCTGAATCCCAGCATCCGGATTCGATCAGCTTTAGGGTATTTTGCTTGTGTTCTAGATTTTGTTACATGGAGGGACAATTCTTACCATTACAATATATATATATTAAAACATTTATTTTATTACAATATCCTGAAACCAAAGACATGTGAAAAAGAAAATGATTCCTAAGATGCTCATTTCATGCTGAACCAGCATTCATCACTTGGCTCAGATCATAATTTCTACCATATATCTTCATCATTTGTTCAATATATGTAGAAAGTAAATTACTATAGTTTAATTGACAAGATTAAATTGTCTGCATTCAGAACTTTAATACCAATCTCTTTATAGAAATATATTAATAATTTTTACTAATCCTTCATTAAACCAGAGATTATCTCTAGCCTGAGTATACTTTTTAATTCTCAATTAATAATATGTCTTATAGAGATATGAGCACCCAAGATTCCATTCCCATGTTATCAGTTTGATATTTTTCACTACACCATCCTATATATATATATATATATATATATATATATATAGTATGTTGTAGTGAAAAATATCAAACTATAGTTGTACTATATATATATATATATATATATATATATATATATAAAGTACAACTTAAAAAAAACTTTTATCCACTTAGGAGTGCTTTAAGTTATCTTCATAGTTTTTGTCAACTTAAACATTCAAAGTCTTACCTTCCCTCAATTTTATGATTTTTATATTTGCTGCAAATCTGTTTATTAAACTTAGCTTATATTTATATATTAACACAGCTTCCTTTATTTTCCTTTTATTGTGGTTTTTTTCAATTTGTAATATTTTTACATTATTATAATTCAAATTAAAACTATATCTACATAATCTATTATGATCATAAAAAACTGATGCTGAAACATTATCATTTCCATTACAATTTTGTTTCATTTTTTGAATTATTCTTAAATACAGCAGGTGCTGTTTAGCTCTTTTCTCCAATGTGCATATTGTTTCTCCTATATATGTGCTGCCACTCTTACATCTCCATCTTATTTTAAAATGAGGCTGAATTATAATAATGTAAAAATATTACAAATTGAAAACCACAATAAAAGGAAAATAAAGGAAGCTATGCTAATATATAAATATAAGCAACACTTAATAAACAGATAGGCAGCAAATATAAAAGTCATGGAATTGTGGAATGGTTAGCCTTTGAAAATATTAGTTGACAAAGACTACGAGGATAGACGAAAGCACTCCTAAGTGGATAAAAGTTTTTTTAAAGTGGTACCTTATATATATATTTATGTTACTGTATTTATTAATATTCAATTACAAGATTACATATATAACTCTGAAGAAATGCGGACATTGAGTAAGAATATATATATATATAAAGCAAAAACCTATGTAATTAATATGTAACCAAAATATTCATTATTATATATGTTATAAATATTTCACATAAAATTAAATACTTTAATGATATAGTGTATTTTCAATCTGGTACTATAATTTTATGCCATCAATATCCTATAGCAAAGTTTATTTTTATACAAGTATTTGAGCAGATAGTTAGTTACACACTTATCTAATCAATCTTTGAAATAATAATATATTTTTAAATATTTTTTTTTATTTTTCATTTTTTAGCAATAGATTTTTTACAAATAAACTTCATTTTTTTTGTGGATAAACATTGTATCCACTGTCATCTACCAAGGATTACATTTATTTCTATTATATTGGCAAACATGTAAAAACAATCCATTAGCGATCAGTTTTTAAACAGTTCCTATTTATAATACAGTTTCTACTCATGTATTTTGATGGCACCACTGTGCTATTGCATTAAATAATGTTTTTCAGTCTATTTTTTCCATTACTTATGGTCATTTTGTGCTAAAAACTTAAATTAAACTCCTTTGTGGACTACTAAAATCTTCAGTTTTTTTTTTACTGAAATTAATAAATCAATAGGAATATTCTACTAAGTACAAAATAAAAAGACTTGGACAAAACTAGAGATTGTTGATTAGTTATTTTTTTAAATATAAATATTGAAATCCTCCAATTCAATTCTTTAAAGTAATAATGAAAAGAATTGCATAATTTTAATTAAGGGGTGCTTAATTATTTATAATTATTTTTAAAAATAATTTTATTATAATTATTAAAAATAAAATATATTTATGTTTCCAACTTTTTTTGAAATATATTTCATTCTAAAAAATACACGTTTAGAAATTTGAAGTAATATTAAATTGGAAACAATGATTATTACCATTGTGATACTCTTTCAGGTAGCTGTCAAACAAAAATACTTCTGGATTTTTGTCATATTTTAATAAATAAAACTGCAATTTTCAATTTCAAAAAAGTATTTCATAGATTTTTTTGATATGTTAAATGCATTGACCAGAAAGCAAACCTGGGCCAGCTGCTTAGAAGGTAGCTATGCTAACCACTAGGTCACCAATGCTTGACAAGTATTTTCCAGATTTATTATAACTATATAATAATTCATTTAGTTTTATAAATTAAAATTCATTCAAAAAATATTTTAACTTTCTTTTTATAATAGTGTTATGACAAAAATTTCTAATACATATTTCTCATTTTTATATATTTTTTACATTTGGAACGTACAAATATACATTTTTAGAATTTTTTATTATTTATAAACTAAAAACTGTAACAACTCAAACCTAACTGATTGATTTATATTATTAAATAAAGATTTTAAATATTAAAATTAAAATGTGGAACTATAAATTCTAATCTCAATATATGTGGATAGGGGGAGGGGAATTAACCATAAGAAGGTTAAATTAATAAAATAAAAATGGTTGCAATTTTTATCCACAAATAATGGCTATTTGTGAAGAATATAATGTTAGGCAACTAAAAGTAAGGAAGGGTATACTGCATCTCGATTCCAATATAGTCACAAAAAATTTGATATATGATATTACTTTTCTGCTTGACAGGTATGACATCCTTAGAATTCTTGATAATTTATTAACATTGTTTGGAATATAGAATGAACTGTTAAACCTGTTCTTATATATATATCCTTAAAAAATTTCACTTGTTTCATTCTATGTTCCAAACAATGTTAATAAATTAAACAATTATTCTAAGAAGGTCATAACTGTCAAGCAGAAAAGTAATATCATATATCAAAATTTTTTGTGACTGTATGTTATCATATATAGGTGAATCGAGTTGCATTATTGATAAGAGATGAAAGGAGTATGCATTGTTATGAAAGCATGTAAAAAGTAAGAATAATGGGGATTTAATGACTGCTTCAGTTTTTTGATCATGAGAAAACATATAAATATAAATTTGATTTTGGAAGTGCAAAAATTTTTTATGAAGAGAGAAACCATAATAAAAGAAAAATTAAGGAGGCAATTTTTATAAATAGGAATAAAATGTATTTAATAAATAGACAACCTGCTAACATTAAAATATGGGATTCATGGGATTTCAATTGATGATATTTGCTTCTGCTTTGTTTGTTTTTTTCTTTAATTTAATGGCAACTGAGGCAGATTTAAGAAATTAATCAAAAGTACTTCTGCAGATTGAAAGACTGTTTATAATAGATTATTACCATTATATTTATTCTTTTTATTATGATTACAATTTTGTTTTAATTAACAGACTATATATATATATATATATATATATATATATATAACAAGTTTTTTTTATTTATATAGCACAATGTTTTTATATTATTAATAAAAGTTTTCACAGTTAAAATACATGAAATTAAAAATATTTTATGTTCCCAAAATTTCTTTGTCTATTAACTATGAAAATCTTTGTTAACTTCTATGGAGAGAAAATGGTTTATCATTTGAAAGCTTTTAATGAAATTTTTCATTTATAAAGTTAGATTATTGAAACCGATAAACAGATATAAGCCAAATATTGTACATTTGGAGTATATATATATATATATATATATATATATATATATATATATATATATACTATAAATTTGATATATATATATATATATATATATATCAAAGGAAAGAAATATGATAATCAAAATATTTTAGAATACTAAGAAATTCAATATCTTTATAAAATAAAAATGTTTTCCTTATAGCCAGCCTATGGCATTTTTCACCATCTTGCTATTCAAAATGGTGTAAAATGTTGTAAGCTGGTTATAGTGAAAGTACTATTTTTATTTTATATAGGCATATTGAATTTTTTAGTATATATATATATATGGCTGCAGAAAGGAGTTTTGCTATTAACTGAAAGGAGACCCTTTGATTCCTCTTGGAGGCCTTAAAGGAACCGAGCAGGGCAAATTCCTAATGTCCACTCTATATGTTCTTGTCATTGCAGCTGTTATTACTATGTGATTATTCATATAGTATACGAACATGGATGGGCTGCTCACCAACATGCATTAGCCAGTGTGGTGAGTTTATTGGCTTTTTACCTCTGAGTTTAAGATCAAGAAACACCATGGTCTTTCTTCTCAGTGCCTGATAAGGCAAAATGAATGTTTGTGTAAATAATATTTTCCCAATATATATATACAATTATGACAGACAAAAATAAAGCATGGCCCTTATTCCCAGGAGGCTGTAAAGTCACCAACCAAGGCAGCGGTTGGTGGCCGAAGGCGGAGGGTGCTAAGAATCCCCTGATTGTGGACCCAGGCTGCCATTTGATGATGACTTTTTATTTAGGTACTTACAACTGCAGATCACTTTCAAGTGAAGGAAGATTGCAAGAATTAGAAGAATAACTCTCTTATATTAAATGGGACATTATTGGACTTTTGTGAAGTTAGAAGAAAAGGTGAAGAGACAATTGATTTAAAAAGTGGTCATATATTCTATTATAAAAGCACAAATATTGGAAATACAAGTGGAGTAGGATTCATTATAAATAAAAAGTGGAAGAACAATATTGTGGAGATTGATGGTGTATCGGACAGAGTGGCAAGATTAGTTATACAACTTAATAGCAGATACCAAATGCAGATAATTCAGGTTTATGCCCCAACAAGTTCTCATAGTGATGAAGTAGTAGAAGATTTTTATATGGATGTACAAAAGGTTTTTCATCAGAGTAAACACCATTGTAAAATTGTTATGGGAGACTTTATTGCGAGAATTGGTAAAAAAATTAAAGATGAAAGTGCTGTGGGTAATTTTGGTTATGGTAATAGAAATGAGAGAGGACATAGACTTGTGGAGTTTGCAGAAAAAGAAAAACTTTATATTATGAATTCTTTTTTTGAGAAAAATGTTAAAAGGAAATGGACATGGAAGCATCCAAATGAAGGTACAGCCGAATTGGATTATATTTTGACTAACAGGAAATACATATTTCAAGATTGTAATGTTCTTAATAAATTTAACACAGGAAGTGATCATCGATTAGTAAGGTGTAAGATATGTGTTAATGTAAAACTAGAGAGACAAAAATTATTAAGAAAAACAATATTTACAGTTGATATTCGTAATCTTCAGAAACATTCTAATGAATTTAAATTAGAACTTACAAATCGGTTTCAAGAATTAGTAGATTTTGAACATGATTCAGATTTGAATGAAATTAATATGAAAATAACTGATACACTTTTGAAAACTGCAACAAAGATAGCTAGTAGAAAGAAACAGCAATTGACCAATAAAATTTCTACAGAGACTAGAGAATTTATGAAGAAAAGACGGAATATGAAGATATACAAAAATGATGCATTAAAAAGAATTGAATATCTTGAATTTTGTAAAATGGTGCGGAAAAGAGTTGAAAATGATATAAGAAAGCATAACTGTGAACTAGCAAGGAAAGCTGTAGAAGAAAATAAAAGTCTTAAGAATGTAAAACAACATTTTGGCATTGGTAGGAAATTTATATCTGCAATAACAAAAAAAGATGGAATTATTACTAAAAGGAGAGATGACATCATGAATTATTACTAAAAGGAGAGATGACATCATGAAATTGGTAGAATATTTTTATCAAGAATTATATAGTAATCTAGAACAAGTACCTCCTATATCTATTACATCTTCCAAATTGCCCAGAATTTTAATTGAAGAAGTGAGACATGCAATTAAATGTATGAAGAAAGGAAAGGCTCCAGGTAATGATGGAATTATAATTGATATATTAAAAGAAGCAGGTGAAGACATAGAATTTTTTTTAGCAAAGTTATATACCAAATGTCTAAATGATAAAGATGTACCGGATGATTGGAAGAATGCAGTAATAATATTAATATTTAAAAAAGGTGATAAAGAAGATATTAGAAATTACAGACCTATCAGCCTTTTATCAGTTTTATATAAATTTTTTACCAAGATAATTACAACTCGTCTACAGAGAACATTGGATTTCCATCAACCAAGAGAACAAACTGGATTTAAAAGTGGTTTTAGTACAGTAGATCATATTCAGGTATTGAGAGAAGTTATAGAAAGGACAAATGAATATGAGTTGCCATTATGCTTAGGATTTGTAGATTATGAAAAGGCATTTGATTCTATAAACATTTCTTCAGTGATTAAAGCATTAGATCATCAAGGTATAGATCCAGGATATTGTCATATTTTAAAGAATATTTATAAAAATGCAACAGCAACAATTAGATTACATAATGACACTGGGAAAGTCAACATTGAGAAAGGTGTAAGACAAGGTGACTCCATATCTCCAAAACTTTTTACAGCAGTGCTGCATGAAGTATTTTGTGGATTAAAATGGGAAACTAAAGGAGTGAAATTAAATGGTAATTATTTAAGTCATTTAGATTTCACAGATGATGTAGTTGTTTTTGCAAATAATGCTTCAGATCTGCAGGAAATGTTGCAGGAATTATAAGATGAAAGTAGGACTAAAGTAATGTTTAATCGATTTGCTCAAAATATGAAAATAAAGATTGATTATGATGAATGAGAAGAAGTTAACAGTTATAAATACCTTGGTCAGATTATTAATACAGATGGAAACATAATGGAGGAAATTAATCATAGAATTAAATTTGGTTGGAGTGCTTTTGGTAGAAATATCTTGATACTAAAAGAAAATATACCTATGTGTTTGAAAAAGAAGGTTTTTAACAAATGTGTTTTACCAGTTCTTACTTATGGATCTGAGAGTTGGACACTTAATAGAAGAGCAATTCAGAGACTTCAGACCATTCAAAGAAGTACGGAGAGATGTATGTTGGGAGTAACAAGAAGAGATCGTAAACGCAATGTATGGGTAAGAGAACAAACAGGTGTTACTGACCTCACTGAAAAAATTAAAAGATTGAAGTGGAATTGGGCTGGACATATTGTTAGAAGAGATGATAATAGATGGACAATTGAAATTTTAAACTGGATTCCAAAAGATTGTAAAAGACCCAGAAAGAAACCACCTGTGAGATGGATGGATGAAATAAGAAAGTGTGCAGGGGTGATGTGGAGAAGAGAAGCTAAAGATTGGAGAAGATGGATTAAACTTGGAGAGACCTTCATCCTGCAGTGGATTGATAATGGTTGATAATGATATATATAATACAAGTCTAATTCATAGCATACTTTTTCCTTCATATTTCTATACCACCTACTATAAACTTTAGTAACTAATAGAAACAGTACATAATAAATCTCTACCTTATTCTGTCCTATCCAATATTTCCACAATAGTTACTAAGGTTTATTCTAGGAATCTTAGTGGTGTGGATAAAAACGCATTATGCTAAAATAGTAAGAAGTGAGCTGAAGTCATGTGACAGAGTCTGCAAATTTTAATATAAAACTTTACATTATTTTCTTTTGTAAAAAAGTGAAAAAAAAAGACATATATTTTTGGCAGAGACTATAAATAGTCAAAATAAGAGTCATAGATCAATTCATAGATCACATGACCCTATCTCTTAAGCTTGTAAGTTATAAACAGTGAGGATTGCCAATTCCTCTACAAGCTTTATGATAAATGCTAAGCCAGAGCCAGCACTTAAAATATCTCTGTCAGGAACCCCTCCCCAAACCCCTGACCATGGTTTTGTGCTTTGGCACTCCTCAGAGAGGTGTCAGGGTAGGTTCAGACACTAGATCTAAAAATACCAACCCAAAGCTAAGCACTTAGCTAATAGTTATCTATTGAGTGGAACATCTGAAATTTCCAGATATCTACATGTTTTCAAACCCAGCTATCCAACTCAAATAGCTATATGGGGCTGATAGATCTTCAGCCATACCATATATTAGTAGTCATAGCAATATAAAATTGCATAAGACTTTTGGCAGAGACTATAAATAGTCAAAATAAGAGTCATATATCAATTCATAGATCACATGACCCTATCTCTTAAGCTTGTAAGTTATAAACAGTGAGGATTGCCAATTCCTCTACAAGCTTTATGATAAATGCTTAGCCAGAGCCAGCACTTAAAATATCTCTGTCAGTCTCTGGCTAAGCATTTATCATAAAGCTTGTAGAGGATTTGGCAATCTTCACTGTTTATAACTTACAAGCTTAAGAGAGAGAGTCATGTGATCTATGAATTGATCTACAACTCTTATTTTGACTATTTATAGTTTCTGCCAAAAGTCTTATGCAATTTTATATTGCTATGACTACTAATATATGGTATGGCTGAAGATCTATCAGCCCCATATAGCTATTTGAGTTGGATAGCTGGGTTTGAAGACATGTAGATGTCTGAAAATTTCAGATGTTTCACTCAATAGATAACTATTAGCTAAGTGCTTAGCTTTGGGTTGGTATTTTTAGATCTAGTGTCTGAACTTACCCTGACACCTCTCTGAGGAGTGCCAAAGCACAAAACCATGGTCAGGGGTTTGGGGAGGGGTTCCTGCCAGAGATATTTTAAGTGCTGGCTCTGGCTAAGCATTTATCATAAAGCTTGTAGAGGAATTGGCAATCCTCACTGTTTATAACTTACAAGCTCAAGAGATAGGGTCATGTGATCTATGAATTGATCTATGACTCTTATTTTGACTATTTATAGTCTCTGCCAAAAGTCTTATGCAATTTTATATTGCTATGACTACTAATATTTATGGCTGAAGATCTATCAGCCCCATATAGCCATTTGAGTTGGATAGCTGGGTTTGAAGACATGTAGATGTCTGAAAATTTCAGATGTTCCACTCAATAGATAACTATTAGCTAAGTGCTTAGCTTTGGGTTGGTATTTTTAGATCTAGTGTCTGAACCTACCCTGACACCTTTCTGAGGAGTGCCAAAGCACAAAACCATGGTCAAGGGTTTGGGGAGGGGTTCCTGACAGAGATATTTTAAGTGCTGGCTCTGACTAAGCATTTATCATAAAGCTTGTAGAGGAATTGGCACTCCTCACTGTTTATATATTTTTACTTGAGATGGAAATTTTTTGCATTCTTCTCGATAAATGCACCCAGTGTAATTTTTTACAGAGTGAATGGCAAATGATTTGATTATTACATTAAGCATGATATTTTTTCAACTATTACCTAATTTGTCTATATTTTATTTAAAATATTATATTTGCTTTTATTATTTGCTGTAAACTATTAACAATTGACATATTTGAAAAGTGAAGTTTGGAAACTATCTTGATAAAGGCTCACTTTATATATTATTTTAATTTTAGTTAATACAGACTAGTGTTATTCTGAAGTAGAATAAATTTAAGTAACACAAAATATGTGCTAATTTGAACATATTTACATATAATATTCATATATGCATTTATAAAATATATATTAAAAAAGAGATGAACATCTTAAAAAACGCGTCATATGTTAACACAAATAGGATTTTAATTTGAAAATGTATAGAAAAGAATTTTATAAAAATTTGTATATATATATATTTTCTCCTTATTAACTGCTAAAAAAAATCTAAATAGAAAATGTTATTGTTTGTATGAATACAATGTTCTATATCAGTGTGTAATTGATAAAATAAACATTCGTTTTAATTAAAAGAAAAACTACATAAAAAAAAAAAAGAACATACACTTTCTCGGAAATAAAATATAATAATAAATAAATAAATAGTATGCTGTAAACATCAAATTACATCTAATTCAAAAGGCAATTTATATTGTTTTTATTTAAACATACAATTTTTTTTTTGTGTAAACTTTGAAAAATTTCAACTCTTTGCAGAGGTGAAAAAAACAACTCTATATCACTTAAAAAAAAAAAAAAAAGATATTATTAGATATCAGTTTAATATAACTTTTTAAATAAGAATGACTTTTTGAAAGTTGAATATTTTATGCATTTATATTTTTAATAAATTGTAAATTATTATCTAGACGATGTAAAAGCTTTTTAAAAATTTTACTGTATCTCTAAATATTAAAATAGTTGAATAAATTGTGATAAAGAAAAGAAAAGCTAGGATAATGATGATGAACTCTTATTCTTTGCTGATAATATACTATTGATTTGGTAACTCTATATGCCCTTGGGCAGATAATTTAACAACTGATTTGTGAGTTAAAATAACTTTAAAAATGATTAAAATAAACTTATTTTTTTTAATAATTTCTACTAGACTTTTATATATATTGAAATGATCATTTAGCATGAAAGCTACAATAATATCATAAATTAAGCCAACACTCATCAAATAACACTGAATCATAAAGGATTTATATGATAATAAATAAAAACATTCCAAAATAAATGTAGAAGAAAAGCATTTCATGTGGAAAATGAGAGACAAAATAAGTGAGGTAAGAAAGGTACAAACAACAACCATTAGTTTTATTTAAACATAAAAAAATGAGTGCTGTATATATTAACACAAACAATATGTTAGAATCAGATAAGATAAATAAACGCACTTAATAAGGAAAGAATATTTAATTTAAAAACAACAATTTTAATTTAATTAATAATTTAACAGAATTTCAATGCATTTTTATATATTAAAAATTATCATCATCATCATTTTCAAACATTTTAAATACACTGCAGGATGGAGGTCTCTCCAAGCTCAGTCCATCTTCTTTGATTTCTAACTTCTCCTCTCTATATTACTCCTGCACATGTCCTTATGTCATCCATCCATCTCACATCTGGTCTCTTTCTAGATCTTTAACAATTTCTTGGAATTCAGTTTAAGATTTCAACTGTTAATCTATTATCATCTCTTCTAACAATGTGACCTTCACTTCCCACTTTTAATTCTTTCAATGATGTCAGTAATATCTGTTTATTCTCTTATAGATGTATTTCATTTTCGATTTCTTCTTGTTACTCGTAACATAGATCTCTTCATACTCTTTTGAATGGTTTGAAGTTTCTATATTTATTTTCTGTTGAGTGTTCAAATCTCAGATCCATAAATAAAAACCTGTAAAACACATTTATTAAAAAACTTTCTTCTCAAATACATAGGCATATTTCCCTTTAATATTAAGTTATTTCTACCAAAATTACTCCAAATAAGTTTAATTCTATGATTAATTTTATTCATTATGTTTCTATCTGTAGTAATAATCTCATCAAGGTATTAGTAGTTGTTAAATTCTTCTAACTCATGACTACCAATCTTTATTTTTATCTTTTGAAAAAATCCATTGAATATTACATTAAAAGCTGAGTAATGAATTCTTTTCTTTTCCATGTCAAGTCTGTATTTTGTTTTATAGTTAATTTAAGAGCAAAAATCAAAAATTACTATCTGGGAGGCATACAGTATAATTAATCCGAATTATCCCACAATTGCTCCAAATCTTGGCTTCACCAACTACAAATTAACAACAATTTTTAAATTTCTCACTCTTGAACCTAAATACCTTAATCTCATTATTAAAATAAACTTAGAAGCCATGCCCACAAATAAATTCCTTCATTTCAAAAGATTTTACAATAAGATAGACCCTGTTTGTCAAATATGTAAAAGACAAGAAGAGTCATTCTACCATATAATTTACTCATGCCCTGGGCTCAGTAAAATAAATTTAGCCATATACCAAATTTTAAGGGTGAATTACTATAAAATCATGTCTATAAGGGAAGCCTTAAAAACTGAACAGTTTCCTATTATTAGACTTTCCATCTTTATTGTTCATGCTATATGGTATGTTAGATGTAAGCTATTATTCACAGTGCCTGTCCTGAACCAGTCAGTCTTTTCATGAACACTATTAGGAAAGTAAAAAGCAGAGACTTTATCATTGCATCAAAATTCATGTATAATGAAATGTGGAACTTAATTGATGTTTTGGATCCACCGAATCAGTAGTAGCTAAGCAAAAGACGAATAATAGATTCAATTTGCATCAATGCTGATAGGTGAATGGTAAAGCTCCATTAGTTTACTTTTTATCAGAAGATAATCAATATACAAATGGTCCCAGACTGTTAATGATGTGTAAAACAAATTTTTTTCTGTCTTTTATAAGCATATACATTATTTTTCATAAATAAAAGCTTTTGAGATTAAGTATAATAAACAAAATTTAAACTTCATAATAAATAAATTATAATAATTTGTCCATGAGTCTTGATTTTTGGTACACCATGTTTGTATTTATATATTTATTCTAACATAAATACTTTAAATAAAAGATACTAAATCTTTGAGTTTTTTTATTTCAAAGCAGTAGAGATCTGCATTCAATCATTGTTGTTGGTTTTTTTAAAAAAAAAACTAGAATTTTATTAAAACATCAGACTTCTGACATTTCATTTTACACATGAAAATCTGAAAAAGTATCATTATATAATAATAGAAATTTATCTACAATATTTACAAGCTGGGTTCAAAATTAGAACAAGATACAACTTTTTTCCAAATTCTAATCAAGTTTCAGATGGATAGCCTACAAGCAACATAGTTAAGCATGCAAGACTAATCATTATATGGGTATATATTTAATTTATTCTTAGCTAGAGAATAAAACAAAAGTAACCATAACCATTAAAATTCTCATTGGCATGCATTTGGCAAACCTAGTAATGCTTTGTCTTTCACTGCTTCTTTATTAAAGTACTTCTGGAGAATTATTTATTATGTATTAAGATTAATATACCATCATTATTTTTAGTCATTATCCATTCACTGCAGAATAAGTTTCTCCAAGTATAATCCACTTTTTCCAATATCTCGAACAAAACAGTGAACACAAAGAATAATAAAGGATGGATCGCTCTACTACATTTATACAAATGACAAATAAAGTCACAAAATTATTCTCCAACAAATTTAATGTAGATTTTAGAATGTCCATCAATCTAAACAAACCCATTAATAATATGGAAAAAAATTTATAAGTGGGATGAGCCTAATGTTGTTTATGCTATTGGATACAGCCAAAAGAACTGTCTACATACTTATTATGGTAAAATGAAGGCTAATCTCAAAGCAAGAATCACACAACACACTTTAATATATAAAAATACAAAAACAAAGTCCAACTACACCAACCCATTGGCTTTTACAACCATGAAAGGGAACACAGACCCAGGTTTGATATAAGTATTATTAAAATAATGTGTGAAGAAAGAAATGACAGGAAATTCATGTTTAAGGAGGCATGGTTCATTGCACAAAATGAATATGGATTAAACAAAAGATCAAGCAATAATCAAAATAGCAAAAAGTGGGTCTTTCCAGCAGAATAAAACCATGAAAATGATACAAAAGTATTGAAAGTATACTTGTTTCAATTAATTCTATTAAATAAAAAAATACACATTTAAATCTGTTTTCTGCATTACATATATAATAACTAGTTAACACTCCAACATTAGTTTATTGAGCAAATGAAATACTCTCAATTCAAAGCACAAGATAAAGTGTTTTTGTGAAGGTTGTAATGATGGTAATTTAGTTGTATTTATATATTGGACTATTTCCATCATCTAATATTAACTATTGAATTTCTTTAGAAAAAATTAACTTTATTTAAATATTACATTTCATTTAACTGTTAGTTATAATACTAACCTATGTACTATTACTAACAGATGAATATAATTGGAATATTTAAATAAAATTAAATTTTTCTAAAGACATCTAGTACTCAATATTAGAATAAATAAAATTAAAAGTGTGTGTAGCATTTGAAAAATAGTCTATAACGAATGCACAAATTAAATGCTGAGCAGTGCTGAACAGGAAGATAATATTAGATTATGGAAATATTCCAATATATAAATATAACAAGATATAATCTTTTAAAAAGGTAAGAGCAGACCATATTATCTTGTTATCTAAATTCATTTATATAGACAAATCTAAAACATTTTAGAAAGAGAGCATGAAGATCTTAAACTGGTCAAATTACTTCTTTAAAGCAATATTTCAAATTGTTCTATATTAATTTAATTATTAATGTCAATATTAGATGAAGTAATGAAATATGTAAATATCAACTTTTCCCAATAGTTAATATTATATAATAATTAGATTAACACCACAACACTGAATTATTGAGAAAATTGAAAAATTTCAACAATGTCTATTAAATTAATATAGTGCAATTTGAAATATAGCTATAAAGAAGTAATTTGATCAATTTAGGATCTTTATGCTTTTTTTCCAAAATGCTTTAGATTTTTCTATATAAATAAATTTAAGTAAAAGGATAAGATGGTCCATTCTTATCTTTTCAAAAGACTTTATCTTGTACTTTGGACTAAGATAATGTCACTTATTCAATAAATCAGTATTGGAGTGTTAATCCAGTTATTATATATTATTAACAGCTGGGAAAAGTTTATATTTATAAATATATAAGCTTAAAACTGGAATTCATTTATACTATTAAAAATTTTATTTCTATAGAATTGTTATAAAAGAACTAGATAATGGGTATTCTGTAATATTTAGAGTGCTCAGAAATATGTTTGCTATTAATCTGTTCTGAAGTTGATTGTTGAGGGTTTTTTTTACGTGTTAACAATATCTACACTTTCTTCTTTAGTAAGTTTATAACACAAAATATATTAATAAACAATATTAAAAATGTTGTAATTTATAAATAGTAGTATAAAAATTAAAATTATAGTAATTTGCCTACAACAGCCTCTGGCATATTTTGCTGTACTCATTTCTATTTTAATAGTAAATTGTTGCACCGTTAGAAATAAATTTTTATTTGATATGTCTTTAGACACTTTTTCTTTGCTTATAGTCGAAATTAATAAAACTAATATAAGAATTTTTTTTTGTAATCAAGCTTTCAGGAATATTTATTGAAATATACTGATGAATGATTGCGATATGGTGGAGACGTGGGTTGCACTGATTAAAAAAAAATATTTATCAAAAATGTATATTTCAAGCTATTAAAATTTACAATTGCTTAAAGACTTTACATACCAATATTAATTTTATTATCTTTTTTTTTGATAACTGAAACACACAGACTTGTTTATATATGTGATGTATAGGGTATATGAGCACAGACTTTCACACGACCCACCACTCTCCACACTATCTCATAATACTGATACACTTGAACACATATATGATGAAAAGATAAATAATCACCAATATATATATTTCATGCTAAACCAGCAATCATCAGTTGGTCCAGATTACCATTTCTACACATATATGCTATTAGTGCCCATCCTCATACTTTAATGGACAGGCTTCAATCTACTCCACACTCCAACTCTTCAATAGTCCCTCCAATTGAAAATCTGATGATGGAATGCTCAAAGGCCACCCTGAGGCTGAGATTCTTATCACACCCATGTTGACCTATCTTTTCAACATATATGTGTTCAAGTGTATCAGTGTTATGAGATAGTGTGGAGAGTGGTGGGTCGTGTGAAAGTCTGTGCTCATATACTTTTTTTTATTTCATTGTTTATTTATTTTATAGGTACTTGCTTTTACTAATATAAATATATTCAAGTATATTTTACATACCTGGAGTCTAAATCATACTTTATGCAAAATTAAATTTGCATTTTTTAAGTCATCCATTTTTTTAGTTGCAATAATGCTAATCCTGCGCCCTAGCAGATAATTAGTTTACTGTATTAATATATGCATATAATACATGCAATTGTGTGTTTTTATATGAGCGTATGTACATACAAGTTCTATCATAAACATTTATTCTTCAAACCGTAATAGATTAGTTAACAACAATGACATTTTTCTTAGATCAAACATTTTCTTTTTTATTTGTACATGCAATATTTTTATCATAAATTTTAAATTTGTATTTTTGCAGCAGGGGAAGATGGGTCTTTTTTGAGAATAATAGTTACGGCTGAATCTTTGACTTATGGATAAAGCATTGAGGAAATTATAACAGGTAAGCTATTAAATTTGATGTGCCATATGCTGAGTGATAAATCCATGAGTCATGAGACCTGCCTTCTTTATTGTCTTGCCTCTATACATCTTTGTTCAAACACTCAAGCATTGGCATCTGTATTGTTAGATTCTTAGAGCTAATCATTAAAAAATAATAGAATTTTACTCCTAATTGATTTGTAAGGCAAAAAAAAAAACCAAAGCATTTTTTATTACTAATTTTTGTTTAGCTTTCTTTTGAAATATTGGTAAAAATGTTCGTTCTTATTCACTTCTGTGTATGTATATATATATATATATCAGCAAAAGATAGTAATCCACTGCAGGGAAAATATTTTTCCACGATCATTCTGAAGAGAAGGCCCGAAAAATGTACATAAATCGCAAGTTTATCATTTACTTAAGATTAGTTACGTACACAATTACTTATAAGTGTTAACTATCTATTTATCTATATTGGCTAGTCCACTGCTTAAAATAATCCCAAGTTTACTTGAAAGCCTCAGACATAAAAAATTGAAAATCAAAAGTATAATAGTTCTTTATTTGTAGCATTTCAAAATAAACGTATCTAATCCTAATATTTTGTCAACGGTTTACACATGCTGTATCAATTTACAAACTTTTTATTATACTAGAAGAAAAACAAATTGGTCATTTGCAAAGCTTTATATGTGATCTTTTTTCACTTCGAGACTATGTTGTAAGATTTGTATTTTTTGTTATGCATTTTTTTTCCTAGAAAAATAATACCATTTGTTTACAGATTTCATCATAAAATGTTATTCATCAGGGTTGCAATTAGAAACAAGAGCTTGAATAATATGATACTTATGTTGCATTAAGACTAACAGTAATATAATTCATTTTGATTCTAAAGTACTTGCAACTCATGGTATCATTTTCTATGATATATATATAAGGGACTTGAACTCTGACTTTCAAACTCCCTATAGCTATCCAATCCATGTTATATACAACTGATACACATGACCACATACATGTGAAAAAGATAAATGATCTCCAATATACATATTCTGGGCTGAATCAGTGCTCATCAGTTGGTCCAGATGACCATCTCTACACATATATACAATCAGTGTTAAGTTTATATTAAGATAGCAAATCTTCAAATATTAATATGGGCATGCTGGTTCAGCACAAAATATTTATAATGGAGGTATATATGTTTTTCACATATATGTGGTCATGTATATCAGTTGTATAAGATAGATTGGATAGTTGTAGAAAGTATGAAAATCTGAGTTTAAGTCCCTTATAATTACATTAAGTTTAATATTAGAAAATATATAATGTATTTAAATATTACATATTCAGCCTGTATTCTGCTCATCCATATTCTGTATAATTAAATGGACATATTAAGGTCCTATGTCTGAGGAGTCAGATTGACATATATCATCATAAATATGATAGTAATATTAACTTCATTAAGGGCTTTAAGTGTTACATCTTTAGGTTTTCAATGATATGGATGGCTAAAAAGTTGGAGGGTGGAGAAGATTGAAGCTTGTCCATTAATATTTCAAGATTTGCTATCATAATATAAACTGAACATTGACTGTATATATGTGTGGGAGATGTATTTGGACAAACTGATGAGTGTTGGTTCAGCACAAAATATGAATATTGAAGATCATTTATCTTTTTCACATGTTTGTGGTCATGTGTATCTTTGTATAAGATGGATTAGATAGTTGTAGGGAGTTTGAAAGTCTGAGTTTAAGTCCCTTATAATTATATTTAGTATAGATAATATACAGGTATTTAAATATTATATATATTATTACTGCATGAAGTTATTGAACATGACAGCTAGAGGGCAGTTCAATTAAATAGTAAATAGATGTGTATGTTATGGTAGAGACTAATAATTTGTTAGAGCCATTAAGAGTGAATAATGGATGAGTACATAGAATGATTAGGAATTTGAGTAATATTAAAGGAAGAGTAGGAATAGCTAGATTATTACCAAGATTTGACAACAGATTTAGGTTAGACAGGGCATGTTTTATTAATGAGAGATTGAAAAAATTGTCTGAGAGAAATCATATTATGTTTGTGGATGTGTGGGACTTTTTTTATTGAAAAGAGGGAGTTATATAGTAAAGATGGATTGCATTTAGGAAAACAAGGAAATGAAGTTTTAGGGAGTCTGATTTATAAAGGCTATATAGTTCAGGAAACTTATAAAGGGGAGTGGGGGTTTAAATTGCAGTGTTATGAGAAAGAAAAAGAATGAATAGGATGTAACAAATAAACAAAGGATAGCTGATTTAGATATAAATGTAGAATTGGAGAGAGAATGGGTCTGTAAAATTAATGGTAAGATATAAATATAATGGAGAAGAAAGAGGCAAAAAAATTTATAAAAGAGTAGTTAGGAAAGAAGAAATTGTTAAAATTGGGTATTTGAATATGCAAAATAATAGGAGACCTGAAAAGTGGTTGGAGTTAAACAAGGCAATTAAAAATGAAGAATTTAAGGTATTAGCAGTAGTGGAAACACATCTAAAAAAAAAAAAAAACCTATTCTGGAAGACTTGGTATGGCAGGGTATAAATAGAAAAGAAAAAGAAAAAAGGGGTGGTAGTATAGGAGTTATGTCAAAAAATATTTAAATACTGTTAAATGTCAAGAACATTTGTGGTTTGAGATAATATTAGGAAAACAAGAATGGATGGTGTCTATAGTGTATATAGCTACTGGAGATAGTCAAACTATAATGGAGTGGAACAGTAGCATATATGAATGCCTAGTTAAGGATATATGGAGTTTCAAAAAAAAAATGAAGAGAATAATGGTTATAGGGGATATAAATGGGCATATTAAAGAAATTGATAATGTAGGGAATAAGAATGAACAGTTTTTGAAGAATTTTCTCATATAGTGAGTTTGAGCATTGGAAATTTATCAAATATTTATGACGGACAATACGCATAATCTAGAAATAATATATTGAACACAGTAGATTAAGTATTAGTAGAGAAACAGGGAATGAATAAAGTATGGAAAATAAAAGTGTTTGATAATGAAGAGAGAGTGTGCAATAGTGATCATAACCTCTTTATAATAGAAATGGTTAATAATATGATGAAAAATAGAAATAAAAGTAGAAATGATAGTTAAAGATGTGGATGGAGAGTGAATGATAACAAGCCTAAGAATGTTATATAACTCACTGGAAGCTTTTATGTTATATAACTCATTGGAAGTTTCATTTATTCCCATTCAGTTAGATATAATCTGAATTATCTATTATTTACAGATATTAAAAAACTGACTTTTAATTTTATGTTTAGAGGTTTAAACTAAAACTCTGCTTTGATTTACAGAATATTTAAATGGTGATTCTTATCATTTGTTCTATGGATATATGGGATTAATGAGTCAAATTCACTCATTTACAATTCCTTAGATAAACTGGTATATATAGGAATAAATTCTGGGAGGCAGGTGGTATCATCTCTCTTTTGAGAGTTTATTTTTATTAAATAACTCATTGAATGCTTCAATTCCTTCTTGTTCAGTTAAAATAGACATAGTAAATGTCACATGGCATTATACTTTAATTGATCAAATTTCAATGTCAAAAAATTATTCACAATGTTTTCTTTTTTATATAAAACATTAACAGAGAAAGTTGTTTATAGCATGTTTAATTTTTTTATAACAATCTAAAGCATGCTAATTGATGCAAAAGATTAATATTTAGAAAAGTCTAAAGAAATTTCATGCCCAATACCAAGTTGGAGTTTTAATTTATAATAGAACAAATATGAATTTTTTTTACAGAATTAATATTTATAAAATTATATGATATTTATAAATATAAATAAAATATATATTTTTTAAAAAAGATAGTAATTTTAGAATCTTTTTATATTATCCATTTTTAAATTTTCCAAAAAAGTTAAAAATACCTTTTATCAAACCATTCAACAGTATCACAAGAGAGGAAAAAATACTTACAAATTAATCTTTATTAATTATTAAATTATTAGTTTCAAACATTGGCATCTTTAAATGCTATTAGAAATGTGATGCTTAAAAATACTTTAAGCATACTTTACTGGAATTCATTAATTGCATCACAGACAATCTGTAAGCACAAATATAATAATAAAAATAAATACGAGAAAAATAAATTGTAATGAACTTTATAAAAAATATTTTATAAAGAACTTGGAAATAGTTTACTAGAAAGATAGATATCAATTTATAAAGATTGACTCAAAAACACTGTAAAGCAGATATAGCTGAGGATAAAATATTATAGAAAACTACAACTGGATGAGATGTTTAAGTTTTCAGATATAAAATATTGCTGAATTAAAAAGACAATCTAACATTATTTTAAATAAGCAGCCTAAATGAACAATATGCGATATATATGAATATATTTATGTTTATGGATTGGTTTATATTGTTTACATAATGCAAATTTCTTTCTGTGGTCAGTACAGTGGTAAAATGGCAAACACACACACACACACACACATATATATATATATATATATATGGATTATGACCAACTCCGTCACTTCTGATGCTTTGCTATAACTTAGTTTTTTGTTTTTATCTTTTTTCTTTACTATTATGAGTTGAATAATAATAACCATTCTCATTAAGAGTATAAAAATATCAAAAGTGATAATAACAAATAGAAACAACAATTTCTGTTAAGCATTGGTGGTTGAGAGGTCAGCAAAGCTGCCTTACAAGCAGTGGTCCCAGGTTAGCGAGTTCGCTTCCCGGCCGATGTTATGACACATGAAAAAAAAAACAATTTCTAATCATTTCAAACATTCAAGCAATTGCAAATAATATAGAAAATAACAATATTGGAATTGCATATGCTCCTGCTTATTTTTTTCTAATTTTCAATCTCTGTGTTCTTCAATAATAATCTCAATTTATTAATAGCATTTCTGTTCCCAGTTATTATATTTTTAAATAACTTTAAAATAACTAAAATCTGCCAACATTAGAAAATTCTACAAATACTAATTACTTTTGGTCTCATTGCCATATGGATAGTATATCATTGATATTCTCTCTTAATTTGAAATATTTATTATTTTAGACAAAAGTTAAAATAAAAATTTTTGCTCATTAGAAAATTAGTTTTTCTTTTAACCAATATAACTTTCCAAAATGACATTTCATCAAAGGTTTACATTTTAGGCTTCTCAAATGTTTATTCATTTCTATGACATTTAAATCCATCAATCCATTTCAGATTTGCCTCTGCTTTTAACATCATTTTTTTAGCATAACCTTTAATCTTGAACTTCTTCTTTCTTTTAAAAAATAGTCAGTATAAACAATATTCATCAAAATATAAAATCACAAACCAATTTTCTTTAAAAAACTTGTTTTTTTTATTATGACTATTTGAAATTAATATCAAGAGCAACGTTTCGACTATTTACTTCCTTATAGTCTTTTTCAAGCCACTAAAATATAAAAAATAATAAAACAAATAAAATAAAACATAATACAATCATTAAACTCTACATATATTTCAAATCTTCTCAATACAAAAAACATAAATTTAATATAAAACATTAGAACATAGAGGAAGGTAATGTTCTAATGTTTTATATTAAATTTATGTTTTTGTATTGAGAAGATTTGAAATATATGTAGAGTTTAATGATTGTATTATGTTTTATTTTATTTGTTTTATTATTTTTTATATTTTAGTGGCTTGAAAAAGACTATAAGGAAGTAAATAGTCGAAACGTTGCTCTTGATATTAATTTCAAATAGTCATAATAAAAAAAACAAGTTTTTTAAAGAAAATTGGTTTGTGATTTTATATTTTGATGAACATCATTTTTTTATTAAGTGAAATCATTCTATATACAAACAAAACTTTAAATTTGGTGAGATTATTCTGATCATGAATTTATTTGTTTGATTTTTATAAATCTTAAGGTCATTTGTGCATATACAAACAAGGATATACATATATGCAATAAATGAGGCAACAATACCAGAAAAACATATATAAGTAATAACTTTCTTCATATATTTTAAGAGTGTTTGGTGGTGTGGAGGTTATTAAGTACATCTATAACTAATAATCAGATCTTGGGTCTTCTAGTATACTTTTTTGACTTAAAAATCTGTCATATTATAATTACAATTTTAAATTTTAATAGTGTGTTGATATACCTGAGATATAATGTGTAATATATGTTCTTTCATCATAGTAGCTAATTATTCCACATATATTCCTTACATTTTTATAGTTTCTTTTTCATAGAGTGTTCTAACGTTGATACAATTTGTCTTGATTTTATATAATATTTGCATGGTGTAACATTATTAAATAAATGCTATATGCATGTACATTAAGCTGTATATAAGTTCAAATTGAAATACATATACATTTTTATATTGGTGGGTACTTATGATATGATAGATTTTTAAATTTGAAAAGTGTATTGATAGATATGATATATGATTGATTTTATATGATGATGTGTATATAAAGCTTATATAGTATTTGATAAATTGGAAATCATATTATCTATTGCTTAAAATAAACTTTGTGCTATTTAAATATTAGTAGTAAAATAGAAAATCAAATAATATGTAACTTAAAAGTCTACAAAAAGTGTGTGTGTGTGTGTGTGAATGGTGGTGGCGGGGTGGAGGTTTATATATAATTGTAATAAATTATTGCAATTTAATTTATAATTGTCACACTTTTTACATTCACAACTTTGGTACCATCCTTTCAGATAAATACAATAATAATTAGTAGTGCTAGTTTAGCATGAACTGCATTTTGGGAATTATTTAATTTTTTCAAATGTCTTAATCTATTATTAGAAATTATAAGCATATATGAAAAATCCAATCTACAATGTATTATATATTTAATTATTGTAATTTGTACTACAATAATTGGCACAAACATTTTATGTTAGTTATTATTAATTAACAGATATATATTCAAGGTTAATTATGAATTGGATAAATGAGATGTTAAGGCACTAACTATATAATCAAAATATGATTGTAGTATTAATACAACTTCATCATCAATAAGGGGAAGATAGTGACTGATTAGTAAGGACTCTGGTCTTATAATTTATCTTTTTTTTTTTTTTTTATAATTATAAATTTCTTATTTTAATGCATATAATGAAACAAATTTCTAATATATATATATATATATTGTAACAGAATTAAAATTAAGAAGCAATTATTAATTATTAAATATGTTTAGAATCTGCCCCATTGTAACAGTATGAATAAATAAAGATGAATTGATAAAAGGCTATTACTTTATAACTGATTACAATCTATATATTGATGAATGATAAAATGATAGTTGCTATAATTCAATAACTAAATATAACATTATAGCCCGATTGCAACTATCCTAAACATTAATTCTGTCACATTAGTAATGAAATAAATAAATTATCTCATTTATTAATACTTAAAATAACAACAGTGAAATTTAAAACTATCATCATTAAATATTTAATGATATTTAGATATTGGGGAAGTCATTTGAACAATAAAACATACTGGCCATTGTCATCAAATAAAAATAATATTAAATATAGCATCTGAATAAAATTACCCACTTTGAGATTCTTGGAGTGCATTATGCTTATTTCCTATACTAGGTTCTTTTAACAAAGAATCCTTCTCATTCCTCTTTCCATGTATATACGACCATTCACGGTCACACGCGCACACTGGTGCAATTTATAACAAGGTATAAAATTATCATGTAAACTTAATATCATTAAATTTGAAAAGGATTAACTCACTCTTTATTCAGTTTAGCTAAGTACATATGTTTTCCCACGAGTGCCACTAGATTGTTTTAAATCTAGATAAATATCTGTTTAGAGTGTACTGAGTTCAAACTCATTCGGTACATTTTTATCACACATAACTTGGATGACTAATGAAAAAAAATGACCCTCTTATATTTTACTCATGTCAATAAAATCATAAGATCCCCATATCACCAAAAATTTATATACATCAAGACTCTTATAGACATTGCTAGCTCATTTACGTATATTGATGAACAGACAAGTATAATCTTATTAATGGCTTCTAAACAAAGATCGTGAAGACCATTATGGATATTGATGGCCATTTAGCTAGATTATTTATCACAATATAAAGGTAATAATGATGATGATAATAATATCATAATAATAATGATAATAATAGTGATGATGATACCAGCCATAGCTTATTAATAAACTCACAACAATAAATTTATCTTTATAAACTTATAGGCACTTTTTAAAATCATCCCACGTCAAAATGGGATTTAAATATTACTTTCACTAGCATTTTGAATTTATGGTTATTTACTAAAATACTTTGATAGTTAAAACTAGGATTTAATAATACTAGTGATGATGACTGACCATCACGAATCTCTATGCATGATATTCAACTTTCTACAAATCCTTATTTACTAAATATATTAATTATGTTAAACATTAGATTTAATGATTATAATTTATTTAATCAATGATGGCGATCATAACTCTTGTATAGTATTATTTGAAACAGTGCTTCAATCAATAATACGATATTCATCTTTGATGAAGATGATCAAAACTCATGGACACAACATAATTTTAGCTTTCTATGGTTGAACTATAATTATTAAAATTTGGTTATTATCAAGCATAATTTTTAAATACCTAAATATAAATCAACATTCTAGTTTACTTAACATTTTACGAGCACTTTCTTAATATTTGCGAATGCTTGCTCAGTATTTACGACTGATGATTCTTAATATCTGTGAACGATGATGATCATTTAAAACAATAGAATTAAGACAAGAAAAATACAACAATATTTTAATAAGAACTCGGAAACCAATTAAGATATATAACTATATTTTATTAATACTATTACTCTTTCTTTCTCTAAAATCAAATTTACTAATTAGATAAATGGCTTATTATTACATTAATTCAATACAAAACTAACACGAAATTTTATATACAAGTTCGTCATTTTGGATAATTTTAAAATAAGCTGGCTTAAAATGACATTAAAAAAAATATTTCATGGAATGCTTACTTAAGACTTTCCTAACTTATTATATCATAACAATAAATTTCGTATGTAACCTGTGTTTTATTTCACTTCCATTCATATGTAAGCCTTGCTTTATAATTTACCATATTTAAACTAATTATGTATAACCTATTCTTTGACGTGTTTGTATAAGCAGTTACACATGCACACATTCGGTAATGTTAACATATATGTTTAAAATGTATACCACTATATTAAAGATTAATACATAAATTACATATATAAAAATATTCTTGCAACCTTTTAGCAAAAGAAAATAAAATACATTATATCAATTTTAATATGCAACAAGATAAAAAAAACAAAAAACATTATAAATGCATATATTTATAGGTTGCTCATTATCATAACAACTAAAGAACAATTAAAAAAAGACATTTCAATATTACAATATATAATATAAAAAAAATAATAAAAAAAAAATAATGAAAATTTAAGTTTAAAGATTTAAACTGTGTTTGTGTTATGTTATGTGATATTGAGAATAATTATCGATAAACAAGCCTTTAATGTTTCTGTATCAAAGAAAAAATAATAATGCTTTGACCAATAAATTAAGGTTTACTTTTAATAAGCAATAATAAAAGATCTGTTAAGGAAAATTCGTAGTTACCCGATTACTTTCACTCTTTATAAATGTCCCGAGTTTGAATTTTCAGACTGCTTGTCTTTGCTCCATTTAAAAAAAAAAAAAATTCTTGCAGATACTTTTAAGATAAACATGAATTAATTGACTTGCTGGTTTCCATAATTTTAAAATTATTTATTGCTGATACTTTTGGTAATGCTGAATTCGTTGACTGGTTTGCTTCTAACTTTTTCAAAAAGAGTTATTTCAAATACTTTTAGATAAGTATGAACTGGTGGATTTGCTTGTCTCTCCCATTTTAAAAAAAAATCATTTTAGACACTTTAGATGACTGAGGAAAACTTTAACAAAAAATTTGATTCATAGCTTCAAACCTGAAGTATATATATGGCTTTTATTCATCTTTCCTTTCTTCTTGGCTCTTGTCAAAGATGATAATGAGATGACATTTTTGGCTGGTTTTAAATTTGTCCATTCTTTTGGTTACTATGGACCGGTATATGGGTTCATAGTAGATCAGTGATTTAACCCATTCTGTATTAATCCAGGAAGCAGAAAAAATGGTTTTAGCAATGCAAATTCATTATATTATACACAGCAAAATATATTAATATCATTTCATAGAACTGTTAATTACTTTTTCCAATAAATTCAATTTTGTTCCATTTTTTCTTCCTTAATCTTGCTGGGAATTACTTATATATACACACATCTTCGTCTATACTGACTTTAAAACAAGAGTCATTTTTTTTCTTCCTCAACTTTTAAAGAGTGAAAAAAAAATCAAATCGCTCACTCTCCTTTTCCCAACATTTAAAAAAAAAAAACTGACTGCTCGCTACATCTCTGTTTAATAATAAGGAAAAACTGACTGATCACTAAATATTGTTTCATTCGTTTTTATTGCGAATTTTGGTCAAAGAAAATGACCACCTGCATATCTTATCTTGAGATAAAAGATAAAAAAAAATCAGAGTTTGACAAGTTGATGTTCTATCGCGATTTTACAAGAAAATTAATAATCACGCTTTATTACATGAAAGCATCCCCTTTATAAAAATAATCTTAGACACAGATAACACAAACAATAAAGCTGGCAATATATAGTCATTAGCAATAAGAGTAAAAGCATTTTTGTTTTTATACAGACGTTTTCATTCTTTCACACTCTTTTGCACATGCACATTTTTTAAATCTCCTAATCTACTAATCTGATCACCTTATTTTACACTTTCTTTCTGATATGCTTTATTTTAACAAAGTTAATGTTAAATAATTTAACACATTATTTAATAAGAAAATATAATAAATCAATATTAAATATTATTATCTTCTCTTTCTATAACTGCTTATTTATTAACTATTTATAAATTATATAATAATAAATACACCCATAAATCTATATATATAAAAGAAAAAAAAATTTTTTTTAGATAAATAATATATCTATGTGTTTGAAATGAGTCATATACATACAATATATAGATATATATTATAACATTTTCTGTATTTCTAGGCCTCTACACGCATTATAAATGCGTGAGTTGATCAAGTTATGCAAAAAATAAATAAATGTTCATTTATTTTATTAAAAAAAAAGAAGAACGTTTCATTATTTTTCTAAAACATAACTATCTTTCCTGATCAGCTCGGCCTAGAATTATTACTAAGTACAATCATGAGCTGACTCAGTTTTTAATTTCTACATGAGGGCACCAGAGTCGTTAGACCCACTGAGTCAGCGTCAAACATATTGTAACTCGTAAACTAATAATTATATGATCCGGGTTAAAATTCCCGTTAAGTAGAAGATATTCCCCTTTGACTTAATTAAGAAAAATAAATCTATTTAGCAAAGGTAATTTATATACTAATTTGATTCTAAATAATCAAAACTTAAATATAATAACTCTAAATTTATACACGTACAATGAAAGTATGTTAATAACAAAGATTTAATATTTATGATAAATGAAAAATTATAATGTTGGGACGTATTGTGCATAATGAATTTAATAATTTGATTCAAATATTGAAGCAATAGCTAGTTTGTGTCTTATTTTTCCATGGTACTGTTTCATTTACTACTCTGTTTGCAAATCTTTAGATCACAAAATTATGGGATAAACATTTCATTAAAATCTCAGTTCATAAAGCTTTATATAAAGTTATGGCCATTAACTTACCGGTAAGTTTATATTTAAATAGGTCATTGATCCTCCAATGTCCAATTCAGTCAGTGGGTAGTCCGCAGTAGTTGTTTTTTTTAGTTGCACTTCTTCCAAATCTCTGATCAAATTTAGGTAGAGTCAGATGACGATCTAGGTGACTTTTCTCGAGAGAAAATGTCGGCAAACGATAGAGTTCTACTCACTCATGATGAGCGATTTCAGTTCGTATCTAAGTGGACACATTTTATTAATATTTTTAAAAAAAAAAAAAAAATACGAGGCACTTCAAATTGCTCAACACTCTCTGGAACGACAAGACAAAAGACATTTTTCAAATCTGTCAGCTCCTTTTATATTCCCAGATTCTTTTTAGAAGTTCTGCGCATATTCCTTTTTACCTTTTGTTCTATTTTATAAACTTCTATATTATTCTCCTTTTTTTTATTACAAAGTCTGTTTTCTCGTTAAGAATTTCAGCCATTTTTAATTACTATCAGAAAGTCGGACTTTCTGATAGCAATCTTTTACCTTTGGAATTTTCTTTCACTACTTGAATCAATTATTCAGTATGCACTTTCCAACATTGAATTTATTTTAGTTAACCTATATTTAAAAAAAAAAAATTAAACTTTCGCTGTACGTTTTTCTTAAAACATTATATTACAAAAAAAAATTAAGGATCGGGTTCTCTCTTTTTTTATTTAAATGATACCCAATATTAAATAGTAATTTGTACCATATATATAAATAAATGGCACAATACCACCGGGGCAGGGGAACGAGAATAAAAATAGAGGTTTGAACTAATTTTATTCTTAATAAGTCTTTATGGAGTACTTCTAACCCATGTCCTAGTCTTATACGGTTTCAGTGACCTAGCATTATAGGTATCCCTTTCTCCTTCACCATTCTCTAAAGTGAAAGCATTTGGACCACCCCATCGGCTGATTTGGTAAGGTCCCTCGTACAAATTTTGGAACTTTTTAAAAATATGTTTCCCAGTTTGGCTCACAGGGTTCGTTTTGACCCATACTGTATCCCCTGTTTTAAACTTATCAGACAAGCCTCCTTTCCGTCGGGTCCAGAGCTTGGCACAGGGTTCCAATTTTTTTTTTGCTTCTTCATGATCTCTCCCTTTATCAATGTTTTCTGGACTAGTGGGTAACCTGCATTTATACAATCGAGGTACCACTTGTCTGAATTGAAGTCTTACAGGTGCAAATCTGGTAGATTCATTATGAGTCTAATTTATGAAATTTAACACCCTTGGGAGTTGTTTCACCCATCCTCTATGGTTGGACGCAGTATATACCCTGAAGAGGCATCCTAACTCTCTCATCACCCGCTCACAAGGGTTTGATTGCAGATTTTGTATGGATGACAATATGTGTTTTACCTCCATCCTCTCTATCCACTGTTGTCAATCATAAGATGTGAAAGGCATACCGTGGTCCGACAAAATAGCTTTTGGTTTGCTTACCCTTTTAAAATATCGTACCTCAAGGGCTCGTATGGCATTCCTAGTATTGGCCTGGGTCACCAGATATGCCGACACCCATTTTGAAAAAAGGTCATATACTACTAGTAGATATTTCATTTTCCCAAAAGCTGGCAATGGTCCATAGAAATCAATAGCCACCAGGTCATTGGGTTCTTTAGAAATGATAGGATTCAATGGACCTTGATATGACTTGTTTGCTGGTTTTGTCTTCTGACACATTTCACATGAGCTTACTATTCTGGTGACCTGAGCTCTCATATTCGGCCAATGGAACCATGTCCTCAATAAGCCTTCCACTTTATTTACACCATAGTGCCCATACAAATGATGGGTGTACTCAATAAGTCCTTCCTGTAAACTTTCTGGTATAATCATTTTCCACTGATCCTTTTGTGGGTCAGTGATATACCACAGTATCCCTTCTTTCAGGTGATATCTCTTACCAGCGTTAGTGCCTGCTGTTTCTCCCCCTTCATCTTTGTCTTCTAGTTGGTCAATAATTTTCTTGTAGGTAGGGATTTGCCATTGTACCTTTCCTAAGTCTCTCAATCCTTCTTCTACTACAGTGTCTGTTTCTAATTCTACACTTGCCAAACAGATATCTTCCATCTGCAGATGGTCCTGGGTATCAGGAACAATATTCCGGCTCTATGTGTCAGCTACCATATTTTCAGTGCCCTTACAATACTGGATGGAATAACTGAACTCCTGGAGAAAAAGGCTCCATTTGATTAGCCTACTATTTGTTAAATAACTGTGATTTAAGAATTCCAGGCTCTTATGATCTGTCCTAACAATCGTTTCCGATCCTATCAAGAATTGGTGGAACTTCTGAAATGCCCACACCACAGCCAAGGCCTCTTTCTATGTTACACAGTAATTAATCTCTGCACCTCTCAATGGTCTGCTGACAAAATAAATTACGCCCAAGGTACCATCCTCTTGAGCTTGCATAAGAGCTGCACCTAACCCATACCCACTACTGTCTACCTGAACAATAAACGGTTTCCTTAGGTCAGGGTAAACCAATATCACTTGGCTAAGGAATTTCTCTTTAATAACCCTAAAATTGGTCTCGTGCTCTTCTGTCCATTTCCATGATGTTCCCTTATGTAATAATTGCAGCAGAGGCTCCATGTCTGAAGCAAAGTTTTTGTAAAATTTATTGTAGAAATTACACAGCCCCAAAAATGATCTCACCTGTTTTGGTGTTCGAGGGGCTGGGAAATCTCGTATTGCCTGGATTTTGTCCAGGTGTGGTCTGATTCCATTAGCATCAATTAAGTGCCCTAAGAAATTCACTTCTTCTGCTGCTAAACAGCTTTTTTGTAAATTAATGCGAATATCCTTCATATTGCACTCTTGTAGAAACAACTTGAGGTATTGTAGGTCCTCTTGAGAGTTATTGGATGCAATAATCACATCATCCATGTAGATAGTGATTACCTTTTTGATCTCAGGGGACAGCACATGGTCAAGACACTTTAGCAGGCCTGCTCTACTATTCTTGAGACCAAAAGGCATTCTGTTAAATTGGTACGATATACCATTATATCGAAATGCTGTGTACTTCTGGTCAGCAGTGTGTAACTTGATTTGCCAATAGCTGGCAGTCAGATCTAACGTGGAAAATATCTTTTTTCCCTGGAATTTATTTACCAACTCATTAATTGGAGGTGGAACATTTTGATCTGACCATGTAATCTTGTTCAATTGCCTGGCATCCAAACACAGTCTTATGGCTCCATCTTTTTTTTTACAACCACCAATGGGTTATTATATGCTGACGTAACCCATAGTGATAATATCCCACTCCTCCATTTTAGCTAATTCTCTCTCTACCTCAGCTCTATATTGGTGTGGCACTGGGTATGATCTTGCCTCGTATGGTGTACTGTCAGCGACCTTGATCCTGTGCTCATACCCTTTAATAA
This sequence comes from Epiperipatus broadwayi, assembly GCA_028023455.1. Lineage (NCBI taxonomy): Eukaryota > Metazoa > Onychophora > Udeonychophora > Euonychophora > Peripatidae > Epiperipatus > Epiperipatus broadwayi. The sequence continues at coordinate 248,100 of JAQFVV010006417.1, forward strand.
CACTGGGTTTATCTGAAAAATTCGATTTATATTCAATTAGAACTTCTTTTAGGTCCTCTTTCCATCCTTCCCTCACTTCATTTATTATCTCATCAATACGTGCTTCTATTGAAGGCTGTTCTATCTCAACCTCCATATTACATACATTTTGTTGGTTCATTCTCATCTGCAAACCAAACTCCACTTCTTCCCCATCACAGATAATCTTTTCGTCTTTATAATTGATCATACACCCAGTTTTGTGCATAAAATCAGACCCCAATATGGCTTCATGTACCAACCCTTTTAGAATTAATAGTGTGTGGGGCATAATTTTATCCCCTATTTTAATTTGCACCCAAACTTGTTTCGAGCCCAATTGTGCCTTTTTGCTATTTGCCAATGTTATTTGCGTGCTTTTCACTGGTAGAGTTGGTATATCTATGTGTTGGCCCGCATGCATTCATACATTGTTTCCGACATTACTGATATCTGGCTGCCAGAATCCCACAATGTCTCTACCTTGACATCATTCATTTGCAAAACAACCTTTGGGCATTCTTGAGACGTGTACTTAATCGATTCACCATCCCACTCACAAATAAGATTATCTATCCTCTTTTCTTCTGTTGTTCTACTGATTACTTTATTTCTTCTCTTTTTCCTCCTTTTTTTTTACTGGTTCTATTATTTCTTCTTTTAATTCTCTGACCATCTCTGCCGTTTCTTTCTTTATATCTTCTTTGAATTCCATCATGCATTCGTATAATAGTTTTCTTATTAAGAGTTCCATGTCCTCTTTTAATTCTTTCTCACCTTCTGCCATATTTTGTATATTTTTATTACTTCTCAATTTCATATATGGCCGTGTTGCTTATTTTTGCTACAGTAAACAAAATCTTAACTTTATCAATTGTTACGATATAAATTCAATATTTTATTTTGCTTTGTTAATAAATTTGTTCACTGACACCCCTCTCTTTTATCACCCTATAATCTCCCGTCCCTCTCTACCTTTACTGTCATTACTAGCCTTTGATCAATTTTATTTATTATTTAATTTATCCACTATTATTTTGTTTCAATATAAACTTATTTAAAATCTTATATTCTAAAAAAAAAACTTTCGTAATCATACGCAATAACTTTTTAGACTTGCGCACTATTTCTGGTCATATTTATTTTTCGGCTACGGACATTAAATTCTTAATTTTATGCCATTTTTAAATTTTCTCAGGTCGTGGTTTTTTTTTTTTCGTAAGCCCGAGTTGGGAAAGCCATTATAATGTTTTCTGTATTTCTAGGCCTCTACACGCATTATAAATGCGTGAGTTGATCAAGTTATGCAAAAGAAAAATAAATGTTCATTTATTTTATTAAAAAAAAAGAAGAACGTTTCATTATTATTCTAAAACATAACTATCTTTCCTGATCAGCTCGGCCTAGAATTATTACTAAGTACAATCATGAGCTGACTCAGTTTTTAATTTCTACATGAGGGCGCCAGAGTCATTAGACCCACTGAGTCGGCATCAAACATATTGTAACTCGTAAACTAATAATTATACGATCTGGGTTAAAATTCCCGTTAAGTAGAAGATATTCCCCTTTGACTTAATTAAGAAAAATAAATCTATTTAGCAAAGGTAATTTGTATACTAATTTGATTCTAAATAATCAAAACTTAAATATAATAACTCTAAATTTATACATGTACAATGAAAGTATGTTAATAACAAAGATTTAATATTTGTGATAAATGAAAAATTATAATGTTGGGACATATTGTGCATAACGAATTTAATAATTTGATTCAAATATTGAAGCAATAGTTAGTTTGTGTCTTATTTTTCCGTGGTACTGTTTCATTTACTACTCCGTTTGCAAATCTTTAGATCACAAAATTATGGGATAAACATTTCATTAAAATCTCAGTTCATAAAGCTTTATATAAAGTTATGGCCATTGACTTACTGGTAAGTTTATATTTAAATAGGTCATTGATCCTCCGACATCCAATTCAGTCAGTGGGTAGTCCGCAGTAGTTGTTTTTTTTAGTTGCACTTCTTTCAAATCTCCGATCAAATTTAGGTAGAGTCAGATGACGATCTAGGTGACTTTTCTCGAGAGAAAATGTCGGAAAATGATAGAGTTCTACTCACTCATGATGAGCGATTTCAGTTTGTATCTAAGTGGACACATTTTATTAATATTTTTTAAAAAAAAAAAAAATACGAGGCACTTCAAATTGCTCAACACTCTCTGGAACAACAAGACAAAAGACACTTTTCAAATCTGTTGGCTCCTTTTATATTCCCAGATTCTTTTTAGAAGTTCTGCGCATATTCCTTTTTACCTTTTGTTCTATTTTATAAACTTCTACATTATTCTCCTTTTTTTTAATTACAAAGTCTGTTTTCTCATTAAGAATTTCTGCCATTTTTAATTACTATCAGAAAGTCAGACTTTCTGATTGCAATCTTTTACCTTTGGAATTTTCTTTCACTACTTGAATCAATTATTCAGTATGCACTTTCCAACATTGAATTTATTTTAGTTAACTTATATTAAAAAAAAAATTAAACTTTCACTGTACGTTTTTTTTAAAACATTATATTACAAAAAAAAATTAAGGATCGGTTCTCTCTTTTTTTATTTAAATGATACCCAATATTAAATAGTAATTTGTACCATATATATAAATAAATGGCACAATATATATAAAGGTTCAGGTTTAAATAGTAATGATGGTTAACCAAGGTTCAGTCAGTCCCTGACAGTGTATAATATTTGTTCAAATTATATTGTTTTTTAGATGTTTGATTAATAAATTTAGAATTTATTTTTCTCCCTAGTTTAAAATAATACTCACTAAATAAGGAATAGCTAAATATGATGTATATGCCAGATATTGGTAAACTGTGGTATTCTATTTAGCACATTGACCTCTGATTTTGAAAATATAAAATAAGACTAAATCTTTCAAAGTAATACTGCAATAAAAATAATTTTTATTAGTATTAAAAAAAAGGCAAAACAACAATCAAAGTAAATCAAGCTTTAAAATTTTTTATTTTTATTTTTTAAATAATGCTTTTATGCAAACAGCCAACTAAAGAGTAAAAAATAGCATGTAATCTGACCAACAAAGTAATCTGGTAATAAAACATGTTATGTCATTCTATAAAAGCATTTGCAGCCTTTGTAATTTTTATGGCCTCAAATGCTTTTATAAAATGACACATTTTTTAGTTGTATTACTTTGTTAATCAGATTACTTAGTTATTTTATACTTTTTAGTTGTTTGTTTGTATGAAAGCATTATTTAAAAAAATAATATTATTTTAGTTATAAATAAAATCTATAATTTTAATTAAAATAAAATAATTTTCTTCATCAGTCTCTTTATTATTGTTTGTTATTCTCTCCACAAGAATGTGAGATGTCAATAATTTTGACAGTTTTATTTCTTCATTTTGATTTTGGAAATGAAAACTTAATTGTATACTTTTTTTTGCACATTTATTACTTTTTTTCACAAAATATTTATGAAATATTAATTATTTCAGAAGAATAATTCAGATTTTAGTAGAAAATATTTACATTTAATTAATTAAATATGAGTTAAATTAATATAATCAAAATGTTATTTTACAAATATAATATTTCCATTGTCTCAGTTGCTAAGAGTTTACCTGGGAAAAAAAAGGATATGAGTTTGTGTTCTAAACAGGAATAATTTTTTTTTCATTGTTAAAAATTCAAAAATGTAGATATCCTGACAGAATCACAGACAAAAATGTGAACATTCTGACAGAAACAGACAGAGCAAGTTAATATAAAAGCATTTAAAAAAAGTGTACTGCCTTCATTTTGTAAATTGAGGTGACTAATCTATAGCAATTATAAATTATTTAAACATTTGTTTGATAATCATTTAATTTTTTTTGTAAACCTACAGTTTGGTTCTTTATAAAAATGAAATGACATCTTTAGATTGACGCAAATATGAAAAATATTTTGCTTAACTCTAAACATTAAAAGTTTGATGAAAGCAAAGCAAAGATAGAAATCTCTTTAAAGTAAGCAACATTTAATCATTGATTTTTTTCTATAATGTATTGTTATATTATGGTAAAAATCTAAATATTATTTATGTATATAGCATATTGGATTTTATATTAATATTGAATAACAGCAAGAAGATAAAATGGCTCATTAACATTCTTAGTTGATGAAATTGGTGTACAGATTAAGACATTGTATGCCTGTGCATTAAATAAATTCCAAATTTACTTGAAAATTCTTCAGTTATCTGAAAATAAAGTAGCCTCATTCAAGGCTTAAAACCATAGTCAATACATATTGGAAAATAAAATGATCACTAAAAACATATTTTTGAAGAAATACAAATAATATAATACCCTTAACATTAAATTAGTCATCCTCCCCTTTTTATATATATAATGCATTATGTGGGTTGATGCAGTGGCAGAAAAGTGAATAAAACTAAAGCTTTTAAAATTTATTCTTACTGTAATAACCTACACAAAAAGATCTCATTTAATCAGTTAAATAAAATTGATGCTCTCTGGCTGCTACTCATGCTAGGATTCAAATGTCACGTGACCGTCTAAACAATTGACCATAAACTTATTATTTTTAGACAACAATATTTATAATAAAGAATATTATTGCTAATATTTATATTTATTTGACAATTAAATTATAGTCTTAGCTGTACTTTTTTTTATCTCTCTTCGGGCCTATCTAAATATGCATATTAGTGATTTGATATTGATTTAAAAATGACTTTTGTAGACTATAATACATAAATTAATACTTTATTATTATTATGAATACATTTATTATAAAGTAATAATTTCAGTATTATAAACATACACGCACACACATATGTTTTAAATATACTTTTTAAAAACACATTATACATTTCTATTACATTTATTTACGCACAGTTACGCTGTGTGTGCATGTTTGTTGTATGATAATTTTGCGTGTATTTGTTATAATAATTATTTGTTTGCATTAAATAAATCATATATTTAAATTACAATGTGCGATTATAATAACCAAATGTTTTCCATTGCTCTTACAGATTCCTCGCATTTTCTCTAAAATAACTGGTTTGTTTGGCTTTCCGAATTACCATGACAAATTTTTAAGTGCATAAATTTCATGGTTGCAAATTGGAGCAAATCTGATTTTGAAACAGAATAACACCTCCTCCTCCTCTACTTAGTCCAGCAGCTGGAAGAAACTTTCCCAGCTGGGAACCTTCAAACACAGCATAAATCACTGAGATATAGTAATCAAAATAAAACTGCTTCTAATTGTTTAGCAAGTGTTTCTCCATTCAATTATAATTATTTCCATCTTTTAGTAATTAACTCCTTATACTAATACTTGTGGACAATCACATACAGAATTGATTAGGAATGTACTGAGCTTGAAAAATACATTAATTTTACATCAACTGTAGATTTTAATACAGCAGGTATATATTTATAATATATCTGCATTTATAACAATTGTCCGTATATATAAGAATTTGAGCATTTAATTATTTAAATGTGATAAATGTAAATCAATATTATATAATTATGCAATGCATCTTACGTACAAAAAAGCACTATTATTTTTTATTTATCTCTAAAATTATAAATAAGTAGTCAAATAATTTAATGCTCTGAAATTCGTAAGCAATCAGAACCTCGGAAGTAATAGGCTGGGCTGTAATACATGGACATTGAGATTCGAAGTCTGTCGATCTACCACTATCTCTAACCAGGCAGGGCATTTTTTAAAATTGAAATGCTAAAATAAATTTTATTAAAAAATGGAAAACAATGACATTATATTAATTAAAGAAAATATAATATTCATACATCAATATATGTCTATATAATTTCATTTTTTCCTTTTTTTAAATATATCCTCAAATGTTAAATATAATGATTCAAGAAAATTTTAAGTATAAAATATTTTTGAATAAGATATCAACGGTTATCATAATGCATTAAATCTCAGTTTAGCCAGTTAAGTGAGTTCAGGACAATTAACTATAAACTTATATATGTATATAATGATAAACACATATATTTATATTATTCAATAATCACTGTCCTATATGCTTTAGTGCAATGATAGGGTCAAAATTTGGGAGCACAGGGTCTATAAATTGTGACTTCACTTATTATTCATGGTACTCATTTTTTATTAAGTCACAAAAAACAAAAACAAACATTTAATTATTTTTATTAAATATTTAATATATATATATAAACTATAAATACTCATTATAAATATATTATATATAAGTTCCAAATAATTTTAACGGTAAAAATAATAAAATTAATCAGTAGCGCTTTAGGTTACGTTGTAATTTTTTACAGTTGATAAGGATTACAACATAATCTAAAGCGCTACTGACTAATTAAGAAATATATTTTATTATTCTTACTGTTAAAACTATATATTTATAGTAATGCTAATTATATACAGGTGACAGTGAGCAAATATATCTATAATCATACATTGGCATACCAAATATGTAATAATTATTGTAGTGTTAAATCAATCAATAATAATCTGTCTTATGGATAGGTCTAGAGAGTATTCACATCACAAATTTTATCCATTTTTCTATTGCATTCTCTTCATTGCTCAGCTATTCAAATCCATATATCTCTTCCTATATTATATATCACCTAGCAAGGTCAATCTTTTCTATTCTTTTTTTTATATTTTCACTCATTATTCCCTCCAAACAGCTTTCATTAAACTATTCTTTCTTCTTAATAAATATTCAATCCAATTTCTCTATCTCTAATTTCTTCAATCAATCTTCTTTTATCATTTATTCTATTCAAAACTTCATTTGTCATTTTATTTAACCAATTATTTTTTCTCCATCCTTCTCTATAACTACATCTCAAAGAATTCCAATTTGTTTCTATTTTTTTACTCATTGTCCATGTTTCACAACCATACAATAGTATCTCCATACATAGCATTTAATTAATCTTTTTCTTAATTCTCTCTTCAAAGCCCACAAAGTATTTTTTCCCTTGGTATTCTCTTTGTCAGTACTATTCTTTTAATTTCATCTTCAATTCTTCCATCATCACTCAACAAACTACCCAAATATCTAAATCCATTTACTTGTTGAAATACATTATCGTGGATTTAAATTTCCAATCTTTTGTATTCTTTCTTGTCCATAAATGCTTGGTAATCTTCATTCCATATTCCATTCAACTTTTCTCCAATTTATATAATAAATTTTCAACACTACAATCTAAATATCTATTTAACATGTCTTCTAAATTAATATTAAAAAAACGCACATGATGTAATGCATTCTTCCCTAACCTCTCTTTTTATATTCACTTCAGCAATATGATTATTCTCATTTAATTCTTATTCTTTGTTCAGTATTTTCTCCTTCCAGTATTGAGTATTATAGAGTATGAGGGTATGAATGTGTATGCATATATCTAAATTACATTAAATTTAGTATAAACAATATACTTGTATTTAAATATTATATACATACAAATAAAATGTCCATTAATTAAAAACTATTGGAATAATCTCCTCCACTGTCATTGAATTAAAAAAAACATAATGGAAGTAAATCACACAAATTTTAACATTAGCAGCTTGACTATTAATTATATTCATTTTATCTCTCTTCATGAAGAATCTTAATACTTTCAAGATCAAACTTAAATTTATATTTACATATCCTTTCATAATCCAAGAAAACTGAAACAGCCATTAAATCATTATTATTTTTATTTTTCACATGCTTGTATAACAATTCATGTTTATTCAATCTTTTCTCTATATTACATCTTGATTCACCTATATATGTTAACATACATTGACAAAAAATTTGATACACAAAATTACTTTTTTTGCTTAACAGGTTGTAACACAAAATGATATTAAACACATACCTACATATATCCTTAAAAATTTCACATGAGCATTAGAAATATATGGAATAGATATCCATTTTTTATTATCAATCTTCAACTCTTTTAAATCATTATAACTCTTTTTAAATTGATATAAAGTATTATTAATTTGTTCAATCTTATAACCAACTTCAAATAATTCCTTGGAAAATGTCTTAATATTTTTTAATTTATCACTTTGTCAATGACATAATTTTTTCATTATGGAAGAAAAATGTTCTAAAACTTGCCATTTTATGCATAATTGGTGCTTTTAATTTACAATTTATATATCTCTGCTTCTTTTGAAGGTGGATATTATAAAATGTCTTAAGATTTGCCTATGAGTCTGTCTGTTATTGCACAAGTTTGCAATTTTGAGAGTAAAATTTTAGTAATGTGTACTTTTAAAGATATTACATTTTACAGAAGGTATGAGGATAATGTTTTTTGTCTGTGGGCATACAAATACTATAAATTTGCTTATAAAGAAGTTAAACAATTTGAATGGCTTGAAATGGAGTATTGAAAAAAAACAGAGTTAAAGTATTGTATTTGGATTTATTTATTACAAGAGATAATAATAATAAATAAAACAAAACACAAAATGTGTAACTTGCTTTTAAGCTTGTACTAAAATTTTCATTACATGGAACTTACCACTAACTCCTAATAAGTCTTAAATATAAGTGCTGAGATAATAGCTAGTTAAGTTATAATTAATAATCAAATCATTGCAAAAAAGGGGATATGTAAATTGTAAATCAAAATACCAATTATTCATAAGATGGCAAGTTTTAGATCTTTTTTTTGTTTTTTCTTCTTTTTTTCCCATGTGTCATAGTAAACCCAGGACAACCACTTGCAAGGCGGCTGTGCTAATCACTTGACCACCAATGCTTGATATCTTTTTTTGTTTTGTAATGAAAACTTGTGCTGTTATCAAAGTGGTAAATTAAAAAATATTGAGATATTTTCCAAAGAATTGTTTGAAGTTGGTTATAAGATTGAACAGATTATTAATAATACTTTATGTCAATTTAAAAAGAGTTATAATAATTTAAAGAAGTTGAAGATTGATAATAAAAATAAATATCTTTTCCATATATTTCAAATGCTCAAGTGAAATTTTTTTAAGGATATATATAAGAATGTGTTTAATGTTCAATTGTGCTACAAATCATGTTAATAAGTTAGTGAATAATTCTAAAAGCATTGTCACCCATCAAGCAAAAAAGTAATATTGTGCATCAAACTTTTTTGGATATATGTTATCATATAGAGGTTAATCGAGGTGCAGTATAGAGAAAAGACTAAAGGAGCATGAATTGTTATACAAGCAAATGAAAAATAAAAATAATAATAATTTAATGACTGCTTCAGTTTTCTTAGATCATAAAAAGACATGTAAATATAAGTTTAAGTTTGATCTTGAAAGTGATAAGATTCTTCATGAAGAGAGAAACCATACTAATAGAAAAATTAAGGAGGAAATTTTAACAAATAAAAATAAAATGAATATAACTAATAGACAAGCTGTTATCATTAAAATTTGTGATTTATGGGATTTGAGTTGATGACGTTTTCTTCAGTTATTTTTTTTTTAAATTTAACAGCAGTTCAGGATGGTTAACCTTTTAACCATTAATTATATTATTGGTCAAGTGAGATAAAAATCAAAACTTTTAATTGTCCAATTCACAAACTGAAGATAAAGTCAATTGTCAAAATATATTCACCTTTTAATATCATATTCACTTTAGATTCGTTTGTAAAAAGTATATTAATAATTTGTCAGGTTATGAAAGTGAACGAAAGTTCTTTTAAAATAAACTTCTATTTGTTTATTGTAGAAATATTCGATAGCGGCAAATTAAAAGAGAAACTTAGTAATGAATTAAAAAGAGTTGCTGACATTTATTTTTTTTTTTTCAGTTTTATGTTACGGAAAAGTAAATATTTTTTTTGCTAAAATCTTAAATATTTTTGCTAAAACCTTAAATATTTTTTTAAAATAATTTTACTTTAGCATTATTTTACTAAAATAATTGATTATTTGTCAAAAAATACTTTTATAATGGTCTAAAACATTTGTTTATCATTTTTGAAATGAAAATCTTAACATTTTTCTTTGATTAGGCAGTTTCTTTGTCCTTGACAGCCAATCAGAATGTCTTTGATAGCTAAGAGCCAATCACTGACAAGCTTTCTTTTTTGTTAACCTTTACCAGCAGTTTTATTGATTTTTTTACTTGTAAAATAATTCAAGAGAGGGCAGCATCTTACAGAACTTTTAAAAACTTACCTAATGAGTCTATAATGTCTATCCTAGCATTAAAAATGACGGAATTAGAGTGACGTCAATCGTCGACGAAACCTCTCGTAAGAGGCAGGCTAAAGATTTGGAATTAACCAAAAGTACTTCTGCAGATTTAAAGACCATATATATTAGTTAATTACCATTATATTAATTATTTTTCTTATTATATATATCAATAATCAAAATTTATTTCTAACTCTACATAATCTCTGTAGAGAAAAAGGAATTGTGTGAGGGTGCCATATTTTCTGAAGAGGATGCCTATACATACATTTATATTCATTAGACTTTCATTGAAAAAAGGTAAAACCCATTAGCTTAGTAAATCATGAGCTCAAGATATGATATTATTCAATCATAATGTTATAAAACATATATAGAAGAAATACTGAATTAAGAATAAAAAACCTATATTAGACTTTTTAGTAACAAAATATTTAATAAAGTTAGCAATGATGATTGGCATAACAATAAACATTAAATTATGTATAGACTTATTTATTCGAATATGATAAGATGTAAATATAAAAATGTTAATAAAATTTGTTTGTAAGTTTTTACTATCTCCGTATTTCTAATTAAAAGTACTTTAACTTATTATTAAAATAACTAAATTAATAAATATGATTTTTTCTACAGTAAAGGCTTTTTCCTACCTGCATTTCTACATGTAATATATAGGGGTTTTCAACTCAGACTTTCACACGACCCTCAACCATCCATGATATCTCATACCGCTGATACACTTAATCACACATATGTTTATTTTTTCAAAATGTGTGTGATCAAGTGTATCAGTGGTATGAGATAGCATGGATGGTTGAGGGTCATGTGAAAGTCTGAGTTTAAACCCTGAGTTTAAACCCCCTATATACTAAATTAATAAAGTAATCCTAATTCAGTATTTAAGAAAAAAAAACAATTTTAATTTAATACATATTTTAAAGTAATGTTTAAGATTTAATTATGAATGTTAGGAATATTAAATATATATAATTTACATACAAAAAAATATTATAAATTTAAAGCATAATAAATAAATTACATAGATAAACGTAAACTGCTTGTCTTATCTATTCTTTTGCATACAAATCTGTTTGTACGTATATCATATTTAAAATTTAACAAAAGTTTTTTTTTGCATGGAAATTTTATAATATATGTTAACTGGCAACTTTATTGACACAGTTTGTGGCGATTTAATTTTATGAAAACTTTATCTTTTAAATGAAGATAATGCCTTTGTAGTTTTGGTTGACTTTAAATTATATTCTCACTTCAAATGGTTGTATTTAATTAAACAGTAAAGAAAGTAAACTCCTTCAAATTTTGGCATTATTAATTTCTGCATGCCTTTTTAATACTTAAGACATAATTCTTCATAGGCCATGCAATTTGTAATTGTACTTTAGACAAAATGGTATATATACTTCATTTCCATGTAAGGATAAATCATCTAAAAAGTTTCTTAGCTAATTATCATTCATAATTCAAATATTTGCTTTTCCTACATTTTCTTCCTATCTAAACTTTCTTTGTTGTTAAATACTACTCACGCAAATACTGCTACTACTAAAAATTGTTATTTTCAAGCTTATGTGCTTTTTAAAATCTTCTCATGCTATTAAAAACAATTTAAAAACAAATTGTTATTAAAAACAAATTAACATTAACTTTAAACAAATGTTCTCAGAAAATTTTAGTAAAAATCTTAATTAGATTTTTTATTAATTCTTAATCTGATGATAATATTTTTATTATTCTATCTGGTAGCAAATTTTGTAATCACTTAACATATGATTTTAATATTAAACTTTTATTATGTATTAGAATTTAATAAGTTGGATTTGAATTTTAAAAATACAGATAATAAAAAAAATATTTAAAAAAATTATAGTGAACTTTGCAAATATAAAAACAATAATATAGTGAATTTGGACACAGACTTTCAAGCAACCTTCAGTTATCCACTCTATCTCATATGACCAATACATATGACCACACACATGTGAAAAACATAAATGATCTCTGATATATGTATTTTATACTGAACCAGCACTCATCAGTTGGTCCAGATCATCATCTCCTATACATATATGTAATCAGTGCTCAGTTTATATTAAGAGAGCAAATTTTCAAACTTCAATGGACAAATTTCAATCTACTCCACCCTCCAACTCTTCCTGTGTATCAATTATATGAAATAGAGTGGATGGATGAAGAGAGTTTGAAAGTCTGTGTTCAAACCCTCTATATTATATTTAAACTGCAAGTATAGTAATTATGTTTATATTTTAAAAAAATAATAGAGTGAAATACATAATGAAAACAGTGAACTTTTTTGTGATTTGCCAGTGTTAAAGAAAGGCCACATAGCCAATAAAAAAGAAATTAATAAAATATTTTTTGATTGAATTTTATTTTTAAAACATGAATGAATTAATGTGAAACTATAATAAATGTATCAAGTTCTGTTCAAAAATTTAAAATTGCATTTATAATTTTTAAATTACTATAAATATTCCAGGCTGCCATATTAAAGAGTGTTTAAAAAAATATTAACAATCTTACCATGTAGTTTTCTATTTACAGTTACAATTGAATGTAAAATATATTAGAATAAAAATTAATGTAATTATGTGTACTTTTATTTTTAATTAATTATTATACAAATATTGTATAAAAATAATCATACATATTTGAATAAATTAAATAAAAATATCTATTACTTTTATGCAATTCCCATGTTTGATAAACCTTTTAAAAATATTCTCACCCATAAATTGAAAGCTAGAAAATAAGAACCTATCATCAACATGGCAATCAGAATGAGATTACTTTGAAGTTCTTTGTGATTGCAGAATACTGCCCTCTTCAGATTTTTTTAAAACTAATACATCACTATTTTTAAAATTTCACTTTTTACCATCAAATGAATGCAAACCAGCAAAATAGTGCTTCAGGTAACTACAAAAAAATTAAGGAAAGTGAATGGATTATCAGTGTGTGTCTGAAGGTTAATAATGATGTCATTTTAGTATTAATTATTTGTTAGACTATTTTCATAATTTAATATTAAGAACTGAAGGTTTTTAGAAAAATTGTAAACTTTATTTAAACTTTCAAAATGCATTCAATTGTTAGTAATATCCCAGATTAATATTTAACACATTTGGTCTAACCAGGATATATGGTATTTGAACTTTACCTTTAAATTCTTGCTAAGACATTATTTAATTTATTTATTCATGTCATCCTTTCATTATGCACACATATATGCATTGATTGAAAGTGAGAATTTTGATATCCAATTCTATATACAATATATTTTTGATATTATCAGATGCATGTCATAATATTGATTAAATAATTGTCATTATCTCAACAAAAATTGGAAAGAGTTGTTTATGTTAAACATTATCTACCTCATAAAGTATATATACATATAAATATACAAATTACTTATATATATATATATATATATATATATATATATATATATATATATATACATGTGTGTGTAATTATCAATAATATAGTGATTATGACCAGCTAATAAAGTTTTGAATCAATTACTGATTTCAATTCTAGCACATGTGTAAAGAATAGTTTTTTCACAATGTTACAAATGTGTGTATATATATATATGTTTTCCTGAAGAGTTGTGATGATGGTTTTCTAGTTGAATTTTTATATTTGACTATTTCCATCATCTAATATATGTAATGAATGTCTTCCGAAAAATTTAACTTTATTTAATTATTCCAAATACATTCAACTGTTAGTAATAGTACATCACATAGGTTAGTATATACACAATGTTTTGAGAGATATTAGTCTCCCTTTTCTTCAGGTGTTGCTGGCCTGACCAGTGACAGTAATAGCATGGGATTCAAACCTGGGTCTTTAGATTCTTGAGTTTTTAATTTTAAAGTAATCTCTAACCAACTGAGCCATCCTGCTAAAGGCAATAGTCTGTAGTAATTTCATATACTTATCTATGAAAATCCTCCTGATTTCTCCACTTTTTCCTAAGAGCAAAGTTGACTAGTGGTTTTCATACATTATGCATAGTCACACTAGGTTCGCTTATAGAATTTTTTACCATTGTCATGTCAGCAGCTTTATTAAATTTTCTTCTTTATACCTTTTATTCTCTATCCAATGCTTTTGCATTTTCCCAATTGAACATATATTCATTGGCACATACATGTTCTGCTACCTTAGACACATCTGTTTTTTCTTCTAATCATCAATTTGTATTTCTGCAAATGTTTTTGAATGGGATGACTAGTCTTACCAATATATATTCTTCCACATTCACATGGTATTTCATAGATGCAGTTTTTTTCATTATTTCAAGTTTAGGCTTTGTAGATGTTACAATTCATCATAGGGTGATATGGCTACGGAAAGTTGTTCTGATGTTATAGTGATTGCAGATTTTCCTTAATTTGTCTGCTATTTTTGAAAATGTATGGGTACACTGTAGTACCAATAATTGTATATTTTCTTGATGGTTTTTTGTTATCTATTTAACATTTTTTTAATAACAACTGATGGATAACCATTTTTAATAAGAGTTTGTTTTATATAGATCTTTTCTTTTTTCTAATTGCTGGTTTCTGAACAAACTTCTTTTGCTCTGTTCCATAGTGATAATATAACCCCATGTTTTGTGTTTCTGGTGTGATTGGATGTGTAGGCTAGGTATTTTCCTGTATGTTTAGGTTTTTGGTAAACAAATAGACAAATTAAGGAATATCTGCAATATAACAACAACAGCTTTCAATAGCCATACCACCCTATGAGAAATTCTAACATCTACAAAATCTAAACTTGAAATGGTGAAAAGAAAAAAAACTGTGTTTATGAAATACCATGTAAATGTGGAAGAACATATATTGGTGAGACCAGATATTCTATTGAAAAGCATTTGCAAGAACACAAACCAATGATTAGAATAGAGAAAACAGATGTGTCTAGGGTATCAAAACATGTATGGGCCAATGAACATATGTTCAATTGGGAAAATGCAAAAATATTAAATAGAGAAGAAAATTTAAAGAAGCGGCTCACCTGACAATGGCAAAAAATCCCATAAGCCAACCTAGTGTGACTATACATAATGTATGGAAACCATTAATCAACTTTTCTCTTAGGAAAAAGTGAAGAAATCAGGAGGATTCTCTTAGGTAAGTATATAAAATTACAATAGACTATTGCCTTTGACAGAATGGCTCACTTGGTTAGAGTGTTAACTTAAAATTCAAAACTGAAGAATCTAAGGACCCAGGGTCAAATCCCATGCTATTACTGTCACTTGTCAGGCCAGCAACACCTAAAGAAGAAGGGAAACTAATACTTCTTGGAATGCTATGCATATACTAATCTGTTTGATGTGCTATTATTAACAGTTAAATGTATTTGGAATATTTAAATAAAGTTAAATTTTTCTAAAGACATTCAGTACATATATTAGATGATGGAAATAGTCCAATATAAAAATACAAATATGTATATTGTTTTCTGGAAGGTTTGTGATGATGGTGTTCTAGTTGTATTTTTATATTGGCTATTTCCATCATCTAATATATGTATTAAATGTCTTTAGAAAAAATTAACTTTATTTAAATATTACAAATATATATGTCAAATAAATATTTCACAAGGAACAAAGAACTTTAATTAATGTTTCTAAATGATTCACAAGGAACAAAGAACTTTAATTAATGTTGCTAAATGATAATATGGGCAATGTGGTGTCAATATATATGAATAATATTTCAGCAAATGTTTATTTACATTAGCAAAATGAAATAATATTGACAATAGTAATTTTTATATAAAAATATGGATCTATATTTTTTATGTGCTTGCAATCAAAATCTGCGAGCTTTTAAAAAACACATAATTTAGGTCTTATAAACATAATATTTAATTTCCACAGTACAGATGATAGCAAGGTGAATGCTTAAATGTCAGTGACACAGTAATAAGTACTAATAATTATTTTTACAATTTGAGGGTATGATTTATCAGAAGCTAAAATTTAAAAAAAGTTAATGAGTGTGTACAACATTAAGGTGATGTTTGTAAAATTAATATGAAAATAGTTTTAATATGTGATGAAACATGCTAAACAAAACACAGTAAAAACAAACTACTATTTTTCATAGCTCTCAATCTGAGTACACTTCATAAGTTAAAATTAGTATGGCATTAAAATAATTGACTCTATAAAATGTTGTCACAAGCAAGGAGTATAAACTTTAATGAGAAAGTTATTTAATGAGTCATTCTTATTCATATGACATCATTACTTTCAAACATTTCCAGTATACTGCAGAATAAAAGCCTCTTCAAGTTATTTTGGTACTTTTGATTTATAGCCTTTATCATTCCAGCAAAATTCTTATCTCATTCATTCATCTCACATGCAGCATTTCTCAGTACTTTACAGCTCTGATGAAACTCCAATTACCCACCCATTTTTATGTCTTTTCGAATCATGTTTATTTCAGGTGCTTTTGCATTTTAGTATTTTTTTTTATCACTGATGCTTATTTATTTTTATACATATATTTAAAATTTTGATTTAATATTGTTAATTTTAATACTTATTTTTTTATATTTTATTAAATGGTCTGCAGTTTCTGTACTGACTTTTTGTTTAAGTATTCAAGTCTTTATCAAATGCATATCGATTATTCTATTAAGTGTTGATGACTAAATAGGACATTGTAAAAAAAACAACTTTCTTTTAAAGCAGGACGATATTTTTTTATTTTTAATACTTAATCATTTTTATCAAATTTGTTTAATTTCGTTACGTTCATCTTTATTAATGACACATGATATATTAATTCTTAACTTGTTAATTACTAATAAATTTCTATCAATCTCTATTTTTGTATATATGCGCACACACATATAATAATTGTAAAAGTTAATAAAATATTTTATCATCAACGATATTAAATTTAAGTAAACATCTATTTTTATGTTTTCATTATCTGCTTAACTAGACAAAAATGGAACCACTTCCAAGTGTTTTCTGAGTTTCATTAGGATGGCAAATATTAATACTATGGAGATATTTTTATGGAGTGATTTTTATAAATGTAGACTAACTTTTATCATATAGTTGTATTATCTTGTGGGATAATATATAATTTTGATTCATTATTTGTTTTAGCATATATTATGGTTTATAAAACAATCTAAGTGTGATTTGAAAGTGGTTTATACTTTTTTATCTACATATAATGTTGTCTTGGCAACAGTTGGTGAAATTTAAATAAAAATTTTTGGAATAAAATGCTGGATTTTTGACTTAATTTATATTATGACAGAATAAATTTAGGCATTTTTAGTTTTACTATATTGTAACAGTAAAAATAAATTGTGTACTGGTAATTTACTCCTCTCGATTCCTTTAATTGTAAATATCTGAATAGTTCAAATTTGAATAAAAATTATGCAATACACATACACAATATATATATATGATATTCCATGTTTAGCAAGCACACATATATAATTATAAAGATAAGAATAGCCTCTACATATATCTGTAAATTTTGTAAAAGCATAGTTTGAATTCACATAATTACATTAAACAACAAGGGTGATGATGGTTTTATGATCACAATCACTCTAAATTATGTTGCTTGTTTTCAGTTTGTATTTGAAGAAACACCAGGCCCCAAATGTCCTCAAAAGAGAATGTTTACTTATAATTATGTAAGATAATGATCATCATCATTTACAAATCATTACTGTAACACCCCAGCACACCCTCAATGCTTCACATGTTCTGAGTTGTGGATATTTTTATGAACTAATATATGTGAATTTATTAAAGCTATAATATTTAAACTTTTGAAAACCAAACAAAATGGATTAATAAAACAATATAATCATTTATTAATATATCTCAAATCAAACCCATAATCATTAATATAAATTTAATAAATAGTTCATAGATTTCATTTCCTTTTTATTTATTACTGTCACACATAGATATAAAAGCAAACATAAATATGCATTTTAAATAATTCACACACATCTGAGCATATCAATAAAATACGAAATATGAAAACATAAATAAATGTGAACATATCAATTTAAATTATGAGTATAACACTATCTTGTAATCTTTTCATACATCATACTCTCCTAGCATTTGTAATACAGAAAAAATATACAGGCTCAAGCAATACTATAGTAAAAAACCAAATTATTTGTAAACTTTAAGTTAGATTAAATATGGGGTCAAACTTTTTTGTTAACTTTTAACTCTTAAATAATATATTAAAAAATACAATATAATGCAATAATAAATATAATAATAATAAATATTTTACTTATTGTCTCTTTCTTGGTACACTGAGGATGGTGGCAATTATCCTTCCACGAAGTGTAAACTGTCTGAAGAAAAGTCATATATCATTTTTAAATGGGAAAAAAATTAAATAAAATGCATGCATGGTCATGATAGAATGTCATTGAAGCTGTCCAAAATATTAATTTTTATTTGGTGCAACAACAAAGTTAAAACACATTTAATCTCTTAGATACTTTAAGATCCAGATTTCCACAATATTATTCACAATGTAGCACAATAATTCATGTATTTATTATATTACTTTTTTCCCTAAGGGGTTTTTTGATATGAATTTAATTTCAATTATTTAAGCAATACGTTATTTTTTGGATTGGCTTACGTTATTTTAGGATTCCTTTTGTAGTAGATGCTTATAATAACATTTAATTCATTTATATAAGATTGATGCACAATTTATTCCATTGAAAATATTTCATAAGACCAGATGCTCCCTATATCTTTGTTAGTAATTATTTAAAGTAATTTTTATTTAAACTTCTTTGTTCATCACATTTAGTAAAAGAATTATTTTGACCAGAATTTTCAAACTTAATTTTATAACTATTCTCTCATGAGAACTCAAAGGTTTACTCGGAGAATCATAATCACAGTAAGTATAAGTTATTCTTTTAATGGGTTAAACAATAAACAACTCATAGCAAAATCAAAAAATTGGTTCTTAGAACCAAAATACATTGACTTTCTGCTAAAGATTAACCTTTCCTCTCTACCAATAAATTATTTTCTGGTATGGAGAAGAGGGTTTAGCAAGATCAACCCTCAATGCCAACTATGTGCCACAGCAGATGAGACAATTCATCATCTCCTGTATTTCTGCCCATTTCTCAAGCCGATCAGATCTTTTATTAATGAAAATGTGTTGCTTGACATCAGAGAAGTTTTAGTTATTCAATAGGCTATAAAGAGTGGCATATTCTCGAAAATCAGAATCACCATTATTTTAACCTTTGCAATCTGGCTTTCCAGATTCAAGTGTATATTTGTAAATGCTAACCATGGTGTCTGCAACATTTATATCAAATTACTCAAGCGGCTCAGGAACAGAGACAGATTTCTGGCTCCGGACTGGCTTTTTCATGAAACCTGGGCTAGAATCATCCTCCCGGAAGAGTGAAGGAGAGCAATGGCCCTAGTCTCAGACCATGCCTTGCAACAGTGTAAAAAGCATATAGCTATGTATAGATAAACATGTTCAATTGTATCTAATAAATTTTAATTTATTTTAATAAAAAAAGAAATTATATTATGTTTTTAGTCAACCATGAAGTAAAGATAAGTTTCACATTTATTATTATTATTGCTCTTTCAGCCTTTTATTGTTTTTATAATTCATTTATTCCAGTATCAAAATTAAATATTTGAAGTTGTATAAAATATTATGAAAGTTTGTATTAAAATTAAATATTCAAATATTAAAAAGTACTTATTCCATAAAAGATTAAGATCAATAAAAGTTTGTAGTTCAATGATCCATCAAAATTTACTTATTGAATTATTCAACAAAAGACACGTGACAATAAAAGTCTGTACCTGAGACATTCTCGAATATGTAGATCAAAGCTTCCAAATTGGACATGTTGACTTTAACATGGTGTATTGATTTCCTTGTAGATTAGTGAATTTTTTTTGGCAACAATTGACTTAATAGAAAAGATAAGGGTGCCTATAAATCTTCTAGTGCTCCTTTAGTAAGATATACAATATACACTTTTTAAATAAAAACTAATAACATTAGTCAAATGATAGATTGAAATGAAATTTGTTGCATTCTCACTTGGCACAGGATTTTTAGAGAAAACCCTTAGCTCAAATATGAGGTTAGTTTTATTGAACCTATCTGTCAATCACTCTTCTGATCTAACTGGTTACACTTTAACCCCTGATATTTATTTTTAATTGGTTTATTCAATTTTTTGTCTGGACATTACTTATTCACAAACCTCCTCTCCCATGTGTTCTTGAGATATATTTTTCTGCTTTGAACAATAACAACAAAAAATGTAAAAAAAAAAGGTGGAATTTTTTATAAAAAATTATTTCAATAAAAATGAATAGACTAAATTTTGCCTAAAGATTTATGAGTGAAAATCATAATGGATTTTTTTAGTACCCATATAAAATAATACCCTTCTCAAGACACTATCAAATGGTATACTGTATGATGTATAAAACCTTCAGATTTTCTGTATAATTAAAATTATATAAATCACACATACATGCATGCATACACACACAATTACTAATTAATAGCAATGTACTTATTGTTACTTTAATTTACAGTAAACTGATTTTATAATCTTTTTGAAATTTAAAGAACTATCTTTCCATATAACTAAATATTAATCAATTGCTAGAATTAACAAGTTAAAATTTTATTCATAATATCAACTTTCACTTTTAAAATATTGCTGATTCAATTTTATTTTTATTATGTTCTTAATTAACTGCTTTAATGTTTTATACTGCATGCAAGACAATCACCCCACTTCCCTCTCTATACTTATACATTGTAATTTTGAAAAAGTATAAACATACTTTTATTTATACATTATATATTCGGGATTTACAATGTTTTTATTCTAAACTACAATACCAACTTGTTTTTTCTTAAAATTTTGATAAAAAATTTTTTATGTAAAAATTAATATTACACTGAATTTACCCCTCGTTTGTTGCTCCATAAAAGAAACAAATGGTTACAATAGATATATAAGTCATGTGACATCTGACTTTCTATTGTTACTACATATATATTGTAATGATATATAAATATGTCGTTACATTAATTTAAAATAAAATCTTAAAGTTCACAAATAAAAATAAAATCTATTAAAAAAAAACTAAACGCTAAAATTAAAATGTTTGTTAAACGTATATATTCGCACAGATTCAAAACTTTAAAAATATTTTTTTAAAAAAACAAATAAATAAGTATTTGAATGTACTTTTTTATAAAAAAAAGTACAAGACTTAAAGATAAAATATTTTTGTAGATGGAAATGATTGTTTATTAATTATCCAAAAGCTGTGTAATTAAAAAGTCAGATCAAAATTAGATAAGGAATAAAGAATTAGCTTGTCCAATATAGAAACAGCAAACAAAGGCCTGGACCATAACGAAAAAATGGAACAGTGATGTCTTTGTTCATGGAATCCATAGGAGGACTATAAAAAGAAAAATATTGAGTTCCAGGGAGTTTTTTTGAACTTGATTTGGGGAGACAAACGACAAGACGCACTTGTCATTCTCTCTCACTTATTTAAAAAAAAAATAAAAAGACTGTGATACCAGAATGGAACCAGCTAATGCCACCTCCAGAACATTATTTTCCAATGGAGACATCATGGGAATTAAAAATCAGGAACCTGGACTCTTCTACCGTAAGCTATATTGACATGAATTCTAAATTTAAAAATAATTAAGAACTTTCATTCAAGCTTATGAACTTCTATCTGACTTTTAAGTTTAAAATCAATTGATAATGTGTAATTTTATATATGTTTGCATTTGATAAAAAAATCATTTCCATTTATTATTTTATTTGTATTAATATTTATTGTTTAAATTTTAAATGAGGGAATTTAAGGTTGGGTATAGACGTTGCATAGATTCGTTAGCGGTTGATAATGTTGTGGTTTTCACATTCGATTAGAATATATAAGTCAATGATGTCACTGCAAGCATCTTACGATGAATGCTATTGGGTTTTGTGTATTCCCTATGCAATTGACATTATCGATGATTTTGTATTTTGATCGGTTGTGTTTATTTTGAAATGTTTTTAACCGTGGAATCTGTGCAGCCAATCTATACTCGACATTATAAAACAAATTATATAAAATTCATCTGTGCGAATGTATTTAAATGTTAAATTTAAGTCAGGCATGAATGGCTATATAGTTTTGTAAAGTTATATTAAGGGAGGGTAATCTTAGGTTATTCATTTCATAGATGAATTGGCTCAATGGATTGGATATATTTGTGTAATTAGTAGATGTAGTATAAGATCCACTATGGGCAGGATTGCATATATATGCCACACACCTTCTATTTGCCTATGGATGGGCTTGTAAGACGGCAAAGGACTGCAATCCATTCCTATGGAGTTTTATGTTTATTGTTCTACTCATCAACAGATGTAGCATTCCTGTTGGTGGAGAGACAATGTCTTCTCTAACTCTACTTACTGTTCAGACGTACATTCCTGACAGTATAGTATTTTGTGTTGTCGTATTTTCATGCTACATTGAATACATAAATGTATCAGATGGATTGACGCCAGTTTGACTGCGAACTTTTTGGCCTAAGGTTAAATAAGGGATAGAATATTTTCTTTTCAAATGCAGATCTATGTAGTCTATTCATACTCGACCATCTAAATAAAATATTAAACTCATTGAAATTTATTTAAATGTAAAATTAAAGATTAATATAAAAATCTAAAATGTTAAACTTATTCCTCAAATTTAGAATGATTTTATATGTGCGTAAATAAATATTTTTATGTGTTAATTTCTGGCAGTGGATTTTATTTATTTATATTTAAGATATAAATTAAGATATAGATTCTTATCTCTGCGTCTCCATTGAGCTAGTGACTTGGGCTAACGATCTAAATATTGAATAAAGTGGAATCTTATCAGCGTGTATCTGCCTACTTTATAAATTTTTCTAGGTTCAAATGCCTAGATGGTGCCCTGGTAGTTGCAGATATGATTGACTGCTGTCTCCACCTTCATTTGGAT
The DNA here is from genome assembly GCA_028023455.1 of Epiperipatus broadwayi. Classification (NCBI taxonomy): domain Eukaryota; kingdom Metazoa; phylum Onychophora; class Udeonychophora; order Euonychophora; family Peripatidae; genus Epiperipatus; species Epiperipatus broadwayi. The sequence continues at coordinate 271,537 of JAQFVV010006417.1, forward strand.
CGTTATAATATATATATATAATACATTGAGATTAATACAACACTGGTCTATTAACTCTTAAGGTGTACAAATTCCATTTGGCTGAGTGAGTTAAAACTCTAAACTTTTGATTGGTCAATTACAGAATCATCAGCAAAAATATATTCATTTTTCAATATTATATTCATTTTAGTTTCGTTTGTAAAAAGTATATTAATAATTTATCAGATTATGAAAATGAAAGAAAATTTTTTCAAAAATATCATTGATTTTTTTCTTAATTTATGTTAGTGTAAAATTTACTGAGGCTATAACCTCGATAATATGCATATAAAATGCGATAATAGGGACCTCTACAGGTGTTTTAACCACAATGCGATAGTAGGGACCTCTACAGGTGTTTTAACCACAAGCTTACATAAGAGGTCCCTACTATCGCATTTTATATGCATATTATCGAGGTTATAGCCTCAGTAAATATTACTTATGTAATCAATGTGTGTTTAATAAATTTATAATTACAACTTTAAATTAGTGTAAAAGTAAAAATTTTTTAAATAAATCTTGCTATTTTTTATGAAAATCATACTATTTTTCTAAAATAATTATATTTTAGCATATTTTATAAAAATACATCATAATGTGTAAAAAATACTTAAAAAACACTCTAAAACATTTATTTTATTTTCAAAATCAAAACAAAGAAGTTGGGGTGGTGAAAATTATTGACCAGTGCTCTTTTGTTCATAATGAGAACCAATCAATCAGCATCTAGGAAGGCCTGCCTTCTCTCCTTGTTGTAGCTTTGAATGCCAATATTATTGATTTTTTATTTCTAAAATAATTCAAGAGAGGGCAGCATCTTACGGTACTTTTTAAGCTTTAAAATGAGCCTAAATACAATATGATAACATAAAAACTGCCAGATTTAGAAAGCCGTGTATGAGTTTATTTGAAACAACCTAGAAAGGAGTTAAGTAAATAAAATACTCTCAATACAAAGCTTTGAATTGAAGAACACCTGGGTCTTTTTTTATGTAGTAGTTAGGTTCCACAGAAAACCCACATTAAATAAATTGCACAAAAATACTTAACTTGCATCAAAAAATGTCATATGTTTCTTAATTTTTAGAAATTGCATAAAACCATAGCAAGAAGGTAAAATTACTTAAAAATTTGCATAAAAAAGAAAATAAAGAATGACTAATAAAAAATTTCAAATAATTGATACAAGGCACACTTTTTTTTACTTTTTAATTAACTATTTAATTTTATTCAAAACAATATGTTTTTATGTGTAATTTATTTTATATTTTTTTATACATATTTTAATCATTATCTCTATTTGACAATGTGCAGGCTCATTTGTGAACTGGTAAGAAATCAGATTCATCACAAGAGAAAATACAATTAGCACCAACTTCAGTCTTGTGTTGTGTTAATGGTTTTCTGTTGACAATGTAATTGATAATTAAACTTTGAAACAATAATTTTACTAATTATTTATGAAGCTCATGATATTTAGACTACTATGTCTAGCTGCTAGAGAATGCACTTCCATGATGCAACTATATATATATATATATATATAACATTTCTATAAGGGTGTTAATAATGACTAACAGTTAAATTTTCTTTTATATACATATATACATGGAGAAACTTTTAGACAGAAAAAAGTTACAAGTAAAAATATTTAAAAACTTTTAAAAATACATTCTTTTTAAGTAGAAATTAAAAGTTCTTAAATATTTTTACTTGTAACTTTTTTATCTAAAAGATATGTGTATAAAGGAAAATATAAACATACACATACCTAACACAGACATACAGCTATTTAGCTCTCATTGGAATTTAAGAACTTATTCATAATTCATGTCATTAAAAAAGAAAATGATTTTTCAATTGATTAGAAAGTTGAAGACTTTCTCCAATCATTTTTGCTGTGAAATGAACAGGTTCCACTTCTCTAGTATCTAAATTTATTGCTAAACATTTTTCCAACAGACATTTAAAGTATGTAAAATTTAATGTGTGTGTATAAAATGGAGAAATCCTGATTTTAAGTGAAATATAAACATTTTTGTTGCATAAAAGAAAACTACATAAAAAGATATTAAGAAGAAACATGAATTGCATAACTTCAAAATCACATTAAAAAAATCCACACAAAAAGAGACCCAGGTGTATTTCATTTGCTTAATAAACCAATGACTGGGAATGTGAAAATTGAACCCAGAATTACAATCTCCCCTAAGCTATACAATCTTTCTCATACAACTGATACACATGACCACACACATGTAAAACAGATAAATGATTTCCAATATACATATTTTATACAGAACCAGCACTCATTACTTGGTCCATATCATCATCTCCTATACACATATATAATCACTGCTTGGATTATATTAAAATAGCAAATCTTCAAACTTTAGTGCATTGATTATATACATGTGTGGGAGATGGTGATCTGGACCAACTGATGAGTGCAGGTTTAGCATGGAATACATACATTGGAGATTTTCTTTTTCACATGTGTGTGGTTGTGTGTATCAGTTGTATAAAACAGATTGGATAACTGATGGAAACTTGAAATTCTGGGTTCAAATCCCCTATAATTACATCTAAATTCCAAGGATATAAAGTATACCTTTATATATATATATATATATATATATATATATATATATATATATATTCACATGTTTTAATTATTTTAAATTGTTCTAGTTTATCAATTAGACTATAATTTATACAAAATTTCATCATTGATTCTATATAATCAGTTTTATATTTTTTTATTCTTATCATGCTCTTTCTAATAAAGATTATGCTACCATTGCAGAAATCTGATTGTGAGACATATTGTTCAACTTGTATGACAAAATAACACTATATTTAAATGTTTAAATCCCAATCTTCTCAATTTTTTTAATAGTTAGTCATGTTTATATATATTATAATAATTTAAATTGTGTGCCAAATGCATGGTTTGATAAAGAGTAAATAGCATGAAAGGATTTATAATTGGAAAAAAACCTAATAGCAGAAGATAGAGGCCAGTTTGAAAATGTATTAATGCAAAAGTGTTTACATTAAGTAATTATTAAAATATACATACTGATGTTGTAAGACAAAATAGATTTGGAGATTGATATAAGGTAAAAGAAGAAAAGAGATAAATCTTGTTTAAATATCTAATTATTTTTTTATTTTGTTTTAGAAATCATATTTAAAAAGGACTGTTTTAAAATCTTTAAAAACAAATAATAACATATATAAAAAAGTCTGTAAAATGAAAAAAGCAAAGAATAAGTCAGAAATGGTACAATGAGAGGGGTAATGAAAAAAATAATCTAGAATTGAAAATGGAAGTATTTGAGTGTGCACATGAAGAAAAATATAATAAAGAGATTACTTTCAAAGATCAACTACATTCCATAATGGAGGGGGACACCTAATGCAAAAATTAAACCATGATGTTAATGTAGTGGCAATATTCCAGCAATGGTTGAAAGCACAATAAGAAATGAAAGCTAGGAAATAATTACAATGAATGGTAAAAAAAAAAAAGAAAATGATTTAAGAAGATTATGGATGTAAATCATAATAAGTGGTTGAAAATAATGAATCAAATGTGTTTTTTTTTTTTAGACTAAGAATAAAATTCATTCTTTTACATTAAAAACTAAGTTTTACTTAGTTTCACATATCACATCAAATGATAAGTCCTTTTCCCATTTTTATTAATTTGCAAAATTTAACTTATTATTGGAAAAAATATTACTTTTAAGTTCAATTTATATTAATCCCATTTCCTTAATATCTATCACCACTAAATTAGATTTCTTAATTTGAATGCTATTATTGGCTTTTTTGATAACATAAATGATATGTTTGCCTCACTATCTAATTCCATTTTTATTAATTGGCCACAGATTTTAATTTGCAATACTTTTGGAATATAGTCACTTTTCTTTACTATTTTTATGTTTGTTGCATTTTTTACTATTTCTCCCCTTCGGGTAAATTTGTTTTTGACATTTGTCATTAGTTATTGCTGACCTGTTATTTGTCTTTCTAGAATGAGCATAATGATGTGGAATCAAATGTAAAAAACATGGGTGAGAAATAGGTACACAATATTGATTTCTTTAATAATTAAGAGGTAGGTCTTAAAATATTGTAAAAGACAAGAAAGAGATCTCGTGCAATGTGGAAAAAATTGAAAAGTTTGTAAGACTACTGTGGAGAAGCTATTAAAAAATAACTGGATTCAGATTTGAAAGACCAATAACCAGAAGTGAATGAATCTTTAAATATGATTATGATATATTAATGTTATTTTGAGTTAATTAAGATTTTCAAACAGAGTACTAACTAGATAAGATATTAGATATTACCAATTCATAAATATATTATATATGCACAGGTATATTGTTAGTAGACTAGTTTTGTAAAATTGCTTTTTAAAAATGCTCTCTTTTGTGTTGTACCATAATTATATTACAAACATATATTATTTTTATTTTGATTTGTGATATGGTTTATAGAATAATTAAAAAGGAAAAATTCTACCTTATTTTTTATATATATATGTATTATTGAGTCTTCAGAAAAGTATGTATAAATAGTCTTCAATTAGTTCTTTATTGTCATATAGTTTTAGCAGTTTTTTTAAAAATAATAAATCATGGCTTCACTTCTATTCAGTTTAAAAGATTAATTTTCATAGTAGTTACATCTCAAATATCCAAAACATTTTTTTTTTGTCTTCATTAAAAAACTGAATGAGAAACTTTCTGTTTGCCGGCTCAGAGGCAACTTTTTCCCGGTCTTTCTTAAACACACACATATTTCCCCATTTTCTATATAATAGCAATATATTAATATTATCAGATAATAAGTAATTAAATTAAAAGCAAAACCAAGAAGAGCACAGCTACTTACAATTTAAAGCTTGTAGTAATTGTAGTTTATCTAGGTTATAACTTTGATGTTCGGTCTTTATATCAGAGTTGTATCAAAGCTTTATACATAAAAGAAACAAAAGATTATGTCAAACTTCTATAAATAAATTATGAAACAAATCAAAAAGTTTTTCTTTTCTCAGTTTATTTTTTGAACCAAATCGTGACAGATTCTGTTGAAGATTTAAATATTTTATGATTATATTAAGGGAACACTGCTACGACATTCAATCTCTAAACATTTTTTTTTTTTACAGAAAAAAAAACATTCTTTTTTTTCTAATTAGGTAATTATTGATCTGCTGCGTCACTATCTTCTTATAAAACTTGACAATCTCGGTAAATAAAAGCGCTTTTTCCTTTTGTTTTTAGCCATCATTTTTCATCACCTTCCAACAATGTATAAAAAATATTGAAACTACAAAGTTGCATGTCTCTCGCCTTCAAAGCAAACAATGGCTAAAGAAAAAGAAGGGAAACAGGCGGAGACTGGCGTTTGTTCTTCGTATCAATCAAACAATTCACATTTGTAAATGTAACAGAAAGCATTTATCTAAATAACTTAAGATCACAAATGTAGTTTCACTACATCTAGGAGAATTTTTATAGGTGTTTCAACAACAAAAGACAAGCATGTTTTTATATATACTTATTCTTTTATTTTCTAAGTTACACATACATTTCTACAACTATAAGTAATACACTGCATAAGAAGAATTTGCACTTGTATTAAATATGAATTCGAGTTACAATGAAACAATTCTTTATTATTTAGACCCCAGAAAATAAATTATAAGTATAGGAAAATAATAGTACTGGGAAGCATTAAAAATTGCAGTTAAGAACAAGTGTATAATTTTTAATAAAATGCACACAAGCACAACTCAAATTTTGTAATACAAACATGCCATTATTTATTTGCAGAATATATGTGCATAATAATTGCATAAACCAGGATAGATTAAAATATTGTATAGTAATTAGATATTTGCAGATCTTTTCCCCGCAATTGTCTTGATTTTAATTTTGTAAGTAACAAACATATCTCAAGAAAAGTTAATTTTTCTACTTGCTGAAAAAAAGTTGATTGATACATATTTTGTGCAAATATATGTAAAATGAAAGTATGAACTATCTTAAAATATTATAGATTTTGTTATGTGCGTGTTATGTATATAAACTTACTCAAGCTTTTACTTTCATTACCATTTATGGGTTTTGACAAATTTTAAGACAACTTTAAGTTCACTATCTTTTTTTTTTCTTTTATTAAATAAATAGCCATAACAAAATGGTAACACGAATAAAAACTATAAACCTAGAGTTATGTTTGAAAGTGAAGCATACATATAGCTAAATAAGTACTTGCAGTCACAATATCTTAAAAATGAGTACTTGAACCCATTTTTGATGGAGTATTTATTCTTTTCAACATCAGTGTTTTCAAATTTTTATTTAGTTTAAAGAAAGGGAATATACATCATTTATTAAAAAAAACTATAAAGGAATCATCATCATCATAAACCATTATCAATCCACTGCAGGGTGAAGGTCTCTCCAAGTTCAATCCATCTACTTTGATTTTTAGCTTCTCTTCTCCACATTATCACTCCACACTTTCTCATTTCATCCATCCATCTCACATGTGGTCTCTTTCTGGGTCTTTTACAATTTCTTGGAATCCAGTTCAAGATTTCAAATGTCCATCTTATCATCTCTTTTAGCAAATCAGAATAATAGTTGAAAGCATTGTTAGTATATGCAGAAGTGCTGATAGTGAAATAAAGCTTGACTGAATGCTTATAAATGTGCTTGATAAGGAACATTACTTTTGATAATAATATTTCAAAGTTTTAATTACTTCAAAGAAAAGAGACAAAAAGCAAAATGTAATGGTGCATTGTTTTAAATTAAAAACAAACAAACTATTTACATAGAAAGTATTGCATCAAAACCATGATTTATCAATAAGGATGCAAAAAAATAATATAGCAACAAGAAAATAACATTATTATGACATTAATTCTGGGACTGTAAAAATGAGGCAAAAATCACAGAGAGATGATTGATATAATAATGATTCTTTAATGTATTCAAATATAAAATAATGCATTAATGAAAAAAAAAACACATCAAAAAATAATCTCAGAAAAAAATAGCAGATTTAAAATTTAAATAATTATATGGGCTATGAATATGAGGTTAAAGAACCTCAAAAGTGCTAAGCCTGAAATTTTATTTTGATATTTCTAACTTCACCAACGAATGTTCAAAGCATGATATAATTACTATAATTATACTTAGAAAATATAATTTTATATTTAAATGCTTAAAAAGAAGATATTTAACCCATTTTCCAAAATAACATATGGATGCAAGTCAGATCTTTAATTATCTTATCATAGAAAAAAGAGAAACTGTTTATATTAATGCTGAAATAAATTTATTTAAGATTTAAAATACATATTATTTTCTAAACATCCTGTTTATAGATATTTTCAAATATTCTACTTGTTTTTTTTTTTAATTTTTGGAATAAGCTGTCTTTTCACTAATAATATTTTCATTGGAAAACAGTTTAAACCCACTTAAGTGCTATGTATTTTTCAGGATTCATAAACTTGTTAGATGCTATGGCAGTGCGAAATGATATTTGCACTAGTCATTCAAAATGTATATAGGGATTTTGAGGTCTAGTAAAGTTCTAAATAAAAATGCAGCCTCATTTATATAAAAGTTAGTCTAAATGTTTTATAAGATAAAATATATGTTGTATAATAGCCAAATTCTGAATTACAAACTATAACAATACAAAGCTGACAGAAATGGTTCCAGGGAACTATTTCATAAGCTGTGCTAAGCTCCAGCAACATTGATACAATCCAAACTTACTTGGATTTTATGGTAGAAAAAGTCTTCCTAATATAAGTAATATTTAGACCTATTCTGATTTGGAATTATAATGTTGAGGCTTTGAATAGTTTATGAAGAGGAATTCCATCAAAGGGATTTTATAAGCAGTGTATAATTATAATATATAAATTCTTGCATTGGTGGTCGAGAGGTCAGCATGACTGCCTTGCACTTGCAGGCAGTTGCCCGGGGTGCGGGTTCGCGTCCCAGCTGATGCTATGACATTTGTAAATTCAAGCTATGTAAGTCATGTGATATATGACTTGATTATATATAAAAAATAATTATAACTTGGACTATATATAACTCAAATGGAAATAAATATACCTTCCAATAAGTTATGTAACATAAATAAACTATTAAACTACAAAGTGATACACATGTCATTTAACATATGTTGGTATAAGACAAGCATAAATACCAACAAATGCTGAAGGATAGGTGACAACCCTCTGACTTTTAATAGTTTATTTATATTATATAACTCATTGGAAGGCAGTTACTTCCATTTCAGTTACACACCCATATATATATACCCTGCAGCAAAATATTACTTGTCTAAGTTTGTGAAGATTTATTAAATAATTTTCTATCCTTTTATATGACATTTATTAGAATTAAGTTGTTTAAAATTGATATAAAAAAGGAACTATATTAAAAATTTATTTCAATATAGCTTATTTATTAATAAAACCAAAATTTAATATTCAAGAAGAGCATTGAGACAACAATGTAAACATAGAAGGATTAATCATTTTTGAAAAAAAAAAAACTAGTTAATAAATTTAGTATTAATATTTTTTTCTTTTAATATTTATTTGATATAGTTATTCCAATTTTATCTCCCGTCCCAAATGTTTTTCACTTAATTTTTCCTCAACTTCATTCCTTTTAAAAATTAAAAAAAAAAACAATTCAGCTATTATAATTTTGATGGGAGATAAAATAGTGCGTGTACATATAATAAACAACATTTGATCTTAGTTAAAAAATTTTAACTTTTTATTTCTTAAAGAAACATAACTATAAATATATACTATTTATTATTTATTTAAATTTAATAGTAATTATATTAAATTTTTAATATGTAGGTTTTACAATTAAACAATGTTAAATGATTTCCTTCCATACCTTTTGTATAACACTTTTTGTGCCTCAAAATGTGAATAAACAAAAGTCTTTATGATGTGTGCATGCATGTGGATGTGAATGTTATATGCACATGTACGTGCACACACACATAGATGATAAAAGTTTTTTTCCTTCCACTTAAAATCTTAAACTATCTTAATTGGCTCTTTCTTTTAAGTCTGCAGTCAGTTAGCACTTTTTCTTTAATTAAGTTAATCTTTTTTCTCCTCTCTCTTACATTATCACATCATTAACCTATAATCATCAAAAAAGTCTTTACAGCTTTTTAATTAAGTCATCGGTAATGTGAACTGTATATCTTTCTTCTTCAATGCAGCTGGAAACTTTTATCCCATACTGGTCAAAGAAGTCTCATTTGCTATTCAATACTGACAATAATTCGCGTTCGGACTCATATAATTTTCTTATACATAGATAGATGTGTGAGTATATAAACATGATCTGAGTATTTGTGTATGTATATATATGCGTGTGTGCGTGTGCGGATTTTTATATAATTCTGGAATCATAGACATTATTTAAAAAATAGAATATAATCAAAATATATGTGAGAGTGTATCTGTAGATTAATTCATAATTCTAGAATCACAAACATTATTTAAATAAAGGAATACAATCAAAACTTTATTTCTAAATTTTTGTCAAAATTTTTAGAAATAAAATAATAGAATGGTTTATTGAAGAGTTCACAAAAAGTTTGAGCTTCAGAAATGGTTTGCTGGAGACATCATAATTCATTGGATCTATAGAATTGACCACGCTAACATTACACCAAATCTTATCTCTATTACGTATACAAGAAAAATCAGCAGATAAATTGTTATAAAAAGCAAAAAAAAAAAAAGTAAAATGATAATCTAAAAAGTTGTTTGTTTTTTGACATGATATTGTTTTATGGCTATGATATATATGAACTCTATCTATATGGCATGAATTTGTTCAGTTATTGGGAGACATGCATTTTTGTTCTGTGAGGTGTGCCCAGTAATAGAGTGATATTTTTGAAAGTTTAACATTTCTGGATCAAAGGTTGACCTGTCTCTTCGACTACACTATCATTGCATAATCTTTGGAACAATAAAAATTCAGTTATATTTCTATCAACATTTTGTCCAATTGTTTGATTAATCCCTGAAAACCAGCATTATAGATAAGTTGGCTACTGTTTTAAGTCTCTCATCATCAACCCCTTTTTAAATAATTTCATCATCATATTGTTATAAATGATTGAATGTGACAAAGATTTCTCACCACAAATGGAAAATATTTATGAATAATTTATCCAGTGGGTCAATATTTCTACAAATACACACACATACACTATAATAATATCCTCTTTAATGCTCTATTTCTCCCTTGAATAAACACATATGATTATTGGATAATGCATACACATATTTTACAACAATAGTTTCATCTTTAATGGTATATTTCTACCATGAACAAATACATGTGATTATTATATGGTGGCAAAATTATTCTATTCTCCAAATGTAATAATAACAAATCTGTTACTTTTGCTATTTTCTAAGTAATTTTGAATATAGTTGACTCAAATATAGAATAGTTAAAAAAAAAAAAAATCCAGGATCAAAAGTTGACCAGTGGTTTGTTGTTTGTTTTTTTTTTTAAAAAAAAAACATTTTAATATTTAAAGTAAAACTACAGTATTTATCTTTCAAAAGGAAATTTTATTCACAAACCATAAGAATCATTTACAAAAAGAAGGACATTTACATATCAATCTCAAAGGAGACCAGTCAACAAAATCAGAGGTTACACTTGTATATATAAACAAAAAACAATTAATTTCATATCAATTTCATTAAGACATTAGTTATCACCAGAAATTGAAGACATATAACTTCCCATTCCAGAAATCATAGTAGTGGCCCATTTACATTAATCTGATCATGTATATTACATATATGATGGTGTTATAACTACAGTATTTATGGTAACTAATCTGTCAATTTTTGGAATATTATTGAAAAATTACAAACATAATTAACACCTGGTAAGAAGAAATATTAAATTGGAATTCTAAATTCAGCTTACTATTTATGCTTAGGAATTTATTGATGAATGACTTAAGAAAGACACATTAAACTAAAAAATAGTTATTCTGATGTAATGTAGAAAAAATGAGATCTTGCCACATTATAAGCAGATAACTTATCATGTATCAGGTAAAATTCCCTTTGAAGAAGATATATTGAAATAATCAGGTGAATAGAAAGTGATTAATGATACAATAAATAATTTATATAATCTAAAATATGATTAATCTTGTGATTTTTTGTTGTTGTAAAGAATAAAAATGTTAAGACCCCAGAATAATCAATTGACCTCATAGGTTTAAAGTTGATGTATTGTCTATAAATATAAACATATTGAATTTTGCTATGAGTTGATGTATGCCTTATCACTGTATAATTTATATTCAGATTTTATAATTAGCATATAATGTAAATTGAACTTTTTGTATAATTTAATTTCATTGAAAATCATCTGTTGTATTAATGATCTTTTTTTTTTAATTTAATATTATATATTTTCTAATCTAAATCAAAATTATTTGTGAAATTGATGGATGAAATAAAAAGTTGGTTAGTGTGATGTGGAAAAGAAAGGTTATGGATCAGATAAACTGAATCAAACTTGACATTTTATCCTATATGGAACTGATGGTTTAAAATAATAATGAATGATAATTTTCTGAGGTCGGCTTTGTTTGGGCAGTAGTTTTTTTTAAGTTAAATAGATATCCTAAAAGCAAACTCACCTATTATCATCAAAAAATATTTCATGGTTGTAATATTTGCCTGGTTATTGCCAAATTATTTCCACTTATTTTTGGGCCAAAAATTAACATAGAGACAATTTGTGTTTAGCATCTCAATATTTAAAATAGCATCCAAAACATTAATATTTTTGTATATATCCTTAGCATTAATATTTTATAGTTAGTGATTCATTTAAATTCAAACTTTTTGACCACATTATGATTAATTATACTTTTCAAAGATTGACAGTTCAATTTTTTATTTTAGATCTTAGCAATACTTATGCCTATTTTTTAATTTATAGGTTTTGTTTTTATTTTTTTCTGTAGTGCTAACTGTATATATCCCGTACTACTTTAAAAAGTATGTCTATTGCTTTGTTGTATTTTTTTAACCCTATTTAATATAAATCATATGTTTCAAACTATGATTTAAAATGCAGTCATATTTTAATTTCATAATGATATTTGTTTTTCATTTTGAACTTACAAACACCTCTTTGAGATGAAAAATATTTCTGTAGTGTAAATTTTACTATACCACTCTCATGCAAGGTAGAAACAGGTTTCCATCTTTAGTCTAATAAACAACTAACTATTTGATTTTTTTTCTTTTCAAAATCATTTCAATTCTTTTTTAGTTTGTAAAGGTATATTTTTTGTGTATTTATAATATGAGTTAGTATAATGTCATTTGTTAGTATAATGTCATTTGTTCTTGTTATATTTAGTGTCATCTATCTTTACTTGTAGCAAGACCAGAAATAAAAATCATAAAACAAGCAAAACTCTCCATACAGTAGTGCCACTCAGTGCAAGTTAGAGTAATCAATGGATGCAAGAAGGTTTGTGCATAAAATCCCTATCTAGTGTCTACTCATCCAATATCCCCATAGTAATTTCTAGTTTGTGGCTTTCATCAGTGAGGAGTCTTGGATCTGAGAGCACTTCACCTAGATCTTATGATCTAATTCAACCTTCAACCACCTTTTATCTCTACTTAACTACAAAACTATGAGTTTGAAATTGAAAACACAATAATATTTTTAATCCAAGCTCACTTTATATAGCTATATAGGACTGAACTCAGTTCAGTACTCATACATTTTGATGTCTTTAGACTATCCTATTAGGCAAGATTGATATTAATTCACTAAAAATCACATGATCATTATTTCTTATGCTTTCCCAAGCTGTTAAAACTGGCAAAATTCTCCATACAGTAGTATCATTCAGTGCAAGCCAGAGTAATCAATGAATGCAACAAGATCCAAGGCTCCTCACTGATGAAAGCCACAACCTAGGAACTAGACTGGGTATATTGGATGAGTAGGCATTAGATAGAGATTTTATGCACAAACCTTCTTGCATCCATTGATTACTCTGACTTGCACTGAATGGCACTACTGTATTGAGAATTTTACCTGTTTTATCAGCTTGACCAAGCATAAGAAATGATGACCATGTGAAATAAAAATCATCTGATGATTTGATATAAGCTTGATATAAGCTTATGAATAATGATTAGAAACAATTTATTTAAATTTTTGTTGTACAGTTATTTCAATAATAAAATATCTTCTGGTAAGCAAATGTTTCTGATTCAAAATTTTTATAAAAAAAAATATGAAACTACCATATCATAATATCTATGAAAAACTAAACCTTTAGTGGTTCTCTTTTCATAGTTTACATCAGGGATCCCCAACCTTTTTGAACTTAAGAGCACATTCTATAATACCAGCCAGGTGGTGGGCACCATTTATTTTTTCAATGTAAATTTATAGTTGGATATTTTTAATAATAGATATAATGTACAAAAAAATATCTATTTCAAAAATAAAATTTTATCATATAATTAACATTTATATTTTTTTGTAAATTACTAAATTATATATAATATTACAAGTTGATGTGATCTTTGGCACTGCACTTTATTGGCAATTGCTTCATAATTAGGGGAATATGATGATATTCCTGCTTGTAAGCAATCATCAAGATGTTCATCACTCAGTAAGATCTGTATTTTGATTTTATGATATTCATGGTTGAAAACAATGATTCACACAAGTATGTGAACCAAAAAACGATTTTATTTTGTATGATGCTCTTTTCAAGAATGGAAATTTATATATTCCAGAAGTTTTTATGTGATACATTGGATTTTAGGACAATGTCATTCTGAAGATCCAAAATTTCTAACTCCAGTTCTACTGCCCTGACATGAACAAGCTCTGCAATTTGTGCAGCTATTAGGTTACATTTACTTTGAGGGTAAAATGATTAACAAAAAAGGTGACCATTGGCTTAATGATATTAAACTGTTGAAATTGTTTGGTTTTCAAGTAATTGAAGACAATTTCAGCATCGCCTATAATTTTTTTCATATTTGGAAAATGTACAAGTTTCTTCATTTGCAAATGTGATATCCACAAAACCAGTTTGGCTTTAAATGACTTTATGTATCCTATCATTGTAGGTATATGTAAGTTTTTTCCCTTGCAACTGCAAGTTTGAATGATTCCATGTTTTTTTCCTCATGTGTCATAGCATCAGCTGGGAAGCAAATCCATTAATCCAGAACAACTGCTTGTAAAGCAGCTGTAACTGACTTCTCAACCACCAATGCTTGATGAATGATTCAATTTTTCCCATTATATCTGTGATGAAACTCAAATCTACAAGCCAGGAAGAGTTTGTTAATTCAACAAAATTTTGATTTTTTATTTCTTCAATTAAATTGACAAATCTTGAAAGAGTTTTACCCTTACTAAGCTAACGTATTTCACTATGAAGTACAAGATCTGGTTCTTCAGAATTTTCCAATAGGTCTTTAAAAAGGGGTGTTGTATAGGGGCTGCTCATATAAAGTTTCAGTATTATAGTAACTACTTTCATGACGTGTCCAAAGGGGAGTATCCTACCACACAAAACTTCCTGTTGGATAATGCAATGTTAAGACATAAAGTTAGGAAATGACTTGTCATTCTTGCAGTGGGCAATAAATCCTTGAATTACCAACCACTGCTGGTGCTCCATCACTGGTTATTACCGATAGCTTGTGCAAGGCATATCTATCGATTTTGCATATGTTAAGAATATGTTGTAAATATCCTTGCTTGTTGTTCATCCTTTCATTGGTAATATTTTAGTAATTTTTCTTTTACACTAAAATCACTAAATATCATTCTCACCATAACTGCTAACTGTGCCATATCTATTATGTCTGTAGACTCATCAAATTGTAGAGAGAACCATTCACATATCTCCATATCACTATTTAATTGAATTTGCAAGTCTTTTGAAATGTTGGGTATTCTTCTTGTGATGATATTATCAGACAACTGTAAGTCTTGTATTGCTGACATAATCTCACATTTGTTGGAAAATCCCTCAAATAAGAAATCGGCACCAGTCAGAAATGCTTCTTTTAACAATTCCTCATCAGGGAAAGGCTTTTTCTTTTTTGCAAGCATGTGAGAAATTTTCAAAGAAGCAATAATGGCATTTTTAGATTTTACCACAGACCTCGTGAAAACTGACTGATAGGCAGACAGTTTCGATTTTAGTTGAGATAATTTTTTCTTTCTTAATTCAGATTTAAGTGGATTGTTGGTATTAAAAGTGAAATGGGTTGTCTGGAAATGACATTCAATATTATGTTTTTTTGCCACTGCAACACTACTGCCACACAACAATATCTTTAATATTGATGAAACAATGTGATTCTTCGCAGTCAGTATTAAAATTATAGGTTCTTTGTCTTTTACTTATTTTGGGGTTAGAATTTTTGAAATTTGTTCTTTGAAAAATAAAAAGTAATTCAATTTATTCTGAATCTGACTCCGACTTAATATTTCTCAAAATGGCAAACTTGTATGTGCAGATACAATTTATAAACATGTGCAAAGCAGAGAGATTGGTGTCTGTGTTAACTTTACTTATTCTGTGCTAGTGCAGTGCACAGAGAAAGATCCCACTTGGTAGACTGAGGGATAGACTCTTTTACACTATAAAAGTATAGTATGCTCTACAATTTGATTACAATATAATACAATAATTTATAAGAAATTTTAAAAATTAAATTTATTTGTATCAGACAACTAATTTTTTATCATGTTCATATAGGAATGGGTACAGGTAAAATGGTTTGCAGGCTCCATAATGCCTGCAGGCATAGGGTTGAGGATCTCTGGTTTACATGTACCATGTAGATAATGATTAAAGATAGAATTCTAAAACCAATTTATAACTTCCTTGCTTTTTTTTGTGAGAAGATCATTGGATATCAGTAAGTGCATTTTTTTTACTTTTATTCAAACTAGTGAAGGTCAAGACATTAATCTGTATAGTTATAAAGATCTAAGATATTTTAACACTTATTTAAACTAATTTCTGTATCATTTATCTTTAGCAAAAGATCTTTAAATGAGTTTTCACTAATTTGGGATTTAGTTTATATCAACGAATATTAGTGATAATTGATGTATATTGAAGGGAGAGTGTTAAAAACTAATTCAATAGAAGCCCTATTGCGGATAAGGGTCTTTAAGTTGGGAAGATCTCTTAAGTCATAAATTTCCCAAAATGCTCAATAGTATTAGAAACAATCCTGTTATTAAAAAGTGAATTACAATTGGCAATATTCAAGCCCAGAAAGGATTAAGAATTTTTGAAATGAGATGCAAAAAATAAAAAGTACTATATTATTATTTACAGATGTTTCCAAATTGGAGTTGAACCACCAAGTAAAACTCTTTTTAAAAGGCTGAGAAGTTTTCCCTCGGGTAACTAGCCAATTCATCTAAACATGTAAAATTTATCTTAAATAGCATCCAGCTATTCTTAGTTAGAGGATAAACTAAGGATAAAAAAAAAACGCTCAAATAAATATTCACCATTCAGCTTTTACCAAACCTGATAAATAATATTTTCTCCTTACTATTCTTCTCAGAGAGATATAATTTTGAACTGCAGTGAGTTATTTATTAAATAGAATATTTAATAATCTTTATTAAAAAGATTGATTAGTGATCATTAGATATAGTCACAGTGATTTATGGAACCGAGCTTTAATCTACTGCTACAATAAACTTTTGCGTGTACTATAATAGTGAAATATTGTTTTGCATTACAATTCATTATTAATAAAATATTAATCTTTAATTTCTCATGAACTTCAAAGGGATAACCCATTTGATTATTTGATAGAAAACATCTACTTCGATATTGCTTTCTGCTAATAAACCTGTTTTCCAATAATAATTTATCTATATCAATATTTTTTTTAAAAAAAAATGATTTGACAAAAAAGAAAATTAAAATCAAGAAAACTTTTAGATTATTTATATATCTCTCTAAAAAATATAAATAATTATAATTTATACTTGTTATTAAAAATATTATTTCGAATGCATTTAATGAAACTGTATTTGTCGAACTAAAAGTTAAGTCTTAAATAAAATGAACACTAGATGGTAGTATGAGAGACAATGCACGTGGTCTAGAAATAATAAATTTCACACAATAGATTATATATTAGTAGAGAAAGAGGGAATGAATAAAATATGAAAAATTAAAGTGTTTGATAATGAAGAGAGAGTATGTAATAGTGATCATAATTTCTTTATAATAGAAATGGTTAGTAATGTGATGGAAAATAGTAATAAAAGTACAAAGGATAGTGGAATATGAGGATGGAGAATGAATAATAAAAATAAGTTAGAAAAATATAAAATAAAAGTAGAAGAAATCATGGAAGAAATTCCTGGAGATGAATACAAGAACTGATGTAGTGAAGTAAAAAAAGTGGCAAATAGGGTTTTAGGTGAGAATATTCAGAAGAATAAAAATAATAGAGAAGTAAGAATTAGTAAAAGTGTAAAAGATAGAAAAAATGTATGCAGAGAATATAAGTATGCTATTAAAAACAAAGAAAATGAAAATTATGTTAATATTAAATGGGGAAAATATTTAAAATAAAAAGAAGTTGGCTAAAATAGATAATTATAGAGAGAGAATGAAATTAAATAGTATATTATTGGAGGATATTAATAAAAATGAAAAAGATAGGACTAAAAAAAAATTGGGAAATATATTAAAAGATGGAGTGTAGGAGACAAAAAAATAGTATTACTAGATGATGAAGAAAAAGAGTGTAGCTCTAAAGAAGAATTAGAAACAATTTTAATAAGCATGTGATGAATGTAGAAGAGATGTTATATGTGTTGGATAGAGTGAAAACAAACAAAATCATATAGTAATGGAAATATTAGGTGTACAGAAAATGAATTGAGTGAAGCAGAAAAGAAATTGGAAAATGGAAAGGCAAGAGGTTTAGTTGGATGAATAGAAGATATGGTGATGAATTTATGAAACAGGGCAAAATTAAATCTATTATCATGTTTTAATAAAATGGCACAGAAGAGGGAATTTCCAGATAGCTGGAATAATACAAGAGTAAAGCTTCTATTTAAAGGAAAGGGCAAGGATCATAGAAAATTTAAACAATTATAGGCCAATAGTGGTTACATTAGTGTTATATACAGTTTTTGCATATATGGGGGCTGGAAGGGTACAAAATAGATGAAAGAAAATAATATAGTGGGAGAAATGCAAGGTGTTTTTGATTGGATTGAGATATAGGAGTTTATTTGTAATCCACAACTTATAGATATGAGTATAAATGCAGGTAGACAGTTATATATGATTTTTATAGATATAGGGAAGGCATATGATAGAATAAATAGAAATAGATTATAGGTAAGTTTAATAAATTTGGGAAGGTATGGAGATTTAGTGCATCTTATTAAGGGATTGTAATGAATGAGGTAAGAATTCCTGAAAAGTATTTTTTGATAAACATGAACATAGTTGAGGTAAGAATTCCTGAAAAGTATTTTTTGGTAAACATGAACATAGTTTTTGAGAAAGAGTTGTTTATATTATAAAGATTACATAAATGCAATTTATCTACTCTACTTTAAACACTTTTTAGCAAAAAATCTTTTATTATACATATATGCATACCCAATCTTACATTTCAATATGTACAATAAAAGGTTTCTGCTAAAAAATGTTCAAAGTAGAGTGGATAAATTGCATTTATATAACATATTACAGCAAAATAACAGAAGTGGTGAATTTGGTAATATTTATAAAGATTATCTTAAAATACTAAAAAAATGCAACATATATTGAGTTAATTTGAAAATGAGATAGAATGGTGAGTGTGGAGTCTTTGAAAAGGGAATGTGTTCTTAAAAAAAAGGAAACAACATTGCAATATATCAAAGAATAATGAATCAGTATGATTTTTTTATAAGATTCTATTTGTAGTTCACAGTTTGATTGCATAATTATTGCAAAACTCATCTCACTTGGATCAGAACTAATGCAAATGGTAATCCAAATTTGATTATATATATATTCAGTTATTTATTCTGGTCAGAGAGTGATAAATCATATTTTAATTCTCTGTTGATTAGATCTGTATTTAAAAAGTGCTATACTTCTCCTGTTTTTAAATCTTTGGTTTACATTTCACTTTTTTGCTAGAGGGATTGACAAAAATAACAGCAATAAAATTTCATAGATGTTTATCATAATACACTTTTTTATCCAGATTTTCCCAAAGAAAGCACTCCAAAGAATACTAAAAGTTGGTTATTCCATATCATTCAGCATTTTAGAACTCATGATTAAATAGAAAAAAAAATACAATATAAACCTTTATAGCTAAAGTAAGAAAAAACCCTAGGCATTTAATATATATATATATTGTACATTTTATTAAGAATAATTCATATTTATATATCATGAATATAATTAAATTATCTGTTTTTTTCCTTTCAGCTATTTATTCATTATAAATAAATTTTAAATATTAATTTTTTCAATTTAAATATCCATAAAAACTTCCATAGAACATTTATATATTTACAAACTGAATAATGCTTGGAAAAACTTTTCCATCTTTAACATTCTGTATAATAATAAAAATGTCTTTTTTAAAAAATTATAATTAGTAATTTAAAAATATGAATGCTAATTGCAATTTATATTATGAAAAAATGTATAAAAAAATAATTTTAACTAAGGAAACTTTAAATACAAGCTTCATTTTCTACCCTGTCCAATAATACTTCATTTTACACATTTAAATTTGACGAACAGTAATTTCAAATTTTAAAGTAATTTCCTGATAATTTAAAAAAGACGATTAAAAAAATATATATTCCGTTATTTTCCACCCTCGCTCTAAATTGACAGTTAATTAGTTCATATTTAGAACATGCTAATTAAATGAAGTAAGTTTAAAAAAATAGTGGAAAAAATTAAAACCGAGATAACTATATTAACAATAATAGCAATAAAAATAGTAATTCCAATAAATTATGGATAGTTTGAATTGAAATATTAGTTTGTTTGAAACTTTCAGATTATTACTTTTGAAACTAATGACGATGAAATATTAGAATTTGTTCTTAATAATCCCACTATCCAATTTATCTTTGGTCAACAAATAAAATTAAAAAAAGTCGAACATCTATCTATCTATCTATCTATCTATCTATCTATCTATCTATCTATCTATCTATCTATCTATCTATCTATCTATCTATCTATCTATCTATCTATCTACCTACCTACCTACCTACCTACCTACCTATCTATCTATCTATCTATCTATCTATCTATCTATCTATCTATCTATCTATCTATCTATCTATCTATCTATCTATCTATCTATCTATCTATCTACCTACCTACCTACCTACCTACCTACCTACTTATCTACCTACCTACCTACCTACCTACCTATCTATCTATCTATCTATCTATCTATCTATCTATCTATCTATCTATCTATCTATCTATCTATCTATCTATCTATCTATCTATCTATCTATCTATCTATCTATCTATCTATCTATCTATCTATCTATCTATCTATCTATCTATCTATCTATCTATCTATCTATCTATCTATCTATCTATCTATCTATCTATCTATCTATCTATCTATCTATCTATCTATCTATCTATCTATCTATCTATCTATCTATCTATCTATCTATCTATCTATCTATCTATCTATCTATCTATCTATCTATCTATCTATCTATCTATCTATCTATCTATCTATCTATCTATCTATCTATCTATCTATCTATCTATCTATCTATCTATCTATCTATCTATCTATCTATCTATCTATCTATCTATCTATCTATCTATCTATCTATCTATCTATCTATCTATCTATCTATCTATCTGCCTGGCTGATTAATCTAACTATATATATTGAGTTGTGCATATGCAATGTCTATCGCACTGGATAGTATAAGACTGTGGTTTCAACTTTAGGTCTGCGGACCAGTGCCAGGCCACAGAAGCTTTTTGCCGGTCCATGGTAGACTGGCAGGAAACTTTGTAATAATAAAATAATAAGAATTTGAACTTTTAATTAATATAAACAATTTTTATTTATTTTTTCATCTCATTTTTACCCAATTAAAAAAAAAGAATGAACGAAAACAAAATCTAATCACTCATACATAAATTAATTTGTTTTTTTTACTTATCACAGATGTTTATGGGGAGAAGGAGGTAGAATTAAATTTTTTATTATTTTTCTAAAAAAATTCAAAATTAAAAAAAAAGTTTTTTTATTATACAAACTATATATATATATATAAAACTCCATCTTGTATATTTAACATTAAATACAGATATTACATTTATCATAATCATTTTCATGTAATTGCTCTAGCTGTGATATTTCCCAACATTCAAGTGAATAACATTTTATACTTGCATGTTTTAGCAATGAAATAATAAAAGCAGCAATGCAGACACATTAAAGAGAATGATTGTTATTGTACTGTTTTCTGTAGCAATATGACTATGCAATTCAAGAAATAGTGTTCAACATGTGAAGGTAAGCAACACCATTACTATACACAGTAACTGTGTTGTTTTGGTCAGTTATAACAATTATGCTCATCTAAGGCTAAGCAGTTTACATCTTTAAGAAAATTTATCTATAGACTTCTGCTGATCTGTAAAACCTTATTCTTATTTTTGTCAGTCCACAGGTGTGAAGAAATTGAAGACCATTGGTATCAGATATCAATAGAAAGTTTTTTCGGCTTTGATGAGAAATATAATTCATATATATAAAATGTGGAGTCACAATCATGTGCATGCTCACATATTGGGAAAAGAATATATAAAAAGTAATCATTCCCATCACATCCAGTCTTGTTTTAATGAAATATAGTGAGTTAAAATTTAATGTTTAAAATTTTTTAGTTAGGGGGATGGTTGGGATATTTTAAAAATCAGTACAAATATTAATTTAATTGTTGGGATAGGGAATAGATTTTCTGGAAGAATAATATTTTTTATTAAAAGATGACATTGTAGTGAACTGTGAAGAATTAGATTATTGTGATTTTTTTTTCATGTGTCATATCATCTGCAAGGAAGTAAACACGCTAACCCGGGACAATAAAAAAGAGTTTAATATTTATTACGTTGACTTTTTTTTTTTTTTAATTTCTTACTAAAGCATATTGGATTATTTAAAACAAAAACAAGCAAAAAAAAATTGTAAAATTTTCCCAAACTATTTGTGACATAAGTTAAGTATAACTAAATTCTATAAATAACTTAACAATCAAATGCAGTATAATTAGTTAAAGGCAAACAGTTTCTTACTGCTGAATATTCATTTTAATAGAGAGTTAAGCAAATTAATAATATTTATATATATATTAATAATATGCATTATATTTAATTTAATTATTGTTATTAAAATATAATTATATTTTATATAAATCTGTGTTGTTAGGTAAAATAGACAAGATAGCATGTTACTCTCCTTTTTAGAGAACTAGTGAAGATAAAAATAAGCTCCCAGTTGTATACACTGAAATGGAGATTCAAGTGATTTATTTCTCTAGCTCATCTGAAGAGCCATTTTTGTTTACAAAGTTCATTCACAGTGAGAGAATGTGACCTGGCCTTTCGTATTGATCGATGGTTTGACTATTGTGGAAGTGAGTTGAGTATTGCACTGCTGAAAACATTAAATATTAATCATACATACCATATTAGATGGATGTTGAGAGGTTAAACATATATATATATATATATATATATATATATATATATATATATGATATATATATATATATATATATATATATATATATATATATAGTCACATATTGTTGCAATATTTCTATGTAATAGATGGTTGAGTTATATTGGTTACCTTATTTTTCATGTTGAGTTCACCATTTTACATATTGGTTAGAAAAGAATTGTATTGTAATAACTAACTTATTCATTATAAATGAATTAACTGTATTGTTTTTATAATGACCCAGTATGTAGTTCTCAGCTGAAATGGTTTTACTGGAGATTCAATCTTTATATTTCAATCTGACTTCTGGTTCATAGCAAAAAGTTCATAACACAATATTCAGAACATGATATTATTAATGTCAATGAATAGACACTACTCATATAATGGATGTACAAAAACATGTAGAATACAAATCATAGAAGAATGAATCACTTAACTAATATGTTAAAATAGTATAAATAATATTCAATCAATTATAAGCCTGACAGAGTATTAACAGAAACTATATTTTTTATCATAATTTCTAATGAATTTCTGTGAGGAATTGATTTGATGCTTTTTAGTTATCTACATAAAAATATAATGTCTATTTTTTATTATGATAGTTATAATAAAATCAAGTTTAAATAGAAGATAGTGTAACCAAACCAAATTTGTCCATGGAATGAGCTATTAAAGATTTACAATCATCTCCTAACAGTCATCTAAGGATAAATGTGACACCTGGATAAGACTCTGGTGTTGGTAAAATCATTTTATGACTGGTATCTACATTGTAAAGAATGAGTGTTAAAAATGTTGAGTATTGTTTTATAGTATTTGCAAGTTTATCTTTTTTAGCTTTATTTTGATAATTCTTTGTTCTTACATAAGAAACTTTACCAACCTAACAAGCGATCTCATATTTTTCTTGTGGCGTTAGAAAGATAGAAAACATTGTGTTTTCATAAGTCACAAATATCAAACAATACTTTGATGATAATTCATTCTATATAAGAAATAAAGGCTTTCAGTTTATAGTTTTAAACTCTGGTAGAACTTTATCATAAGGAAGAAATGCAATAATAAAATTTTCCTGCTAAAAAGATTTACGTGGGATAATGATGTAAAAATCTTTTAATTTATATTGGTATGTGTGTGTATGTGGCTTTTTTTTTTTAAAAAAAAAAAGAAAGGCTACTTATCAGTTTCAGTCTTCATTGTAAGTTTAATTTGTGAATAAGGCTCTTAATATGCACAAAAAACTCTCTTCATATGTCTTTTTTGTATAGCAATATCTAAGTCAATAGATGACTTGAATATAGTTAACCAAAACTCTGATTCTCGGTTTTTAATAAACAAATTAGCAAAAAGTATGCAGATAAGTGAACGCATCAAAAAAAAAAAAAAAAAAAAAAGCTCATCAAGTGGGACATTTGTAAACAAAGAGACCATTTTTAAATTCTCAAGAATATCATTAATTGCAATCTTTAAATATCTAATAATAGAAATAAAATATGTTGAGATGCTATTGTTGATTTCAGTAGTCTGTAAAGAATGTGATGAGGATTCTATGAGTGATCTGTGATGATCTTTTTATATATTTTTGAAATCCTCTTAAATTTAGAATCTATTGAAAAAAATTTTTCCATATTTTTTTTATTTTTAATCAACTGGAATGCTATTTAAAATTGTCTTGGGTTTTTTTATTTATATTTTATAGATAGATAGTTTCCCTCAGTTTTACTACAAGCTTTATCATTAAGTAGAGTTAAGATTTTTGTAAATAGGGTGATTATAAATATCTCTAGCATTTCCTTTGCTGCTGGGAGCACAATGATGATTCATCTGATTTAATGGTTGTGATATATATATAGAACATTGTGAAATTTTATTTCTAGTCAAATCGATTAAGAATGAATGAATATACATGCTAAGAGCCATTTTTATATTGCAGATTATTGTCTCATTAAGTCTACATAAAAATGCAGATATTTTGTTGGATTATCAATGTCTCATCTTTAGATAAAAATATTATTATACAGCTATCTCAGATTATATCTGGAGTGGTATGTAGCACATTTTTGAAAGAAAATCATTTTTTATATAATAATTTTTATGGCTAAATCAAATATAATTCTTTTAATTGGAAGCAAAATTAGAAATTAATCTGAATAAGGGATGAATTTTGTCGCTAAACATTAGATGTAGGTGGTACATTCTAGACTTGTTAACATCACCAAATTTATAATGAATGACTATAAAATAAATTTGATGACTTTTTTTGAAGGATTTTGTTAATAATGTAATTCTTTATATAGAAATTAATTTTCCAACAAGTAGGTATAACATTAAGATTTTTCTTTGCTGGGAGAAAGTCCAAATGAAACAGACTTAATTGCTTCAAAATATCTCCATAAAATTTAGTACAGTAAGCAAAAAACTTCATTGGTGAAAGCTGGCACATATATTTCAGATTCATCCATGTGTAAATTTACTTGTTAAAATTAGCATTGCACTGATGTTTTGACTGGATCACACTAGCTCTCAAGTTAATTCTAGTGCTCATTCAAAAATATAGAGATGCTCTAGAGCAAAATCAAAAGTTAATTTAAAAGTAATTTAAATATCATATTTTTTAAAATGTGTGTCTCTAGCTTATTTTGTCAAATCTAAACCAAAAAAACAAGATTATGTAAATAAATTTTACAAAAGATTTCATTAACTTGATCTTTAATAATAATAAAAAGAAAAATAAACCAATATCAATGAGATTATCAGTGATTATCAGACAGAACTCAAAATTGAATTTTTTATCAACAGTGCATTAGCTGAAATAAATTATCTACCAAAATAAATAAATATAAATATCTGAAATATTTACTATTCTCTAGAATAGTACTTTCATGTTTTTACCTACTAAGTAAACAAAGATCAAATTTTCAATGAAAAAAGAAATTGATGGGGGGGGGGGTTTCTTTCTGGATATACTCATTTCCAAAACAAATATTAATTATTTGATATTTTTTATTTTTTAAAAGTACATACATTGATAGATATTAAAAGCATTATCCTGCACAAATATTCTTTACATGATAAATTTTTCTTTCTGATAAAGCTATTTTGAAAAGGAAAATGAATTATGCTCATAAAATTTTATTAACAAATAAATAAAATGTTAAAGACATAAACTATGCTGTATATGTTAGAAACAATACAAAAAACAATAGACATAAAACTAGAGCAAACTACGGATCAAATAGGGCATATATTAAAACTCTACACTTAGATTTTTTGAAAATTTGTTTCACTTTTAAAAATACAGGTTAAGAAATTTGATGCAACAATTAAAAAAAAAAAAACTTGGATCATTTTATAATGCTCTGTTAAGCACAACATCATTGAGTTTTTATGATAATTTAATAAATATAAATGCAATTTTAAATTTTGGAATAGAATTTCATAGCTTTATAATGATTTTGTAATTATTTTTTTATTTAAAAAATTCAATATTTTTATTTTATTTTTTTAAATAATATTATGACAGATAAACAGCAAAAAAAAAGCAATTGTTTTTTCATTATGTATTATCTCAATTATTATTATTATTATTATTATTATTATTATTATTATTATTATTATTATTATTATTATTATTATTATTATTATTATTATTATTATTATTATTATTATTATTATTATTATTATTATTATTATTATTATTATTATTATTATTATTATTATTATTATTATTATTATTATTATTATTATTATTATTATTATTATTATTATTATTATTATTATTATTATTATTATTATTATTATTATTATTATTATTATTATTGTTTCAAAAGGTACTTTATTACTTTCTTTGGTTTACATAGTTTCTAATTACATTGTATTTACAATTTGATTCAGTAAATTTACAGTTTTGGCTTACTTTTTTTTTATGTATAAACATAAGTTTTTTTCCTTGTGGCTAACTTGTTCCTTGTTCTATAGTCTATAAATAATGCTTCAACCTCAGTGTTTTCAGTTGTCTTTGTTTTTGAATTTCTCATAGTCTTGATTTTTTATTTAACAGTGACCAAGTTGCAGCATATAAATCTGGTCTAACAATAGTTTTATCTCTATCTTTTATTTGTATTAGTTTATTAATGAATGTGGCTGGATGACGTCAAGTATTTTTCCTCATTATAAAGCTGCATCTCATGCACCAAAAAGAATATAGTACAAATGTAGCTGCCCTAATGTTTGGTATTGCTCAACTCTGATATGCATTAATAATTTGTTCCATCGTGGTGTTTCTCCTTCTATATATGTTGCATGCCATTTGTCTTATTTTTGACAAATCTTCACAGTTGTAAATTAGGTGTTCAATTGTTTCTTTGGCTCTATGGCATAATCCACAAAATGGATCTATGTCCCTATACATCCTTATAGTGGAGAAAAAAGGTTGTGGGCATAGCAGTTAGTTTCATTTTTATTATAAAATTGAAGAATTTAGGTTCCAATGCTCATCGCTTGAATTGTTTAACCAGTTTTTTGTTATTGATTCCCAACATTAGTTTCTTTATTTATCAGATTGTATATTTCCCAATATGAATATTTGTTCTCATATTGTTCGGGTATGTCCTTATTGGTTTTACATTGATAAATTATGGATGAAATGTATAATCCCGGTGGTGGTGGTCTGTCAGTAGGTGTAACTTCAATTAGGTGTTTTAGTTTCGGGAATTGTTTCATAGTTGTAATAATTGCATTCCTCAACTTTTGTATGTGGAAGATTTCAACTGTATGGAGACCCAGTCCATTTTTTATCAGTGGTTGAGACATTTTTCTATTCGATATGGCAACTGTCTTCTTGGACCAGAGTAACTGATTACATATTGCTTTGATTTTTTTTATGAAAACTTCTGAGAATTCGATAATTTGTGAATAATAGCTGATTTTTGTCATAATTAGTTGGTTAATTAGCTGCACTTTCGAGAAAACAGACATGTAAGTCTTTGAAAGGGAGTCAGCAATTCTTTTTATTTCTTCCTTAATCCTATTTTGGATTTTACATCTCATCTCCTGATTCCCAAATGAAATGGGAAACCCAGGAAAGATGTTGGTTTTGATTGATAGATGGTCACACATGGTTTTCCTGTAAATAGAGACCATGCTGAAGTTTTTGCTTGGTTGAATTTAAGCTTATAATGTGCAGTGTATTCTTCCAGTAGTTGCTGCAGTTGTGGAATTTGTTTTTTGGATGAGAGAAAAACTGTAATGTCATCCATGAATGCTAAGCAAGCTATGCGCTGTGTTGTTCCAGGTATCTGAATCCCATCAAATGTTTTCTGTATCTTCTTAATGAGATGATTGATGTAGTATATAAAAAGAAGTGCACTAAGTGGTGACCCTTGTGATAAAGACTGGTTTGGTATGAAAGATGGTGAATTTCTTCCATTGATAGATATATGTATTTCTCTATTGATAAGTAGATTCGCAATGATATATAGATGGGTTCTAGGAATGTTGGTGGTTTTGAGCATTTCCAGCAAAACTTTAATATTAACTGGATCAAATGCAGCCTCAATATCCAGTTGAACTATAATAGGTGCATATTTTTTCTTATGTCTAATTGATGTGAGTACTGCCTTGAAAAGTACTGCTGCCTGTACTGTTGATGATCCTTTTTTTGCATGTTGTGCTTTGGAAATTAGTAGTAATATATATTGTTCAATTTTTTCCTTGATCACCTTTTCTATTATTTTTATGAGCAATGGGTCCATTGATATTGGTCTTAAGTCTGCAATGGCGGGAATATTTTTTTGTTTTTTATTGTATGGTATAATTGCAATAGGGTAAATCCCTTTTATGTTCTGAATTTTTTGCATTAGTTGATTGGCTAAGTTACAGACATATTTTGTTGTGAATTGGCTTAAGTGTTTCAAAACAAACAATGGGATTCCAGGGCTACCTGGGTGGCAAGCTTTTGGTATATTAGCTAGTTTTTTTTGCAAAGTCATCTATGGTAAATGGTCTCTTGGTTTCAGAGATGCCGAATATGTGAGATGCTACTAAAATATTTTTGTCTGATTGCAGCTTACTTTTGAAGTATTGATAGATTGGCCGGATCATATTATGGCCTGCATATGTTCCATCTTTTGACTGTATTGCTATTGGTACTTTGATTTTTGGTGGGTTTCCTAGGGCCCATTTAATGTATTCCCTTGTCCATGTGTGTGGCTGGGTGAGACAAATTTTACTTTTTTTAATTTTTAGGTATTTTTTTAGATTTTCACATACATTATTATATGTATGTGTAAGTTTGAAAATATATTGTTGTGTGTGATGTCATGGGTTAATCATCCCTATTTGTTTGTGTAATTGATCTGCCAATGCTATTAGCCTTGATGGGGGTGGTTGCTTCATTGCAATGTGATTAATATTAAATGAAAGGATGTTTATGTATGCTTGATATTGTTGTATAGGTCCCAGATTCATTTCATGAATTTTTTTTAACAAGATATAAGATTCTGAAAATAGGAATTCAGTGGTAGCTGTTGGGATTAATGCTCTAATTGTTTTTGTTAGTGGGAATGGTGCTATTTGAATCTGGTCAAGATTAATGCTGATGATTTGTCCTGAGTGGTCAGAGAATGTAGTTGGAGTGAGTTTAATTGTCATTAGGTGGTGAAATATTGGTGAATAAGATGTTAAGTCTATTAATGAAGAAAACCATTTATTGTGAAAAGAAATTGCTGTGTCTGGTAAAAATCCCTGCCCACTCACCAGAGGAACTGAAATTTTATGAATCCATTTGTGTGTAAATTCCTGATATGTTAGATTAAAATCCCCCATGATGATGGTTGGATTTGATGTAGCACTTAGTGTGGAATTAATATTTGCGATTATTGTTTCAATTTTTTTAGTTTGAATTGGCATATATACAAACACCACATTAGTTATTATACTCTTGTGCTGTAATATTACCATCAGTAGATTAGAATCAATGTAAAATATTTTAAACATTGTAAATGGACATTTATGAGAAATAAAGATTCCAGTGCCTGCTGATGGTGAAAAAGAGTCTCTGGAGAATGCACTGAATCCTTCCCGAGCCAAATACACTGCTGGATCCACCTGTGATCCTGCATAAATTTTTGTCTCCAGGAGTCCAATTATATGCGGTTGTGTGTCTCTGATCCAATTTTTGATTTTATATATTTTGTTAATTGAGTTCAGACCTCTGACATTAATAGCAGCTATTCTAACTTTCATTATAATTCTGTATCCTATACCTTTGTTTCTTTTTTTCACATGTTTTAATACCCTAATGTTATCAACTCTTGTGCATCTTCATTTGCCAGCTCAATCTCTTCATCGGTTGTATCAAAGACTTCCCTTTTTTTGCTCTGGATCTTTAATGTTTTGCTCTTCATTTCTGATTTTTTTATTTTTTTTTGTTTTTTGGGGGTCTTGCTGGCCCTCTTTTTTCACTTATACTTGTTTGGCTAATTTGGGATAAATTTGGTATAATTGATTCCATGATAAGTTTATTGGTATTGTTTCTAATTTTTTTTGGTTGAGATAATTCACTATCTTCTCTTTCTCTTTTATTATCATCTAAAATTATTTTTGTGTCTTTTGTTGGCTCATTTGTTTGTCTTCACTTGTTTCTTTGTTTCCATAGTTGTGTTGAGCTGGAATTGAGATTTTTGTTGATGTATTTAATAATTTTTTAGTTTATTCTTGTTACTATTTTCTTCAGCAATGTATTGCGCTGCTCCATCTTCAGTTATTATATATTTTGTGTACTTGTTGCTTTCTTGAACTTGTGTTAAGTCTGAGTGGCTTTCAGTGTTTTTGGTATATGTATTTGGCAAAATATTGTTTTGTATTTCTTGCATTGTTTCTGTATTGCTATTTTTTATTTGACCTTCATTTCTCAACTGTTCTTCTCTGTCAACTTCCTTTGTTTGTGTGTGTGTGTGTGTGTGATTCATTGTTATTTTTTCCACAATCAGCTGCAATGTGTCCACATTGTTCATATCTAAAACATTTTGGCCTCAATCCTCTGATATATATAGTTAACAGAGCATCTTAATCAATCATTTGTCTTGGTATATCTTCTGGGTTAATATTTTCTTTTAATTTTATTTTGAAATTAAAACTATTAGCTGCAATAGGTATTGGAGTATCATTTAAGTAAATTGGTTTTATATATATTCCTTCCCCAAATGGCTGCATTAGCTTTTTAAAATCTTGAATGTTATAGCTAAAATATGTATTTTTTATTATGCCGGTGTAGCAGTTTTGTAAATTTTTATCAACTGTAATCAAGGCATAATTTCCGAGCGTTTTAATTTGGTTTTTAAATCTTTCTCTTTGGTACTCATTAAAGAATTCGAGTGCTAAACATCTTGTGTTAGAATGTTCTCCAATAGATGCTATTGCATCCCAAAGCGAATTTTTCATTATGCTCTCATATAACAACTCTCTCGGAAATTTATATAAGGAGAGGTTTCTATCTGTTACCGCTAGTACTAAAGATCTTGTAAAAATTTTTTTAAAAGTTGCAAACAACTTTTTTGGAATCGTATTATTGATACTGATGTTTATGTCTTGCAGTTCCTGTTGATTCCATTTATCAATGGGGGGGGGAGGTTCAAGGTTATGGCCCTGTTGCAATTGTAGATCATTAATTTCTGTTACGGTTATTTCTCTGAATCTACTATTTTGTTCTGTAATTATTTTTCTTACCCCTTCCTGTGTTTCTGAAATTACTTTAGTTATATTGGCATATGTTTGTTTATTTTGGGTTGAGTCGGTTTTATCAACTTTAACGCTTGACATATTTACGTTTTTTTTTCCAACATGAACTCATTTACAGTTGATTTTCCCGACGCCATTTTAACCTTACAATGGTTATTAATTTATCAAAATAAATCGGAAAAATACTTACTTTCTTGGCTCAAAAAAGTTTTTATAGCTTATTCCTGTAATTATTTTTGTTATGTTTATCTTCCAAATGATATTTTTTAAATCTTTCGCTGACCTTTTGTAAAAGTTACTAAGAGCCGATAATAGTTTGCTCCCATCGTAATATGTCAGGACCGCACTATCTATTTATTATTATTATTATTATTATTATTATTATTATTATTATTATTATTATTATTATTATTATTATTATTATTATTATTATTATTATTATTATTATTATTATTATTATTATTATTATTATTATTATTTTATATTTTGAAAGTTCAAATATAATTTTTAGAAATTTTTCATCTGTATGCTTATAGTTTTTTTAAAAGAAAATCAAGATCAATTTATGGTTTTGTTAATATTGAATAAAGGTTTTAATACTACAATTAAAATGTTGAACTATTAAAACTCAAATTACTACTAGGGGTTAGTAAAAATTTATTAAAATGTGAATGAGGTTAGAATAGTATGTTGATACTTATATATTTTCCAATTCAAAGGATGTACTAAATATTTTTAATATTTTAAATGCAATTGATGAAGTCTTTTATCTTAATAATTAATGCCCCCCCCCAAAAAAAAATCCAAGTGCTTTAACAATCAACAAAGATGGGGGGGGGTCAATATTCAGTGACATTTAAATTAGATGGTTCTAATTTTGAGAATGTGAATAATTTCATATATATTAGTAGTTTTGTAAAATGAAAGTCAGACTTGTATGTTAAGATGAAACAAAGACTTTAGTATTGTATTCCTAGCATTTAAAAAGATAAAATACTTTATCAAAGTGGTAAAAATATTTCACCTAAATTAGTTGTTCTTAAATCTCTTTTTTATTTTATTGTAATCATATGAAATATAAAGGCTCAGGAAAAATTATATTTAAAAATCACAAGATTGATCAGTATATATCATTATTGTGGATGTAATACTATTAAATTTATCATTATAAAAAAAAGCTCCATTAAATTGGCACCGAACAATAAAATTTCTTCTTAAAACACATATTATGGAGAACTTTATTGAATATGGTTTTTCCAGGATAAATAGATTATATTTATATTACAATGAATATTGCAAAGATACTATAAATATATGCACTATTGATTGATTTTTATTGGGAAAAATATTTGACAATTTAATAAAAACTGTATTTAATTAAAATATTAGTCTCCTCAAAAGAAATAAAAAGTTTATTCTAAAAATTGAAAGAGAAAATAGCAGAATATCACAAAACAAACTAAAGGCCTAATATGTAAAATATGTTCACACACTTGAATAGTCACAACAAATTTATTATCAAGTTTTTATTTTTTTCCCTTTATCTTTTTGATTTTATTCCTAGAGATAGTATAGTCTTATTTATTTATATGTGGCTCTTCAGGTTTTGCTGAAATAGTTATTTTAAAACAAAAAAACATTATTTAAAAAAAGCTGTGAGCAGAAGCAATACCAAAAACATAAAAGATGTTAACATTATTGAGAAAAGTATTACAAAAAGCATTATCAAAGTAATTTTATTATACAGTAGAAGTGATAATGACTTCACTATAAATCATCATATATTTTTAATGAAGTTAATCTAAATTAAAACTGCATAAAATAGACCATTATAGCATTAGTATCTTTACAAGAAAAGTAAAATATAAAAGCATTATTATCAGGTTAGTCATCTGTCTGCAGGTGAAAATTTTCTTACTTTGATTTATATTCAATTCTCAATAACCTGTACCTATTTATTAAAATGTGGTTAGAAATATTTAAAAACCAGGCACTCTTCACAAACCTGGAGCTTAATTGTAAGTATAGGCGATTTGAACTCAGATTTTCAAGCACCCTTCAACTATCCATCCTATCTCATACAACTGATGCACATGACCACACACATGCAGAAAAGATAAATAATCACCAATATTTGCATTTCATGCAAAACCAGCACTCATCAGTTGGTCCAGATTATCATGGAAGATAATCTGGACAAACTGATGAGTGCTGGTTTAGCACGAAATATGTATATTGGTGATTATTTATCTTTTCCACATGTGTGTGGTCATGTATAAGTTGTATGAGATAGGGTGGATAGTTAAAAGGTTCTTGAAAATCTGAGTTCAACCCCCTATACTTAAAAAGTTGTTAGCTAAATTAATTACGAGCTATATCCTAAATGTCATCAACGCTAACAGAGCCTCTCCTACTATTCTTCTGGGAGACTTTAACACTACATACAATGACTTCAACAAGAGATTTTTGCATCTAATAAATCGCAGATTTATGTGTGGAGAGGGTTTCTTCCCTCCTGAAGCCTACTCTTTCTATACTAAAACTAAAAAGTCCCTGATTGATTTGGTTTTCTACACCCCAGACCTCCATTTCAACCTTGATGCAGCCTTGGCCCCTGTTGCTTTCTCTGATCATATGGCTCTAATCTTACAACTTACACCTATTGCAATCCCTACACCTATTGATGGACCTGGTAAAACCATGCGCATGATCACCAAATCAAATATGACCGAAGCGATAGTGTCTGAGGCATACATCCTTTTCCAGAAAATAAACATCCTTTCCCTGCCTGCTGAGGAGGGCTGGTTTTCCTTCATTGGAATACTTCAGTCCATATTAAATCACCACACCAGGAAAATCAAAGGACCTAATGGCCTTCTAAATGACCTAACAGACATTAATATACAACTTCAAGCATCACAGCAAAATTTCACAAATACAGAAAAAATTATCTTCCTTAAAAATCTCTACAAAATCAAGCAAAAGTCCCTTGCAGAATATATATCCATCAGAAGAGCCAAATGTTTCTTAGCTCAACAACACTGCTGAACGAGAGACTATCTCAGATGGGCACTGGGATACAATAAAAAACAAATCACTCCCTTATCCATTAATACTAAAGGAACCAATCTTATTGGCTTTCCAATGATGCAGCACATCAGCAAACAATTCTGCCAATTAATGCAAAAAGATGGAGCTCCTCCTATAAACAGCTGGTTGGATGCTGGTGACCCCGGCGAACATGGCATCACAGAAATCCAAATCAAACAGAAGATAACATCTCTCCCTGACGGCATTCATCCTGGCCTTCATGGCATCCCAAATTTCCTTCTCAAACACCTCAGTCAATTCACTGTGCCAATTATTAAAAAAATGATTGATCACCTAGCCTCCGGCAACAGATAACAGATCTTTACCCAGTGGTACTCGTGCCTTTTATTAAAAAAGCAAAACCACTAAACGACATTAACAGTATCCGGCCAATTTCCATGACCCCATTGCTTATCAAGATAATTGAGTCAGTCATTAAAGATCAAATACAAACTCAAATTCTTAGCCATATCTCGTCAAACCAATACGGAAAAAAGGGATCATCAACCTCGCATGCTATGTCCAATGTAACTGCACTGTTCAATTACATCAGAGGACATCGTAAATCAAAACCTATTGCTGTCCAGCTGGATATTGCGGCAGCATTTGATTCAGTCCAGATAAACATCCTTCTGGATATTCTGTTGGAATGTGACATTCCAGCTGGGATTGTACAGATGGTCAGCAATCTGCTCAACAACAGAGAGATTTTTCTCTCCCTTGATGGCAAGATCACACCAGGCTTCAAGCCATACAAGTCGATCCCTCAAGGATCCCTGCTCAGTGCCCTTTTCTTCACAGCATACATCAACCCTCTTCTGATGGATATAGAAAAAAACCTCTCTGGAATTTTCCTTCCCTCTCTCAATAAAAATTTCAATGTATGTGCATATATAGATGACATCATGGTTGTGCTTCCCACCATTAAATACCTTCCTCATCTCATGAACATATTAAACAGAAATACAACAAAACTTGGCCTACAAATAAATTTTAACAAATCTTCCATCTCGAAGATAATGTCTGGTAAACAAATTAACTCTCCCTTTTCTGCAAAACCCCAAAGATACCTAGGTTTTCCAATCTACAAAACTCCAACTGCAATGGCAAGAGAGATTCAAGATGCAATCTTCCATTCAACTGAAGCCATCACCACTTCATTCTCTAGAGTATACCTTTCATTATATGGAAAGGTTGGCCTCCTCAACATGATCATAATGCCAAAAATCTCATATTATCTTCCATTCGTTAAAATGTCTAAACAGTTTCAAAATAAAATTAACCGATTATGCACCAAACTTCTCTGGAGAGGAAGGACAGTTGCTATTAGCTTGCGAGGTATCCAATGACCACGCAAGTTCAATGGACTGTCATTCCACTCAATACAAGCAATCATTTTACAGAAAACCCACAACACTCTACATAATCTGATCCTCTCCTGCGGATACTCTAACATTATTAAAAAAATTACACCAACAGATCGTCCTCCACCCTCTTCCAGTTCATGGATAGCATCCCTAATACAACAACTACAACTTTATAACCAATAATACCCTTTAACCTTAACCAAAAAATCACCTTATGGGAAGCATACAATATAATCAACTATAATCAACAACCCATTAAAACCAGCCTAAAAGTAACCAATCAAAGACTCATTACACACTTCAAAAGATGGAGTCTGGAAACCCAAATTCCTTGACTTCATCATTAAAATAAATCTTAATGCGCTACCCACGAATTGGTTTCTTTATGACCGAAGAGGTTTTACCAGCATTGACCCTATATGTGGTCTGTGTGCTCGTGAAGATGAAACCATAGACCATATTATACACCGGTGCCCAAGACTTAAAACTCTGAAAGATATAATTATAATCAATTCCAACATAAGACCTGATATGATTTTCTCACTTGAAAATGCCATTCATAATGGTTTTTTTCAATAATAAGGCTTTCTACCTTAGACCATATTATACACCGGTGCCCAAGACTTAAAACTCTGAAAGATATAATTATAATCAATTCCAACATAAGACCTGATATGATTTTCTCACTTGAAAATGCCATTCATAATGGTTTTTTTTTCAATAATAAGGCTTTCTACCTTTGTCCTTTATTCCATATGTATAGTGAGATGCAAAAGTCTCATGGAATTACCCCCCCCCCCACAAATCATACCATTGTTTTATCAAACGCTCAAAAAAATCAAGAAACGTGACCAGCTCTTTGCCTCCAGTAAAGTCTTTGCTGACACCTGGTCTTTAATTGCTCTTTCTTTTTCCTGATTATCAATTCCCACCTACTCAGCATTATAGAATAGTCATTTATAAAAGAAAATATTCATGTCTATATTAAAAATGCTAATACCATTAAACAAGTTCTTAGAATCTCTTCACTATACCTAACCACATAAGAGTATAACATAGTGCTCTCATAACATAATCTAG
This sequence comes from Epiperipatus broadwayi, assembly GCA_028023455.1. Taxonomy (NCBI): domain Eukaryota; kingdom Metazoa; phylum Onychophora; class Udeonychophora; order Euonychophora; family Peripatidae; genus Epiperipatus; species Epiperipatus broadwayi. The sequence goes on from JAQFVV010006417.1 coordinate 308,779, forward strand.
CCAGATGACATATAGAACATTATATAATCATATTATTGTACAATTTATTCATTTATTTATTCTTTATTAGTATGTAATCACTATTTATTGTTAATAAAATTTTTATTGAAATGAACATAAAAAATTCGAAATTTAACAACTTTACACTTGTTTGAACTCTAGTGTATAGACATGTCAGGCAGACACTTTCACACCATGAAGTTATTCTTTATCTGTGCCATATATATATACGCACACTGAGCACACATTTTAATTAAAGCATTATGAAAATATTCGATGGATGGCCGAGATAAAAGAGAAAAAAGTTACCAAAATACTAGAATACATTTGAATAATTTTTATTATTATTCTACAATGGATAAATAAAGTTTGAAAATGATGACGATGATGATAATAATAATGATATACACAATTTTTTTATTACTTAACAATTAATGATTAGTATATTTTTGTTTTCATGTACGTTAACGTTTCAAAACATTTAATGGCTTTCAATTTAAAGTATAAAATAATCTATAATTATTTATACTTCATAAAATCTTTTTGAAATATTTCTTACATACTTCTAAAGAAAAGAAAAGAAAAACTCTACCCACATATAATCAAAAGATAGACTATTGTTAAAAACAAAACTAATCAAAAATGTCATAAACTAGTAACAAATCTTGTTTGTATATATATATTTTTATTCTTATTGTGTTGCTACTATGGTATATTACAATTCGAAGATAAGAGACGACTTGTTTATCAATTTACTTATTTATTTATTTAATTTCTTTTCCTCACAATAATTACAGACGCATTAACTCTAAATAGATTATTTTATTAAAAGGTTTAAACTTATCAGATTAAGATCAATAAACACAATTTCTTTTGCCAAATTCCATTTGGTGAATTCATGTTTAAATAAGGTTTGACAGTTGTATAATATATTTAAAATGAATTTACATCAACAAATAGATGCATGTCATTATAAAAGATCAGTTAAAGAACTTATGTGTAAAAACAAACAAATACACATTGTACACGAAATAACAATAACAATAACAAAAAAATATATACAAAAGAAAGATAACATTTTTAAAATTGTTCAAATAGAAATCAAAAATTAGATTATATATATAAAAAGATAGACGAATGCTCTAATAAACTTATTTATTGATTCTTTTTTAAATTTCTTTTTACAATTATGTTTTTAAAGTTTATTTAAAGTTCATTATTTCTTTATACATACATACATACATACGTATATATAATAAAGTAATTCACAAGGTGAATATATATATATAACAATTGCGTTTTCTGCAGTAAATAATACATACTCTCCCTTCAGTATATGATAATACTGTAATAGGAAAATGAAATCATTTCCCCATTGATCCTTTTTGTATATAAAGGACATTGTGTACAATACTGACAGTAGAAAGTGTGATAGTACAGAAAAGTCCATTGAGAGAATGATTTCATTTTTCCGTTACAATATTATCATGTACTGAAATGGGAGTGTGTATTATTTTACTGCAGCAACATTTAAAAACAAATTTGTTTAATGTTATATATAGTATGAGTATTAATCTCTCTATACATTGTTCTTCTATTAAGTGTCCAGGTCTCAGATCCATAAGTAAAAACTGGTGAAACACATTTATTAAAAACCTTCCTTTTCAAACATATATTAAAAAGGAAGGTTTTTAATAATTGTGTTTTACCAGTTCTTACTTATGGATGTGAGACTTGGACACTTAATAGAAGAGCAATATAGAGACTTCAGACCACATAAAGAAGTATAGAGAGATGCATGTTGAGAGCAACAAGAAAATATCAGAAATGCAATATATAGGTAAAAGAACAAACAGGTGTTACTGAGCTAATTGAAAAAATTAAAAGATTGGGTTGGACATATTTCTAGAAGAGATGGTAATAGATGGACAATTTAAATTTTAAACTGGATTTCAAGAGATTGTAAAAAACCCAGAATAAGACCACATGTGAGATGGATGGATGAAACAAGAAAGTGTGCAGGGGTGATATGGAGAAAAGAAGCTAAAAATCAGAGAAGATAGATTGAACTTGGAGAGATCTTCATCCTGCAGTGGTCTAATAATGATTGATAATAGTGATTAATCACTGGGAATGCCTCATTATATATATATATATAATCAATGTTTGTTAAAAGTACATAGGACTAGAGAAGACGAACGTCAAGAAATAATCCATGATCACTGTTAGCATATGGGCTTTTTATTTGCATTTTAAACACTATTTATTACTACAGTTTACATCTGGAGATACATTAAAACTTGAATAGACTCTAACCGGAGAGTATGAGTTATAGATGGTATTGCAAAAGCAATTAGCAATAATGAAACAGCCTATCTATGAAGCAATCAATAATGGTATTCTTTTACAGTGATTAAATCTGTGTTAAAAAAATAAAAGCTGAAATTTATCATATAATCCTTTCTATATTCATATATAAATGTGTTACTCCCAAATATAAGGTATCTGGATTGTATTCCATACATGTCTGGAGACCTGGGTTTCACACTGCTACTATTTATCAAATATATATGTCCTGATTCAATAAATGCTCTGTTCATATAAATTAACTGTCAGGGTATAGACTTATATGTATATACATATGTAAACAAAGAGAGTAAATTATCCTTCCCCAGGTGAGAGCAGTTTAGTATTTTTGTTTACATATACAGTGAGCTATGTTTAATGTAAAATATCCAAATATGTATATATTGTAATATTAAAGTTACACTGTAAATTGGATATATTGGATTTAAAGACCTTAAAAAATTTTTTGGCTTTGATTTAGTTTTTATTGTTAAACAAATGCATTTGTCATTTTCATTTGGTTAAGTGTATAAAATATAAGCATTATTACATTCAAATAGTCTCTCATCTTAATGTTTATAAGAACTATAGTAGTTGTAAAATATTTTTGAATAGTTTTGTAAACTGATTTTTAATAGACTTCTATATATTATTGTATAAAGAATATATATATGTGTTCACTTCTATTTTTATTAAGAAACAAATTGTCAATTATATGAAACAAAAGAAATGCTATGTGCATACCATTAGTAATTAAAAAATAGAAATAGATAATAAGATTATAAAATACAACATTATATTTTAATTATATGTAAAATCAATAGTTATTACATTTTAACTGTTGTGTGCAAGTGTATGTGCTGAAGGATTTTATATTTAAATATTTAAAACTTTATTTAACGGAGATTGATTTAGTTTGTTAAAAATATAAATTATTTATTAAAAGGTCAATTTAAAAATACTTAGACTAAACATCTGAGATATTCTATGATTCATTTATTTTTACTGTAAAAATATTGAAAATTGTTTTGTCTTGAGAACTAGAAAGGAAAGTTTACAGCTTTTGTTTTAAAAATCTTAATTTTAGTATTTTGAGTACAGAATCTATTGCAACCTTTCTGTACAAACCCATAACTGATATTGTATAATCATCAGTATAAAAGAGAAATTGTGGGAAAATCATACAGTCTACAAAATTTTTCGGTGCTTGTAGGACCTCAACCAGTCCTAACTTTTAAATAGATTTTGTTTTTCATCAACCTGATGGAAGGCTGAAAATTTAAACTAGGTAGATGATTGCAGAGCTTCTGACTTCTATCATCGCTCCAGAGAAGAAATAAATCACAACGAAATAAACACAAATAATCATTGACTTAATCTATAAAATTTTTATTAAAGAAATGTCATTTGTTATAGTCAACTGCTAATACCGGAGTGATAGATTGACTGTTGAAATTGCCGTCTCATTATTTATAAATCGCTGGATTTTCTTCAATTGAATAATAATGATTATTAACTGAAATTTTTTGGAAGAATTGTATTTCTAAATTTAAAACAAGTTGCTGGATGTATTTTTCCATAAAATATTATAAAAATGATTAGACTCTTCACTGCAGTTCTAAATCTCAAGAAAATGGATTATTCTCATCTTCAGTTATAAATGAAAATTTATTTTTAAAATGATAGTATTTTTAAAATCAAATATGTTTTATACAAACTTGCTACTACAGAAATGAATTTGCTTTAAAAATGAAAAATCATTCTTACTAATGAATATAAACTTTGCATTATCAGCAATCAATCATAATTATTAATCTAATGGATTTAAAGATCAAAAGTGAATGTGTTAATATTATGTTTAAAGTTAATAAAGTACTGAATACCAAGATCTTTGGATGAAATAAAAATCTGTTAAAGAAACTAAAACCATTACTTATGACAAAAGTACAAATGTAGGTTCAATGGTAAAACTATTACATTTCAGGATTATTCATGCAAAAATATGTGAATAATATTCATAAAGATAATGAATTATCAAAATATGTTTTAAATGCTATTTATCAATTTTGGATTCTACAAATGAATATAGAATACAATGAACTACCAAGTAATTATTGAGTTTAAAAATGGATTCACTTGGATTAATAATCATATTAAATGTAATATTATATTTTTACACTGTTCCAGAATAAATAATATTTTAGAAGTAAAATGAATAGTTCCATGATATCAAATGGATTCCCCTCTTTTCTTTCAAAATGTAAGCTTATGGTTAAGACCTGTAGATATCCCTACTATAGCATTTTTACCACACATTCTTGAGGTTACAGCTGTAGTAAATATTATGTACTTTATTAGTTAAGTCATATTATAATGTTTTGCAAATGTAAATGAAGATTTTCTCAGATATTTTGGTATTCAAGTAAAGATAATATTTGATTTACTATTGGAATTAGTGTTAAGATTGAAAGAGATTAAATATAATATATTTTAGGATCAGGTTGTACAAATGTTAGTAGTCATTAAAAGAGTGAAGAATATCTCCATTATTTGTAAATGAGGTTCATGCACAATTAATTGGTTGGTAAAATAAACCAATTAAGAATGTTCATAAGACATTTAACTTTTATTATTATAATAATCATTATCCTACAATATTATATTAAGAATTATTTTTATAAAATTTTGAAACAATCTTTGCATTTAAACATGATTGTCTCACAATACAATATGATAAAACCCTTGATAGATTCAAAATTTAAATTAGTTTAGAAAATAGACAGTATTATTTTATTAAAATTCATTATATAATTAATATTATCTTTGTTATTTGTTCTTATTATTGTTTTTTATGTTATGCAATAAAATAATTATTAATTTTAAATATTTCTTTTTGTCATTTTTGAAAAAGCATAGTCATTTCATTTTGCATTTATGATATTAAGGGTAATATTTGAAACATAAACTTACTTGTAAAAACTCAGCTGAATTAAATCCATCATTACTGTAGTAATGTTACCTGAAATGAAATATATTATTGGATAAGGTGGAGTACATAAAAACCCTTTTGTGCTATCATATCCAAGAATTCATAAACACATTTGACATTCATGTATTTATTAGTTTAAGCTCGAGATAAAATTATTATTGAACCTTTTATTTAATTTTGCTAACCATATGTTAACTCATAGACTAAATTGTTCTTAGTTAAAGTTTGAAATTAAAAAAAAACATTAATTGTAGAGATTTTATTGTTAAAAGAAACAAGAATAAGAGTATACAGATTATTGTTATTATAAAACCCTGAGGAATTATTTTACTAGATATTTATAATTTTATTAGAATCTATAATAATTGCAAGAAATGTAGAAAAAAGATGTAGTGTAGATATCCCCACTTTCTTGCCTCAAACGGGAATCGCAACTGCAAGTGCATTTTGTGTATTTTCCCCAAATTTTACAATTCTTATGATTGGTGGATGATTGAACTTTTTAGATTACAATATATATATATATATGAAAAATTTATTTCAGATTTAATCTGATACTTGATGGATTATTTAATAGGTGATTTGATCACAAGAGGATAAACTTTTGTTAACATCATGGCATAGTAATGTCAACAAGCCCTTTGTTCAGATAAATGCTATTACAAGATAGTGTGATTTTATTTTGAAATGCCAGTTTTTAATTTGCTGTTTGCTTGATTACATCATATCTCAAATGATAAAAAAATACATGGATAAATCCTGTTAAATTATTAATATTTTCTTCTACAAGTCTGTCTGAATCTTCTTTATATATACATAATACAATTTCTGCAGTATTTATATCGTTTTACTCTAAGAATTGACACATATTGAAATTTATGAATAGTAGCAAATTCTGCATAATATATATTTTAAAAAAATATACACATATAATATAGACATTTTAAGCACAATACAATATAAATTAAATATTTTATACATTATAACATCAACCAAAATAATTACAAAGAAAAAAAATAGAAGAATGTACTCATAAGAAAAAATAGTCTGTACATTTTCACATACGTATACTATAAAAAAAATCTTTCTTTAAAAAAAATTTTTTTTTTAAATTTGTGATGAAAATTAATGATGATGATAAAAAATAAAAGATAACATGCCCAAATGTTGTTAAATTTACAATTTTCAAGCTTATTTGGCTGTAAACATATCAATAGCTGTTTTCGGGAATATTTCATTATTGTATTGACAGATTTGCATTGCTAATTAGAATATTAAAATTTTATTTAAAATGGTTACAGATTGCAAAAATAATATGAGTAGCATTTTTGTCAAGCCTAAAAGAAGCTGCAAAACACTTTATGTTTACGTTTTCATTAATTTATTAATCTATATAGTATTCTTTTTTTTGGTTCTTACGTATTAGTCCAGCAGTGATAAAAGTTGTGGGCACCAACAAATAAAGACTGAATTAAACACAGTTACAATCTTCTAAAAAAAAAAAATTAATTTTGTAAGTGAATATTAGATAATATTTTGATGAGGAAAAAGTTATTAGTCAAAATGTTGTTTTTGATGATAATTTTATGACTATGATATCACACTTTTTGTTGACAGTTTGGATGAACAGTGGCAGTGTTTCATTCAGGATTGTTGGACAGTAGCCATTCATAACAAAATATGGTTTGAGGTAAAAACATTCAGTTCATCACAATGATGCTAAGAAACAACATTTTGTAAATGGACAGGTTTGCCCATTAAATATATGTATATTATTTATTTTTGCTTTGTTTATTAAAATTTTAGGTAATTTTTTCAAATAAATATCAATGGACTAATATGTATGTGAAATCTCATCACTAGACTAATACATAAGTACCTCTTTCTTTAGAGCAAATGGCTTAGTATCACTTTTTTCAATAGTTTTCCAAACACACATTATTGTCTTCAATATTTATTTTGTTCATATACTCTACTCACAAACTGAAACAGTCTTCATTAACTTACTATATATTATAAGCATAACTTTAGTTGTTTCAATCGCATAAGTAATCCTAAGTATAAATTTTAATGGTTATTTTGTTATTATTATTTTAAGCCAAAATTGGATTTTCAAATTCATAGCAATAAGTCTAGTTCTATAATTTCAACAACATAACTTGTGAGATATGTTGCTATTATACTCTTAAAATAATTACATATGCAAAATTTATTAATTTCTTTTAATTTAGCACTTTTTTTAACTTTAGGTTATTGGATATATAGAATTTATGACACTGGATACCACAGACAGCATGCAAAACTTTAATGCAAGATGCAAATCTCTTAATAAACATATGTATCAATATATTTCTGCATCAATCAAATGTAATTTGCAAAATTTATAAAATAAACAATTTTCTAAAATTAATTCACTTCTGTTTTATTAAAGAATATTATATAGATATGCCACTGTTAATCAAATCAATATATGTTTAATCATATTTATAACTAAAATGACATTGTATAAATAAATACATATGTAATAGTATTATTTAACAGCAGAAGAAAAATTGCTGGTAACTGAAAGGAGATCCTTTGATTCCTCTTGAAGGCCTTAGAGGAATTGAGCAGGGAAAATTACTTATGTTCATGCCATACATTCTTGTTATAGTTGTGTTATTATATAAATAGTCATATAGTATAGGAAAATGGATGGGCTGCTTACTAACAAACATCAGCCAGCATTTATCGGCTCTTTATGTCTGAGTTTTAATATCAAGAAACATTATGGTATTTTTTCTCAATTGTCTTCTAGCTCTTAACTAATATATTAGTTGAGTTTTCTTGAAGGTTGAATAAATCTGTGTATGTAAATTTACTTATTTTAAATAGATATTTAAATCATAAAGATAAAATTGAATTATGGTCCTTATTCATAGGAGGCTGTAAAGTTACTAACCAAGGCAGCAATTGGTAGTAAAATGAAGAGGATGCTAAGAATCCCCTGATTTTGAACAGGTTACTATTTAATGACAACCTTTTATTTTAGTACTTACAACTGCAGATTACTTTGAAGTGAAGGAAGATTGCAAGAATTGAAAGGAAATCTAAAATAATATTAAATGTGGCATTATTGAATTTTGCAAATGAAAAGCTGAAGAGACAATTGATTTAGAAAGTGGATATGTATTATGCTACAAAGACATAAATATTGGAAACATATATGAAACAGAATTCATTATAAATAAAAAAAAATGGAATAACAACATTATGAAGATTGATGGTGTATGAGATAGAATGAAAGTATTAATTATTCTACTTAGTTGTAATTATAAATTTTATTAAACGCACATTATTATATTAAGTAATATTTACTAAGGCTGTAACCTTAGGAATAAGCGTCTGAAAAATTCGAATTCGAAGGTAGTCTCTACTTTCGAATTTTTTAGACGCTTATTCCCAAGGTTACAGCCTTAGTAAATATTATTCTACTTAATAAAAAATACCAAATGCAGATAATTCAGATTTATTGTGATAAAGAAATAAAGGATTTTTATATGAGTATACAAAAGGCTTTTGATCAAATCAAACAACACTTTAAAATAGTCAATAAATAATTAAAAAATAAAAATGCTGTTGGTAAATTTGTTTATGATAATAGAAATGAGAACAGACACAGACTTTTGTAGTTCACACATACACAAAAATACTTTACATTATGAATTTTTCTTTCAGAAAAGTGCCAAAAAGAAATGAACATGGAAATATCCAAATAAATGTACAGCAGAATTAGATTGTATTTTGGCTAATAAAAATGTTCTTAATAAATACAAAACTAGAGACAAAAATTATTAACAAAAACCAGTCAAATGTGATACAACCTTCAAAAACACTTCACAGAATTTAAATAAGAACTTGCAAATCATTTTAAAATATTAACAGATTTTGAAGATGGTACATATCTGAAGAACTGCAATAAAGATAGTTGATACAAAAAAACAGTAATTGACCCTATAAAATTTTCTACTAAGACAATACAATTTATAAAAAAAACTAGGAATATATATATATATATGTCCAAAAGATGGCGCTATACCAAAACCGCCGAACAAGTGTAAGATTTGTTTTACCTAAACGAAAAAAGAGTCAGAAATTAACTACCTCTTTCATTTGCTCACTCCCAGATCAGCTGATTTCAAGCTGGTTTGCTATCCTCAGTGGGAGATAGAGTATAGAAACTAGATCTAAAACACTGACTCTCAAGTGTTTATGCAAAACATTTCTATCAGATTGCAAGCGTGAATTTTTCAGACCGGTAAAGTCTTCAAACCCAGCCTAGCAAGCTAGATATTTATATGGGTCTGATCTCAGTTCAGAATCACCATATAATCAAAGTCTCTGCAATATATATCATTGCAAGAAAACTCTAAAGGTACATTTATGAAAAAACAAATACAAGTTAATCACGTAACCTGCTATCACTTGTTATTTATGTCCAAAAGATGGCGCTATACCAAAACCGCCGAACAAGTGTAAGATTTGTTTTACATAAACGAAAAAAGAGTCAGAAATTAACTACCTCTTTCATTTGCTCACTCCCAGATCAGCTGATTTCAAGCTGGTTTGCTATCCTCAGTGGGAGATAGAGTATAGAAACTAGATCTAAAACACTGACTCTCAAGTGTTTATGCAAAACGTTTCTATCAGATTGCAAGCGTGAATTTTTCAGACCGGTAAAGTCTTCAAACCCAGCCTAGCAAGCTAGATATTTATATGCGTCTGATCTCAGTTCAGAATCACCATATAATCAAAGTCTCTGCAATATATATCATTGCAAGAAAACTCTAAAGGTACATTTATGAAAAAACAAATACAAGTTAATCACGTAACCTGCTATCACTTGTTATTTATGTCCAAAAGATGGCGCTATACCAAAACCGCCGAACAAGTGTAAGATTTGTTTTACATAAATATATATATGTTTTATTAAGAAGGATTGAATAACTAGAATTTTTTAAAATACTACAAAAAGAATTAATAATGATGTAAAAAAATATAATTGTGACTAAGGAAATCTATGTAAAAGAATAAAAATAGCAAAAGTGTAAAACACTATCTTGATATTGATAAAAAACTTATTTCTGTATTAAGAAGAAAAGCTGAAATTACTATTAAAAAGAGAAATAATATCATGAAATGTGTGGAAGAGTGTTATAAAGAATTATGTAGCAATAAGAACAAGGAAAAGTACCTCTTACAACTACAATATCTTCTGAATTGTCCAGAATTTTAAATGACAAAGAGAGACATGCAATTAAATAAATCTATAAAGAAAGAAAACGTTTCAAGAAATGATGGAATTATAATTGATATCTTTCAAAAAGCAAGAGAAAAAATAGAAAAATTGCTGAAAAGTTATACACTTAATGTCTAAATAATAAAAATGTATCAAATGATTAGAAAAATGTAGTAGCAATATTGATCTTTAAGAACAGTGATAAGGAAGATATTAGAAATTACAGACCTATCAATATTTTATTAGTTCTAAATAAATAATTTTACCAAGATCATTACAACTCATTTACTACAAAATTTGAATTTTGACCAACCACAAGAACAAGCAGGATGCAAAAGTGTTATAACACAGTGGCTTATATCCAATGATTAAGAGAAGTTATTGAAATAACTAATGAATATAAGTTCCAATTCTACTTTGTATTTGTAGATTATGAAAAGGCATTTGATTCTATAAGCATTCTTCAGTGATTAAAGCATGGAACCATCAAGATATAGACTTAGAATGTTGTGATATTCTGAAGAATAATTATCAAAATGCAGCAGAAATGATTATATAATGATACAAGGAAGATTAACATTGAGAAGAGTATTATGACAGGATGACTCCATTAATCCAAATGTTTTAACAATAGTTTTGTAAATAGTATTTTGCAGACTAAATTAATAGATAAGAAAATAAAAGTAAATGGATGCTATTCTAGCCATCTAGATTTTCAGATGATGTAATTGTTTTTACAAATAATGTTTCAGAGCTGCAGAAATTGTTACAAGATTTACCATATGAATTAAGAAAATAGAATTAAATGTAAATGCTAAAAAGTCTAAAATAATGTTCAATGGATTAAAAAAAAAAGAAAATAAAGTTTTATAATTGATGATTAGAAAAAGTTAACAACTACAAATACCTTGGTCAAATTGTTAATGTAAACGAAAATATAATGAATGAAATTAATCATAGAATTAACTCTGGATACAATTCGTTTGATAGAAATAACTTAATATCAAAAAGCAATATGTTTATGTCTTTAAAAAAAAAAGGGTTTTAATAATTGTGTTTTACCAGTTCTTACATATAAATTTGAGACTTAAAATTTTAACAGAAGTTCTACACAAAGACTTCAGACTACTCAAAGAAGTATGAAATGATGTATGTTAAATATAACAAGAAGAGGTCAAAAACAAAATATATTGATTCCAGAATAAACAAGTGTTACTACCATCATTGAAAGAATTAAGAGACTGAAGAGAAGCTGGGATGGACATATGATTATAATAACTACACTATTGAAATCCTAAACTGGATTTAAACAGATTATAAAAGATGCTATTTTTATATCAAAACTTGATTCTTACAGTTTTGATTGTCCTGCAGTCATCATCAAACTGCATTATCCAAATATATAATTATACAATTAATACATTTTATACAGATATTTATATACATAATTAAATATATACATGAATAAATATGTGTATAAAATGTATTAATTATATAATTATAAATTTAAATATTGTAGCTTTGATGATGAATGCAGGGCAGTCAAAACTGTAAGAATAATTTTTTGATATAAAACAATAGGGTAATAGTTGATTAGACTCACATGCCACTTGCTGGCATTGTTGCGTTGCAAAAACTATAAAAGATGAATATTCCCAGGCCATATTTTGGGGGGATTTTTTTTCATTTTTCTTATAAAAAAAATCAAACACAGAATTTTTAATTTTTAAATATTTTTTATATTAACTTCAACAAATTTACAAAATAAAAATCAAACACAGAATTTTTAGTTTTTGAATGTCTTTTTTTATTAACATTGAAACAGTAAGATTCGTATTCGAATCTTAAGTTTCACCTTTTTCGGTCGTCTCTCACTGACCGGTCTATCCCGCCCAAATTTAAACTTTTTGGTATCGAATTGTGTGTGTAGCAATATTAAAAATGTATAAATATATGCAGAATTCAGCATAAACACACACACATTTCGATCTCAAATTAAAGGCAATAAATAGGGATAAAATAGTATAATTTAGATTTCTTTTAGTTATATAATTTTGTATAATTTTAATCATTTATTTTGGATTATAAAGTTCGTATTTATTGCTTTGTTTAAATTTCGTTTAATAATAATTCTAAAAAAAATCTGATGTAATATTTAATTAAAAGTTAAAATAATCTTATGTTCCCTTTTTGTCTTTGAAATTTAAAAGCATCGGTCAGTGATAGATAATAGATTAATTAAAGAAAAATTCCCCAAAATATAATTAGTAAATGTAAAATGTAAACAATAGAACGGCAGCTTTCTTTAATTAAAAACCAACAAAATGCATTGATTATCCTCAGGGCAGATTAAGTAGAGCCTAAAAATATCTTAACAAAAATGTGGGAGATCAAGATAAGAAAAGAGGCCATCTTAGACTTGCTGGAGACATTCACTTAAACTTTAGCTTTGCTCTCGATCACTGAGTCTCCAAAAATAATAAAAATAATTTGTTCCTGCCAAGGTATGACCGAGTAAAGCACCTAGATTATTCTCCATCGGGAGATGGCCTATCGGATGCCAAACTTTCCATTGCCCATCATAAATTCACCATGAAGATCTGCTGCCTGAAATGAATGAGAAAGCTGCTGCTGCTGTGAAATTAAATGAAATATCTAAATACAAGAAAAACTTGCCACTCGTGAACTTTTGCTGCTAAACTAATGGAATCAGAAAACTTCTTATAAAACCGGTACCTGTCTGTGTTCAAACTCTAGAGTACTCTAATAATATGCTATAGCCCTTCTTCATACTACTTATCTAAATTATAAAATGTAAAACTACCATATGTATAACTAAAACTGAATAATTAACTTAATGTGTAAATTTCTCTAATAATCTAGCTTACCTCATTCTATCTTGGGTGCGTATTTCTCAAATCTACATTTTATCTATATTTATTATTTAATTATTGCATGCTCACAATTGTCTCTATTTTCAAAGTTTAAAGCTATGATCATTTGAAACAGTGAATGCGTGTCACATTTTCATTAATATGTACTTTGTCAGGCCGAGGCAGAGACCAGCCCGCCATTCTTATAAACCATAACTAACTTAACTTTCATCTAAATCGACACGCATTCAGTGCATCACTTATTGTAATGCAGGGTCTACTACTTCGCAAATGGCTGACGTATTAGTTATAATAATTCCCAATTTATATAGGTTTTGTATTTATTAAATCATCATGAATAATTCCAGAAAATTACATTTCTTTGAGAGTCACCAACGTTCTTTAGTAAATGTTGATAATGTAGGGCCGAGTCAGAAATCTATTTAAATCTCATCATAATCATTTATACAGTATACATGTGTTATGTTTTAGAGATGCGATGACCCATTCTGCCATAAAATTTCCGGATTCTTCAGGGTTGAAATTAACCCCAGTCATCCTACACAAGCGGGCATAATGAATGCTCCCGTAGGATTTGACAATGTCATGCAGCCAGCCGGCAAACTGCAACATGGACCGCTTGTTCCTGGTTATGCTTATGTGACACCTTACTTCATCAGGCCGATGGCAGAGACCAGCCCGACATTCTTATAAACTCATTCACGGCATTGCAGTTTCGATATACTGCCATTCCATATCACCTTTCTAAAGCGTACCACGTGTTCCATTACTTAGTTTTATTATTCTATATATCACTCCGCCTCTGCATTATCTTCATAATTCACTCTCAAATAAATGTTTGCCCTTAGTTACAAATAAATATTTTAATTAAATAAATATGTCTGCCGTTACTCTTATAACCCATACTTTAGACTCTTGCACTGCAAAGGTATAAATCCCTCCATGCATGCATTAGAAATACTTACTCAAGAATTTTAGGTAGCTAGATTATGCTTTCAAATAAATGAATTCCTTTTGTAAACAAATAAATAAATGTATTCTTTAAAATATAGTCATGTCGCAAATCCCGCTATGGAAGCTGTTAGTCCATAAAATATTATTAGTCAATGATTTTATTAAAATGTATTAATAAATAATTTTAAACTATACGGCTGCATTTACGTTTCATTTATTCGATACCCATTCTATATATTTCCTCGATTATGTAAATATGAATGTTTAATTAATATTAGTTTGATTATTGGCTAACTCGAGAATAAAATCATGAGTCTCTTGCATATCCCTGACCACCGTGCCTAAGGAAATATTTACTAATGTCACATCAGATGCATTGTTTCATGGATTGTATTGTGGAACCGATAAACTATGTTCGAACTCAGTACAATGGGTGGCTTCGCTACTCGATGGTGCTGCTGTTCTGTCTGGTGTTCGAATTCTGCACTATGTTTACGAGTCACACGTTTTCTGACTGTTACAACATTAACAAATTTTCAATTTATTACTGTTGTTTGTTTTTTTTTTTTAAAAAAATAAAATCAGTTAATATTAAACTTAGTCTGCTTTTTTTTTATTAACGTCAAAAAATTTTCAACTTATTACAGTTGTTTTTTTTTTGGGAGGGGGGGGTTCTTTTTTTTTTTTAAAAAAAAAAATCACTAAGTCTAAAACTTTGTAGCCTTTTTTTTGTTTTTGCAATTTATTACTCTTTTTTTTTTTGTTTCATTTTTTTTTTTGGAAAACAACATCAACAAATTTAAATATTACACTTTTTTTTTGGATTCATTTTTTTTTTAAATGACAGCAACAAATTTAAAAGTTAGTAGGCTATTTTTTTTGGGTTCCGCCTTTTTTTTAAAAAAAAAATTACATCAACAAATTTAAACCTTATGATGGTTTTTTTGGCTCTAGAGATCAACAAATTAAAAAACCAGATATTTGCAGCTCCATTAATATATCAGATATAGCTTGAACAAATGGTATTCTGAACAGGTCAAACCAAGTTAGCTTCTTTTGTCGGTAAATGAGAGAATGAAACATCTGGGTTTTCCTGCACTATGTTTTTCGTCTTGTTGAGTTTATGGAGAATACATTATTTGACACATTACCTACTTCAAACTATGTTCAGACATACCCTTTAACAAGGTTTTGCACCTTAAAAGTTGACTACATAAGTGCGGAAACCCTACAATATTTATTGGTTAGTCAAATTGTATGATGTCAATAAAAAATCTTTACAATTAATGATTTTTATATAATTGAAAGACACATACCCTCACACAAGACCATAAATAAATGTGAAGTGGGTGAATTTGCATAAATAATTTAGTGTGATGCAACAACAATGTGTAGTACAACAGAACTGTTTTATACCCTTAATGCATGGCCCTGAAAATATGCGCGGCCATATATAAATATATGTTTTTATGTGTTTTAGCACCTAAATCATGTCATAAATATACGGTCAGCCGTGTAAATGGCATATTTATGTTTTAGAACATAAATAATGCCACCAAGCAGCATGTGTGTCTAATCAACAAATACCAAAAATAGTATTGTTGAAGTGTTTAAAAAAGTTGTAAATGGTATAATATGTAAATATAGAAATCAATACATATGAAAAGGAAGAAGTAGAAAATTATATTGCAAAAGATGCAGAAAGAGATAACATGAAATGGATAGGTAAATTAATGAAGTATGCTAAAGTGATGTTGATAAGACAAACTGGAGAAACTAAATTAAACTTTTAAGGATTTCAATCTTTAGTGGATCAATAATGGTTAAAATGATGGTAAACAGCATCATTTAATATGTAATAATAAAAAAAAACTGATGAAAGTTTTCTAGGCAAATCATCTATATTAAATTTAACTAACAAGTTTACATTATGTCATCATTTCTCCACCATTAACAAACAAAAATAAATATACTTTAAACTGCTTTGTGAGCTCTCATTTTTAAGATGGCAATTATAAATAATAAAATTAATGAATTTTAGCAGTAATTCTCATAGGAACTAACATATCTGCATTCTTTTGTGCCATTACATAATCTTTACAATGTAAAATCTCAAAATATTCATTTTATTATCCTATCCAATCTTTAATTTATTATAAATTTGTGATAATATTATTAAACAGCAATATTTATGATGTAATAATTAAATATAATGTCTGTAATCTTCTGTTTGTTTGTGTTAGGTAGTTGTTACTTATTGGCATATGTATGTATGGTCATATATAAGGATGGAAAACATTATAAAATAACTATCAGTAATGATAAATGATTACTATTGTCTGACATAGTTAGGTGCAGTAGATGAATGAAAAACTTCACAGCTTGATTCTATTACTTCTAATGCTCTGTCTTATGTATGAACTCTTGAGCAACAAATCAATTGATTACTTAATTTAATGTTTACCATTTGATGGCAATTCCCCTTTATCTAGTTACTTTTTAAAATCTTACAAAGATTTTTTTCTCAGAAAAATTGGAAAAACTATTTATCAGGTTAAACAATAGTCGATTGGACAGTTTTGTGATTTTTTTAAAGAAAAGAATGTTAAAACAAGTAAAATTTTATAAAGAAAGAATGATAAAAGAAAGTTTATATATAAAGAGAGAAAAACCTGTTTTAAATAGGATAAATTGTATAATAGATAGATTAAAATAAAAACAAATTTAAAATGGTATAAAAAGGTATTGTTTTAAAGTAATTGGTTAAAGCAGGGATGCCCAACCCATAGCTCGCGAGTCACATGTGGCTCACGTAACTGTTTAATGTGGCTCGAATTGCACTCTTCAAAAAAGTAAACATTTTTACAATACAAACAATAACGATATGCAGTGTCAGGTTTCACATTAAATAAAATATATTTTTCCTGTAATTGTAATTTATATGTATGTTACCAAATTTTTAATAAATAAAATGTATTTACATTTTTTTTTCTTTTTAACATATTACAACATTTTTTTTTTTTTGCTGTACACGTTTGGTTTGGTGCTATATATATATTGTGTTTAGTGCTATTGTATATATTGTTGTTTTTATCGAGAAAGATCCTTGTAGACGTTTGGTTTGGTGCTGTATATATATTGTGTTTAGTGCTGGAAATAGTTTTTATCGAGATAGATACATGTACACGTATATATTTTGCTGTATATATCGATGTTTAGTACTGTAAACAGTTGTTTTTATCCGTGTACACGTATATATTTTGCTGTATATATATATATATATTGATGTTTAGTGCTGTAAATAGTTGTTTTTATCGAGATAGATTCGTGTACACATATATATTTTGCTGTATATATTGATGTTTTCATCGAGAAAGATCCGTGTACACGTTATTTTGGCCACATTAGAAACGGCGGATTGATACCAATGTGAATAGGCCGTCCCCCCCCACCTATCTCCCTACATTGCAGGTTTAGTACCCAAGTACCATGTTTATAAATGTAATATGAAAAATGTAATATATAATTGTGGCTCCCCAAATTTTTTTAAATTCTCAACTGGCTCGCGTCAAGTTAAAGGTTGGGCACTACTGGGTTAAAGATATAAAAAGAACAAAAAGAAAAAAAACTATTGATATTTTATACATATATAAAGAAATGTATATGTAAAAAAACGGAAAAGTTTGGGAGTCGAAAAAAAAGTAAGTAAATGTAGATTATATAATAAAATATATATATGTTAAAAAATGTACTGATAGATGAAAGGTAAATGTTATTGTTTTTATGATAAGGTAATATACATTTTTATATATTAATTTTATTTGTAATAATAATGATTAAATAATGAATTTTATATATCCTTGAAAATGACTACAGAAAAAAGTGGTCAAAATGTTGGGTGTTAAAGATGTGAATATGTATATATGGTTGGTGCAAAGAAATAAAGTTTTTAAAAAGGAAAAAAAGGAGAGTATATAATTTGATTGGATTCAATAAAAAGAACATTATAGTTTATAAGACATATATATTTTTAAGAAAAAAGTTTTTCTCATGGCGGTTGTTGAAAAGTTTGTTAACAGTGGTGATAATAAGTTAAATTTATAAATATAAAGATTTTTTTACTTATTGCATTCTCTATCTAATAGAAGCTGAGCATTTATATATTGATCAATGATTGGATGCCTATTTGAATTAGTTTTGGATATCTACTTGAAAAACTTCCACAATTGTTTGTAATTTAGTTACTTGAAAATTTTCTATATTTCAACTAAATTCAAAATTGGCAGATATTATGGGTGTGCTAAGCAATATCCTTGAGACATTCATATATATAAGATGACATGAAAAATAATTACAAAGTTTGGTCGTTAATAAATTTAGTCTTTAATTTTTTAAATTTAATTTTCCTAACTCCATAATTTTAAATAACTATTAGAATAAAGAATATACATAAACATTGTGTATTAAATGCTTAAATAAAAAAAATATTTTCCCATTATATTCAAGGCATTATTGAATTTGTTGGAAAATAACCACTGGTGTTCCAGGACAAGAACTGAACCTGCTCTGATCCACAATCTTTATTTAAGTTTATGCTGTCTTTTTTCCTATTCTTTAATGCAATTACATGAATACAAATCAGATTGTATGCCTAGTAAATCGGAAAAATACTCAATACAACTTTTTTTTTCATTGAATTCAATTTATTTAGAAAGCTTGCATCAAGGTAATTTCTTTGTGATGCCAATAAGATATCCTGTTTCTCATTAATAGAAGACAATGTTGAAGAGATTTTTGGTTTGTAATAGGCTGTTAAAGAATTTAACTCTATGTTATCATAATATTAGCTATTGTTACTATTTTTAGAACTTACCAAACTGTAAGTTCTGATAAAGTCACATCAGCTTGTGAAGAGTCTATGAAACAGTTTTTACAATTGTGGTAATTAATGGCACCATTTAATTAACATCCTACAATGGTATTGATAGTGATTAAATTATGTTGCTTTAAAATGCAATGAATACTTATATGATTTCTGTTTTAAAAGCATATTGTTTAAGAGATTTTTTTGGTAATCTATAAAATGTTTGTATCATCCTTTATGAATTTTGGTAAGTTTGTATCTATTTAGATTTTTTGATGTTAAGAAAAATACTTTGAACAGTACTATAATTTTCAAATTAGTTATGGATGTATAATTAATGATTTTTAATGACTTTTCTATTCTAATTTGTCTTTTCTTCTGCTTTTTAACTTTATTTATATTTTTTATTTTGCAGTATTGATTTAATACAAATTTAGTCTATTCAATTGCAAATTTCTGGATTTTTATTTTGAAAACACATATTTTCTTAAAATAAAAACATATTATAAAGTTACAGGTGTTTAATTATACATATTGGAAAATTATATATATTAATTAATACAATGCTAATAGGTATGAAATCATAGTATCATTAATATTAAACCACTAAAAATCACATGAACACCATTTCTTTATGCATACCCAAGCTGTTTACTCAGAGGCAAAACTTTTCATACAGTAGAACCACTCAGTGCAAGCCAGAGTAATCAATGAATGCAGGATGAAAGCTACAAGCTAGAAACTAGCCTGGGGATATTGGATGAGTAGGCATTAGATACGTATTTTATGCACAAACCTTTCTGCATCCATTGATTACTCTGGCTTACACTGAGTGTGCTACTGTATGGAGAGCTTTGCCTCTGTGATCATTAATATTCCAAGTGCTAGATATATCAATGCATTCCTCTCTATTTCTAACTTGATTTGCAAACATAAAATCAACCTGATTTGAATTTTTTTTTCAGTTCTTATAAGAATAAACCAATCTGATAAATGGTATTAATCAAAACTGAACATCTACTTATAATTAGGTGCTAAAATGCCTCATTCTGCATAGCTAATAGTTTAATCTCACATGTTAGAGTTAATTTCTATATATTTTGCTAATCTTTTAAATAAATAACAAAATATGTTAACAGTTGTAAATACAAAATATTATATTTCTAAATATGTAATCCCAGAATTGACAGAAATATCAATGCATTACTTTATATTGTCACATTTGATTTTTAAAAGTAAAATGAATTAGTTAATATTTGCTTTCTCAGCTTTTATAAGAATAGCTAATCTGAAAAATTGTATAAACACAATGAATGTCTAATCATATTTCATTGTCAATAAAGCTTCATTCAATATAGCTGATAATTTAACTTCACATGATAGATCTAATATCTACTTATTTTAATACCTTTGTAAATAAATAACTAAATATCAAATTTGTAAATACTACTTGATCAGGAACAAAATATCCATGCATTGAACAAAATGAGTGCTTTCATACAAAAATTCACTAAAATTTTCAAAAGCTTTAACTAAAATTCAATTTAAAAAATTCACTAAAATATGTGCATTTTCAATCTCACAAAATCAATCCAACAAGTTGCACATACAATAGTGTAGTATGAATAATAAGTACATTAGTGTAAATAAGCTTTTTGCAAAACAGGAAAAAAATATCTCAACTATTTTGCTAAACATAAAAAAAGAATGAACCATTCAAATTTTTTTTTATTGTATGGAATTTCTGTTGACTTTCAATTTTTTACCAACAGTTGAATTGTTTTTATATATAGCCAAGAATAAATTTGACCCATGGCCAGGAATGAATTTGATCAATTCATTATTGGTTGATTATAAGAAGTTCACATAATGCAAAAATCTAATTTACAATTAAAACTTAAGAATGTTAAAAGCATTTGGTAGATAAAAATATATTGATAATGTAGTATCTATATTGTAATGGTCAGATTTGTACATTCACATAACAAAATCCAGAGTCCACACACTAAAACTGATCAAAAGGGGATGGCAAGAACCAGAGTTGGAACCAAGCTCCAACTCATTCACCAGCACTCTGTGATTTAACACCATGTGAGTGACATTTCTGAGGTTATAAATGGGCCTTAATTTTAATTACAAGCTGGCTCTGAGCAATGAGAAACATGAGACCCTATGGCTAACCACACATGCATCACATAAAATTGGACTAAACATCCATTAATGACTAAGCTAATATAATATTGACATTTTGTATAATAATATCTGGTAAGTGGATTGGATTGGGATATGATAAAAGAATAATGAAGACAGAATAAATTTAAATACATTTTTAAAAATTATTTCTAATGAAAAACAAAATAAATTAAATTACATTATTTAGGGATTACATTGAGATCAAATAGATGCTCACAGACATTATACAATGAAATGTAATAACTCTGGGTGTAATACAGTGTTTGGACTCATTTAAATATATTAGCAGACTTTCATGCTTAGTGAATAATCTATGCATATAAGAATTTAATATGCCAACATAAGATTCATTTAATATCATGGTTTGCTAAATGATAAATAGCAATGCTAGCCAGAAATATAATTTAATTACTACAGCAACAATATTGCAACTGTTTACTAAGTTTCTCTAATATTTGAATGTAATAATGTATCTTAATAGTGATGCGAATCATCATCTATCAAACTAAAGATTATCTTAGTTTCAGATAAATTCTGAATAACTTATATTATAAAGAGAACTGATCAAACTACCCCTACATACATTCACTATAGGCACTTAAAATATGCTATAAAGAGAGTTGGGTTACTTAAATATATTAATACCCTTTTTTAACAAACAATTAATTCACATCTCTAATGAGATTTAATAAAAAGGAAGAGAGCATATTTAAGAGCATCAGAATTAATGAAAATAACTAAATATGCTTTATTAATATCTCTCTGGTCAGAATTATATTATTAATTAAGTAAAACTATGCTTAACATCATAATTTATCGATATAACAAAGCAAACCATAACAATTATATGTGAAATCTAATTCAGAGTTAATTTAAATGACCGCAATGACTGCAAGGTGATCAGTTATTAATTAAAGAAGTTTAATTTTGAAACAGCAATTCAGATATAATATAACTAAGTGTTATATCATAATTACTAAATTGAAAATAGAAATATTATCTTTGGGATAAATTATTAAAATATATCTGCTTCTGATGCAAAATACATTTTGTAATGGTCAAAACATGTCTATCTTGCCAACACTGCAGAATTTAAACCCGGGACATAGAACTCAACACTAGGAGGGTTACCTCCCAGAAATCCCAAGTTCAAATCCAAAGTCCAAACTCCACAATGCCCTCTATGTGATAACACATTTGATGCTACTAATGATATAATTTCATGTTGGTGCTGGTGATCAGGGAGAAAACAAAAGACTCTAAATCTAAAATAGCCATAGGTTCATTTAACAATAACTTATAGATGTGCCCGAGATAAACCCACTATGGTGTGTTACTTAAATTGCACTCTGAGTAAAAAGAGAAAAGAAATAAATTTACAAATAACATTTTAATAATTAGATATAGAAAATAGTTTAGCTATATAAATTGGATAACTATATACAATAAACAACAAGATGGCTGATACCTCGTACTTGGGTTCATTTAGATAACGTGTCTAAAATACAGTGACATGGTAGGTATATGCGAGTCACATAAAGTCGAACAGAATTTGAATATTCTAAAACTACATATATAATTGGAATCTTAAATGGAGACCGAGAGTCGCTCGCGAAGTGATTAACTATATTAGAAGATCGAGCTATACTGAACGAACTTAAAACTCATTTAACTTTAGTACTTTTCTTGCTATGATGTATTACCACAAAGACGTACTACTCAAATCTTCTGATCTTTAAGATAATGTCTCCTAGTGATTTCCTGACAATGTTAATCGATAAAATGTGTTCAGAAATCACATGATGTTACGGTAAAGATCGAAAGATTAGAGTAGTAAGTCTTTTTGGCAATATGTCATACCAATGAAAAGCAATAAAGCAGCAAGCCATCTGGTAGAAATCGGATGCCATGTTCTGTTGTTTCTGCAAAAAAAAATAATATAATAAAATAATAACATCAGTAGTCATAGCAATAATACTAAAAAGTACATCTAATAGCAAGAATAATACTAAAGAGGCTAACGGGTAAAATAGCAATAATAATACTAAAGAGGACATCTAATAGCAAGAATAATATGAAAGAGGTAAAAATAGCAATAATAATACTAAATAGGACATCTAAGAGCAAGAATAATATGAAAGAGGACGTCTAATAGCAAGAATAATATGAAAGAGGAAACACAATAGCAAGAATAATACGAAAGAAGACATCCAATAGCAAGAATAATACTAAATAGGACATCCAATAGCAAGAATTATACTAAAGAGGACATCCAGTAGCAAGAATAATACAAAAGAGGACATCCAGTAGCAAGAATAATATGAAAGAGGGCATCTAATAGCAAGAATAATATGAAAGAGGAAACACAATAGCAAGAATAATACAAAAGAAGACATCCAATAGCAAGAATAATACTAAATAGGACATCCAATAGCAAGAATAATACTAAAGAGGACATCCAGTAGCAAGAATAATACAAAAGAGGACATCCAGTAGCAAGAATAATATGAAAGAGGGCATCTAATAGCAAGAATAATACGAAAGAGGATATCTAATAGCAAGAATAATATGAAAGAGGATATCTAATAGCAAGAATTATATGAAAGAGGACATCTAATAGCAAAAATAATACGAAAGAGGACATCTAATAGCAAGAATAATACGAAAGAGGACATCTAATAGCAAGAATAATATGAAAGAGGACATCTAATAGCAATAATAATACTAAAAAGGTCAACCGGTAAAAATAGCAATAATAATACTAAAGAGGACATCTAAATCAAGAATAATACAAAAGAGGACATCTAGTAGATGACATCTAAGAGCAAGAAATATATATATATGACATTAACTTAAAAAATGATTTAAAGCAAAACTGCAAAAATTTAGCTCACACAAAAAAAATATGTCTAAAAGACCAAAAAATGTTAAATAGGTACTGTCAAATATATATATAAATCATTCACTTAAAAATTGATTTAAAGCAAAACTGCAAAAATTTAGCACAAAAAAAAAATATCTAAAATACCAAAAAATGTTAAATAGGTACTGTTAAATATATATATATATAACACACTCACTTAAAAATTGATTTAAAGCAAAACTGCAAAAATTAGCAAAAAAAATTCTCTAAAAGACCAAAAAATGTTAAATAGGTACTGTCAAAAATATATATATAAGACATTCACTTAAAAATTGATTTAAAGCAAAAATTAGCACAAAAAAAAAAAAAAGAATTCTCTAAAAGACCAAAAAATGTTAAATAGGTACTGTCAAATATATATGCTTTCGCTTAGCTTGTCGTTCCTCAGCAAAAAAAAATTAATTACACACGCCAAACAAGTACATAAATTAATAGTAATTTACTAAAATTATTATAAATTCAAATTGACTACAAAATAATTAACAAAAAATTTATAAAATTTTTTTATAATTTTAAAATTAAAGGCAAAAAAAAAACACTTTTTCTGATATAGTGTGAATCTATTATACAGCGGAAATGGCGGACATAAAAAAAAGCCATCTCAGTGCCATGTTTGTAGTTACTCCAAAAAAGCAAAATAATTACATGCGCCAAAAAAAAAATTACATAAATTAATAGTAATTTACTAAATATATTATAAATTCAAATTGAATACAAAATAATTGCAAAAAAAATTATAAAAAATATTTCTAATTTTAAAATTAGAGACAATAAAAAACACTTTTCCCGATATAGAGCGAATCTGCCATACCGCGAAAATGGCGGACATAAAACGCCCTAATTCAATCATATTTTATAAAATTATGAAATTAAAAGTGTAGTCTTTTTTTAATGAAAATAAGGATAATTTATAATAAAAAAATGGAAAGAAGACGACCCAAAAGAAGCAAAATAAAAAATAACCGAAAAGGTAGTACATAAAATTATGAAATTTACAAATTAAAAAATAACCTGTAATGGCAATATATGTCTTAAAAGCTACTATATTTAATTATTAAGAAATAAAATGAAAATTACTTACAAATAACAATGGTGGAAATTACTATAATATCATCCAATCGACAGTTAAAAATTCAATCTATTTAGTAATATGTCCATATTAGATATGAAAATATGATCTAAAAAATCACAGTGCTCATGTCGATATCAAAACTGCAAAAGACAGAGAAATGACAAAATTTCCCATAGGTCTCTCAACTTTTTAAATCTCGCGAGACACCTCGATCAAAAAATCAATATTCCCAAGGATTAGTCTTGCCAGTGACTTTGTTGCCATGACATCGTTTATCTAATCTTCGATGAAATCTTACTGGCAAAAAACATGCTAAGTGTAAAACGTCATAGCTCATAAAATCTGAAACTACCAATTCTTTTAAGTAATTACAAAAGAAAATGTATGGTGGTGCCCGTGATATAATGTCGAGGAAGGGGTGCAGTTTCTGAGTATGCAACTTTATATATTATGAAGAAAAGGTCTTGGCTTTGGATAGGCATTTTGCCTTTTATTTGGGGCATCTCTAGCCCACTCACAGCTCAAGCCTGGCCTGCACCCAGGAGCTTTGTAACTGTGGGGTCATACTAGGAACCACGGAGTAAAATAAGGAAAACGGATTTAACCGATGACCGTTGCCAATGGTAAGGTTCCAGCACCCAAGCATATTCACTAGCAACACAGTTAAATTTTAAAAGACTTAGTAAAACAAAGGCAATTTATTAAAAAACAGAAATAGCTAGCTCTCAAATTTCATATTTTTAATGGCCAGCAGACTCTCAACAATGCTTAGAGAAATAAATATTTATTCTAACAAAGTTATTATACGCAAGAAATACTTTTAAACATATATAAAAGATGGGAAGGGGTGCGTGTTTGCGGTTTCATAAACTAAGATGGCAACCATGCATTATTTAACTTCCCTATGTAACTCACATTTTTCTAAAGAAATTAATTAGATATTTATTACAATATATTTAAATAAGACATTTACAAATATATATAGAAAATCAACCCAAGCACAAGTTCAGCATGCATTAAAAAAACACTTTATTAAATACATATTAAGGAATATACAAAATTTATTAGCTATATAGCATGAAGGTTTCTGAGATCTCGGGTTGATTTTAATTACCTCGTTTTTTCAAATCCGTCCATGAGCATTTCCAAATTTGTAACAAAGTTCTTAAGCAAATTATGATTCTCCTTGGTTTGTTGTTCCACAGCAGCAGTTAGTAGATTTCAGGAGCAGCATTTCTTTGGGCTGGTTCAGTTGGGCTTGATGATACAGGACATCGGATGGTGAATGATGGATGGCCAAGGCACTGGCTCCCGAGGGAAATATGGCCTACTGCCCCTTTACCCCATCATGCTAAGGTTAAACAACTTTAAAACTTGTTCTAAACTAACCAACAAGCCGGTCAGTCCGATAATGCAAATAAAAGCTAATAGAAAATCAATTTCAAAATTACAAAAAATATAACTTCTGCTGTCACAATACCAAGCGGATTAATTCATAACTCTCTAATAATAAATTTATAATAATCAATCAGCCCTATTTATACGCTCTCTGATTACAATCTAACCCTGCAGTAGTAAAATCCATTCTTTAAGTTATCAATAAATTGGAAAACACGGACTGCATTTTTTAATTAAATCTGCTCGTAAGCACTGTTTTTAATCTTATCAAATCTACTAGTAAAACTGGCACCAATATAGTTAAAATTAGCCACTATTGTTCTTTCCCTATCCTCATTGATTTAAAAAGAAAAATGGCTTGTTTTTGAAAAACTAATAACATTTTATATTTATAAAACTCTCTTTTGAATTTAATTTCCAGAATATATTTATCAGTGATATTATTTTATTAAATGCAAATAATTATAGTGAAATAACATCACAAAATAAACGGATTCAAAAACAACAAATTTTAAATAAATATTTTTATAAATTTTAAATATTATCACAGTATGTGTGTAGATGAGAATATGTGACCTACTTTATTGTACAAGCATATATACGTAATATATACTCAACGGTTTGAAAATAAAACCATTTAAGACAATTTTAATTATTATAAAACCCCGGGCACCCCATTAGACATATAAATTTAGGCAGAATTTCGGTAAATAGACCCAGTACACACACAATACGGTAAAATTAGGGTTTTAAATAAGGCATGAGGGTAGGAAACAGGAAGGCAAAGTGAAACTAAGATTGGTAAGGCATATCTTAATGTTTCAATTTGGCATATCATCACATATCTAAATGAAATATTAAGAACTTAAGAGTAAAACAGAATTTAATTAACAAAATAATTATTATGTTTATCTCTTTAACAGTTTCAAGATAATAGATTTTACAAGAGATATTTTACAGTAAACCAAGCAAGTATTTATTATTGGTTTTACAGATTGAAGTAAAAGAAAGATTTGAACTATTAGACTTGAAACTAGGTATTTATTTAAATTTACTATAGCTATAGTTTTGAAAATTAATAATCAAAGTTCATCTGAGAGCTCTTGCAGTAGGCATGAAAGTTTTTACCTTACTCCTGGGCAGCAGCTTGTCTCTTGGCATTGTTCTCTGGATAGCAGCAACTCTCTACTTGAAGTATTGTTATCCATCGCTATGTTGGTTTGTACCATTTTGGCATGTAGGATGGAGATAAAGATCACCATTTCTTGGGTGTGAAAAATGGAACAATCCATGTAACTATTCATCCATCCTAAAATTCAAATGGGGTGGATTCAGCTTGCAGACCTTTTTAAAATTTGACTGAGTATATATGTAGCAAAAAAACAGCCTATTTACACTTGCTCATGATGAAATTACATTTTTAATAAACAAACTTTTGCCAGTGAAGTTAACAATTAGCACCTTTAAAATTTGGATATTTTTGTTTTAAAATAAATTTATTAAACATAGTAATAATACAGTTAAATTTTATAAAAAATTACATAGCATTCAGAATGAAACTTGAAAAAGTCAATGCAGAGAAAAGGGTATCTTAATAAGGCTAAGAGGAAAATAAAATTTTCGCCCAAGTATAATCATGTAGACTCACAGGTGAAAGCAGAGAGTCTCACTGCTTGACTTGGTCAAGAAGCTTGATAAAGACAGTTAGAGCTGAGTCCTGAGAATGACTAAAGGTGAGCCTGCAATGTGTCAACCATAAAGAAAATGTTATAAAGATAGATAATCTTATTGCTGCAAAAGATCCCTTCTTGAGAGTATTAGAAACAGAAAGAACATCCCTAACATCCAGAGAGACATTCACAACAATAAAGTCCCTAATCGACCCTAAGAGCAGGACAAATATAGAAAATATAGTGTATTGTCTCATCATATAATCTACACAACTGACACTGAGATGAAATCCTAATGAAGCCTCTTCTGGTCACTAAAAAATAACTTGTTGGGAGAGCATTTAAATTCAGTTTAAGTACAAAATCAACATGTCTTGCTTCAATGAAAAGAAGTTTATTTTACGCAAGAGAACTTTATTTGAAATACCTAGTGAAGGCAAAAGAGGAGTATAATGAGGAAATTTTAATATATAAACATCCCAGAATGTCAATTTCCCAACAAGCACAACTTGAACCAAGGGTATCGACTTAATAACCAACTTCCATAAATCAGCAATCCAATTACTTGAAAATGGAGGTGGCATATCTGTAGGATCAATAACCAAAGGAAGAGATAACTGAGCAAGCTTCAGACAAGTTACAAAAAGAAAAGATATAGATCTCTGGAGATATAGAGTTGAGACCAAGTGCAAACCAAGACCATTTAAAAGCTTTGGCATTTGAATTTTAGCAATACTGATGGCTACCACCTTGTTTTTCCAAAATAATTTTGAATAAAGTGAATTTATAGCTCTCTCAAAACGCTTTGTTGGCCTAATAATTGGTAAATAATAACTAAGCCTTGAATAGACCAATGAGTTCAAGAGTGTAACCTTAACCATAAGTGAAATGTTTATATTGACAAGCAATGCAACTATCCTTTTTGTTTTATCAAGAATAATATTTTGAATTTGCCTTGTAATTACTGAATGAGACAAAACTATTGGAAAGCCAAGGAAAGACTGAGGCTTGGCTGTGAAAGTTGAAATAATTGACAAACCAGATTTAATTTTCCACATTGCGGATTTGGTAACATTAATTTGAAGATTAAAAGTATTAAAAAAAGTGTCCAATATTTGCAACAAAGCCAGAAGAAAAGATTTATCAGGAAGAAAGACAGAGACATCATCAACATAAGAAATATGATGAATATAGTCTGTTTAAGAGCAGGAACATAGATACCAGGCAGTTTAGATTCTATCTGTAAAAGTAACAGATTTAAAAATGTAATAAAATATAATGTGGCAAAGAGGAGATCCCTGTGGCACTGAGAGATGAGGATGAAAACCATTTGCAAGTTTACCATCCAATGAAGTAAAGATAGACCTGTTAAGTAGAAGATTGGCTATAATACGGACATATGGAGTAGGAACCTGGTAATCCCAAAGAGTCTGAAACAAAACAGAAGGCAGAACACAATCAAAGGCTGATGTAAAGTCCAGCTGAATGATCACAGGTTTTGATTTATTATGTCACCTAATATACTCAATAAGAAAAAGAAAAGGCTGAACAGCTTCAGTTGTTGAATGACCCTTCTTTGCAAATTGAAATTTTGATAAATGAAGATAAATATTATTCTGTATATGATCTTTAACAATAGATTCAATAGTCTTTATTAAAAGAGGTGTCATAGAAATAGGACGAATATTAGATAACGGAGAAAGAGTTAATTTCTTCTTAAGAAAAGGAACCATCGCGACTGGATAGAGATCAGGAATTTTCACAAAATCTTTAGCTAGAATATCAATCTTATTGCAAACTATTGAAGCTGTAAAGAATGAAAGATGAAGAAGGACAAACCTGGAAATACCATGAATCCCAGGATGTATATTATCTGGAAAAGAATTTAATTTTTGAATAATCATAGTTTCAGTTATATTATGACTAGAATCAAGCTCAGATTCATTCCAGATATCACCAATTCTAAAAGGCAACATTTGAAGCTTATCTTTGAAATGATTACATAGTTCAAGCAACATAACAGGGCCAGAACATATTTTATTTCCTGTGTCAATCATTAATGGAGTAGGTCTAGAATAAGCACCTAAAGCTCACCTAATATAACTTTGTGTCCAGTTATGATGATTTTGAAGAAAAATTTTAGACAGTTT
Source organism: Epiperipatus broadwayi (assembly GCA_028023455.1). NCBI lineage: Eukaryota > Metazoa > Onychophora > Udeonychophora > Euonychophora > Peripatidae > Epiperipatus > Epiperipatus broadwayi. The sequence continues at coordinate 339,510 of JAQFVV010006417.1, forward strand.
AATAGCCACATAATGAGCAAGAGATTTCTGTATATCATGATACTGCACTTTAAGTTGCATAATATTTTCTATGGTAGAATCAAAAGAAGAAAGATTAGAAAGATTGAATGAAATATCATCCAATTGCTTAAGTAAAAACTTTGGACCTTTTGTCTTTCTACTATAAGAATTAATAATAGAACTGAGAATACCAACAAAAGAAGACCATGCCGATATGGCAGGTAATGAAAGAATATCCACTTTTTTAAAAAGAATATATGCCTCTGAAAAAATTGATATTTTTAGAGACCAAAATAACTTTTAGCTTTTGTTTTAATCCACAAAAAGGATGTTTTTTTTTATATTTGGCTATTTACTTTCCCACAATATTGTAGCTAAATCTTGTTTACAACTTAAAATATATTTCAACAAGCATTTATTGTCTTTAATAAAAATTTGATTTCATCATCCTGCCATACTAAATGCAGGTATGGCATGATATAATTTTTTACAGATTATTTTAAAATAATTTTAAAAATAGCAACAGACTGAATAACAAGACACTATATATATATATATATATATATATATATGATGGTAATACGTGGAATATATTTATAAATATATTCGATCTAAGCAAAATAAAGTATAAAATTGGTTTATAATTTAAACTAAATCGCATTTTAAATTACACACGATTTTTTAAACATGTGAAAATTGTTGTGGCAAGTAAAATAAAAATATTATTAAAAAAGATGTAGTGTGCTTCCTTCCTTAGAAAGTCATGCTTCGTCACTGTATTTGATATATTAATTATGTAATCACAAATTATTGGCAAATAATTATTAGCTCTTTTTAAAATAATATTTACAAATTTTATAATTAGTTATTTGGTTACAGGTTATTAACACGAGTAGAAATTAGTTCTATTTTTGGAGTTAAATTATTAGCCATTGTGACTGAGAGTTTGTTGATGCTGGAATTTTCTCAGATTGGTTATTCTTATAAGAACTGAGTAATCAAATGTAAATTGATTTATGTTTAGGGAAAAAACCTGATAATTGAGAAGAATTCATTAATATAACTAATAATTAGAGTGGTTTTAATATATATCCCAACAGTAATAAGCAACATCAAGATCATATGCATACTGAGAAAAGTTTTTCTTATAATTTTATGCTTATTTTTCTTTTACAGTTCTTAAGCTTGACTAACCTTACAAATACTATTATAAGCCTCGGGTTATTACATGAACAAATAAAATTACATAGCACACTATTCAGTGATATATATATTTCGCTTATTATTTCTAAATAATACATGGGAAATTTAAAAATATTGCAGTTTGTAGTGTTAATTGACTATTTATTAGTCTGCATAACAGTGACGTGTTTATTTCATGTTTAAAGAGGTTTATTTAAACTTCATTGTATCAATATTTCATACTCTGTAGTCAAGTTGCAAGCTTTAAGTGTCCATATATATTCAATGGACCATTAGTAAGAATGGATTTCCATTCTTGCTATTAAAAGGTGTGAAGGTTGCCTTGACACCAGCGAGAAATATTGATTACGATATTTTACTGTGAATGTTTAGGTGGTTACTGGTTGGAATTTAATTATATATATATATTAAATGATCTCTGAGATAAGTGTGGGATATTTACTTGTGATAACTTTTCTTAAGTCTTAACAAAAATTATAATTACAATTTTATATTCAAGATTTTAAGCATAAATCCCTTGACTCTTTACCTATGCAAATGAATATTCAGACAATTTTTTGGGGTATGTGCTCATTGTATTTCAAATTATAAGAAATCAATAAATGGATTACAGTATTATTTTTTTTAACTAGTAATTTTTCATATAAGCATAATTATAAATAATTAGTAATTTTTCTTTCTTAAAAACCTAAAAATTAAATACTTTTTTTTTCTAATAAGACATACTTTATTTTTCATGTACTTAACACTCACTATTCTTTGAATAATAGCTTTGCCTGTAGGTGAAAATGTTTTCAATAAAGGAATGATAGAGCAGGTAATATTATATGATAGAGGATCAAACTTTTCAGATCAACTTAAAAAAAAAAAAAGATTTTTATCACACTGAGTCACTATCATTACAAGACTAATTATATAATTTAAACTTTTAATATTTTATCTTTATGACTCTTTTTTTTTTCTATTTTACTCTCATTAATATTATTATTTTATAAACATAAAAAAAGAGTGTGAAAATATAAAATTAAAATCAAGTTCCTGTCTAAGGGCTCCTATGACGATTTCAGATTTTTCTCGAGAACAACTAGTGTCGGTTGTAAGTAAGAAGGGGGTGAGGAAAAGGAAAAACAAGGAAAGTAAAGCTGTAGGCTGGACTCTTTTTATCAGTTTTGGAAATGTAGATGAATTTAAGAGGAAATATTACCAGCCACAGTATCAGCGGCAAACAGAACTTTTCTTCGCTGAGACAAGCTGGATTTCCTACCACAGGGTTCTCGGTCTATGAAACAAGAATAAATATGTATAAATAAGCATTCAAGCCTGCATATAATAAAGTTTTTAGCACATTGAACCATGGTGGACGTGAGATCATTGTATGATAAATGTCAGGAAGATGGAACAAAAGATGAATAGAAACATTGAATAATGACAAACAATATGTGATTTTTATGACAGAATTATTTTTTTTTTTTTAAATAAAAGAAATTCAGAAACTATTTTACAAAGAATTGTAGCTTATTTGTTTTCAACAGGAGATTAAATGTCATAGCTTATAATAATTTAACAAGGTTTATATTTTTAATCTACTTTATTAACAATCAAAATATAGAACATTATTTAAATTAATGTTGTGTTTACCTTTTAAAAAAAGTATATTTCGTGTATGGTAAAATTAAACTAGAATCTGCTTCGGGCCTGAAAATTTAATATAATAGAAAAGATTTATCTGCATAACAACACGCTTGTCTTTAAAGTTGATTTTTTTTTACTATTGTTTTTTCATAACTGTTATTTATTTAAATATTTTTTGAGCTGTGAAAGAATAGACTAAGTATAATATTTCTGCAGTGTAAGTTTCACTACATCACTTTTATGCAAGGTAGGGACTGATTTCTATCTGCTTTTAACACCTTGTGGAGAGATATAATCATACACATGACCAAATATATGAAAAATATTTATAATCTCCAAGATGCTCATTTCATACTGAACCAGCCCTCATCAGTGTGCCCAGACCACAATCTTTTACACATACCTCTGTCATTGTTCAGTATGTGTGTGTGTATATATATAGCAAATTACTACAGTTTAGTTGATGTGTCAAATGTGTTGTCTTTACAACTTTGGCACAAATCATTTAATAAAAGTATATTAATAATTTTTATTAGTCATTTATTATTCAATAATGAATAATATTTCTGTAGTGCAATTTTTTCTACACTGTGACCATGCATGATAAGGACATATTCATCTTAGGAATCACATGTTTTTCACATGTTTTTGGTCATAAGTTTAGGATTACATCCCTCCACAATATGTTAAAAGCAAATCAGTTCTTATTTGTGAGAATGGTGTAATGGAAATTGTACTACAGAAATATTATTTATTACTGGATAATCTCTAGTCTAATGAATCACTAATAAAAATTATTAATATACTTTCATTAAGTGATTTGCATCAACATTGTGAGAGCAACACATTTGACACTTATTATTAAACTGTAATAGCATTTATAAGTGATTTAACCCACTGAAGAAAAAGCTGTAAGTAGTAACAAAAACAATTAAATTAAATTAATCTAGGCCTAGTATTTTTGAGGTTTTCCCTCATATTCATGGCCAAAATAGGTTTTAAACCATTGCTGTATTGTTACTAAATAATAATGTATGCAAATGTGTATGCAAATTAATTTGTCCATTTTCTTGAAATAGCAAAACACATGTCACGTCTATTGATGGCATTGTTATCATTGATAATAAATTATGCCTCCTTGATCTTTTTTTTACAATCGTTGGCTTCAGAGCACACTATCTTGGGATTGCAGGGTTCGAACACATGACTGGCCTGCTTCTCATATTTGAAAAATATTGAGAAGTTATCATTATTCTTTTAGTAATTTGCTATTTATAAATACTGAACAATGATAGAGATATGTGAAAGGGATTACAGTCTGGAACAACTGATGAGTGTTGGTTTAGCACAAAATGTGCATCTTTTTTTCACATGTTTTTGGCCACATATTCATGATTGCATTCCTTCATAAGGTGTTAAAAGTGGATAGAAACTAGTTATGTGAGAATAGTATAATAAAAATTGCACTATAGAATAAATCTTATTCATTATTCAATACCAGTAATAATTATTAATAAACAGGCTAATTATATTTTAAAATTTTTCAAGTCATTACCACTCTTACAATTTTTTCTTTCAGGCAGGTGGTGCATAGACAACTCAAGCTAGTCATCCATATTTTTAAAGTTAAACTTTGTGTGAAGGAGAGTTGGTAAGAGAATATAAAACAATTTAATTTTTGAGAAATTGAATAATGAGGTGGATATAGAATTAAATAAAGTTGTAAAAAAAAAAAAACAACAGCACTAAACGACATAACAACAGAAGTGATAGTAACTATGGAATATATGAAAAGATTGGTTTAAAAAAACATTTTAGAATATACAGATGAATGTAAGGGTATAAAAATCAGATTATTATATAAAAGAAAAAAAGATCTTGGGCTGTTAAATAGCTATAGACCAGCACAAATAACTTTCATAAGTTATAAAATCATTACCCATAGCTTAATGGATATAACCAAAACTTGGCTCGAAGAGAATAAAATTCTACATTAAATACATAATAAATTTTCACTCAAGGAGAAAGATTTGCAACAATTAATTCATTACAACGCAGTTCATTGAAATATCTTGTAAGAAAAGCAACCATTTTTATTGCAGTTTTAGATATATAGGAAAAGTTTATGGTAATGTGAATAGAGACTTTAAAATATGATAAAGTTGTTAAGAATGGTTAATATGCTTTTCAATGATAATTTTTATAAATATCCATTGGGAGTTATAGAATCAGTAAAAATTAGATGTGAAATCAGATTAAAACAAAGATGTCATATCATGTTTATTATTCATTTTGTTTCTAAGAAAATTGGATGTTGATGTAGAAATTTCTGTAGTTGGAATAAGAATACATAGTATGGCATTTTGTTTTTTGCAAATGATGAAGTAGTTTTTGCTATTAATGTAAATGATATCAGGTTGTTATTGGAGAAGAAATAAAAATAGATAAAAAAGTATGCAAATTAATTTAAGAGAAAAAAAATCTACTATCTTACTTAATATTTAATGTAAAGGGTAAAACTGAAGGGTGAAAAGTGAAATACTCAGACTTTCAAGCATCCACCAACTATCCGCTATCTCATACAACTGATACCCATGACCACACACGTGTAGATAAGATAAATAATCACAAATATACATATTTCATGCTAAAACAGCACTCATCAGTTGGTCCAGATTATCATCTCCCACACATATATATAATCAGTGCTCAGTTTATATTAAGTGCTGGTTTAGCACCAAATACATATATTGGTGATTATTTATCTTTTCTACATGTGTGTGGCCATGTGTATCAATTGTATGAGATAGTGTGAATAGTTGGTGGGTGCTTGAAAGTCTGAGTCCAAACCCTCTTTATTTATAAACAATTAAGCTCCAGTTTTGTGAAAAGTGCCTGGTTTTTAAGTATTTATTACTTTATTAAATAAAAAGAAAATTATATAGATACTGGAAGATCAGTGTTGAGATAAAATAAGCAATAAATAAAATGAAATTCATTACAAACTTGATCTAGGTCTTATATAATAAATATGAGATATGTAGAATGATTTAAAAAGGATTCATAGTGCTTGTATTAACATTTAAAAATGATGTGAAATACACTGACCAGGGAATTCACAAATTTTTAGTTAGAATACAGAAAAAATTGTGGGTAGAAAATAAAACTATTCAAGAGAAAATGAATTGGCCTTTTTTTTAATAAAAGAAATCTTAATATTAATAAGATTGTAATATATGAAGTAAAATGGATTAATAAAGATAGTACAATAGAAAAAAAATTTACAATAAGAAAAGTTACTGTTTCATTGAAGATTACATAATTAAAAAAAAGATTTAAAATATTTAGTTTAATTTTTTTTACAGTTCAGTTTGAAATATGAATATATCAAATTTAAAATATTTTACTAATAATTATTTGTTACAAAAATTTTAAAAAACACAAAATAAATTTAAAATTTATTCTGCATTAATTTATATTCTGAGAAGAAAAAAAAAGGTTATGTCTAATTTTAAATTAATACTTCCTTTTTTACACAAGCATTTTCTTCTTATTATTATTTTTTAAAAAATCAACATTGGAACATACAAATAAATACATTTTATTTTTATTAACAAATATACTACTGAAAAAATTATAATATATATGCAAGCATAACATGGGAAGTTTTAATTGCTTTGTTTGAGAAACGAATAAATTTAGATCATTATATAATTCATGATTAGACTTAAGATTTATTCAATATATATAGAAACCATCAGTTTCATCCACCTGCATGTTTCACATATTTTACCTTCACACCTATCTCTATGTCAGGTTTAAAACTCTCAGAGTACCTATTTCAACAACCTTAAATTACTATATATGCGGGATCACACATATATACGCAAATGGTAAGTCTGTAATTTAATAATATATGTATATATTGCAGATATGTGTTCATTTTAAAAAGATTTCTAGTTTAAGAAATATTTTAGTCTAAATTATTAGTCAATTTTATGGTTATATTACTGAAATCACATATGTATATAGATGCAGTCCCGACTTGTTATTCTACATATATAGTAATAAAATTAGTTTTACACTAATTATAAAAGCAGCTTTTAGTTTTACTTGTAAACAACTTTTAAATTAGGTCACACAATAGTCTTAAAATAGTGTGAACTTGATTTTATAAATCTAAAATTTTAATGACAATTTCTCAGAATTTAGTTGTGATAATAAACTACAGGAGAAAGAGCTAGAAAAATAAAATTTAAATTAGTTTTAGCAATTAAATATGTTTTTTTAAAATAAATTAATGGGTTTTTCAACTATGGTCAAGCTTGTAAAAATAAACAGGTGGCCAGGGTTAAGAAATATATAAATACTTCAAGTTTTGTGGCCAAGAAAATGTTATGTATATTTAATAAGTGAATTGTAAACCAAATCCATGTTCATTTTATCTTTAAAATGATGGGATAAAGAAGGCAATCACTCACCTCTCTCCTGCCAAGGAGTGGAAAGAACTTTGGTCTAACAAAACACTAGCCTTACCTCAGCCAAGCAGCCTGTGGAAGAACCTCCACTAATGTTAAATCATTGTGAAAAGTATCAACTTATTATTATCCCAAGTGGCCAGAACTGCAATGAAGACAACTGACTGGTAAATTTTCACTCAGAGCTCTGTTCATAAACTGTGACTTCCAATTTTCTATTTTAAAGCTAGCTATTTATTAAACCTGCCTTTATAAATACCTTTTCTAAAATCTGCAAAGAAAGCTGTTAAACACTAATATTTGAATCTTGTCCAATTGTAAACTTGTAATATTAAATTCTCTTTTAAAATGTAAAACTATGATAATCTATTTTAAACTAAATGTATAATTTTCTGTAGTCTTTTATGCCTATTTTTGATCTATTCAATTTATTCTATAATTTTATCATTGTAATATTATATGCATTTAATATGCCAAATAACTTGAAACCGTGAGTATTTATGTATAATTTTAGCTTATCACTATGCGAAGATAATTTCAAATCTTTGGTATAATAAATATTAAGTAAATGAATTATTATTTTTTCACTCACTGTTTTGAGATCCTGTTATTATTTTACTGATTAATTTTGGGTATTAATATTATAGTAATCAGTAATTCTCTAGTTAAAATTGTAGCTTGCTTAACACTAGTTATAAATTATAACTATCTATATATGTAACTCGTACATCATAGGAAATAGCCACATAGATATTATCAAAGCATATTCTAATGTTTTATCTGTAATTACCCCTCAAATATGCTTTGTCCTTCTTAAATTTACATATGTTGAGACACAGGTGATAATCTTAAACTAAGTTACTAATTAATTTAGTCCATAAATAGTATATTTGAACTACTAAACTTGAGAACTGGGTTGTATAGATATGAAAATAAAAACTATCTATTTTTAAGGCACTCTAAGATAATTTTACATGTTTGTGTTATATATGTATAAGCTGCAGATGTGTTCTTACTAAGTACCCTATGTACAATTAACTGCTTGCTGCATGATTCTAGATGAGTTTCTGGTGGAGGTCATACTTATTCATTTAGTTCAGGTAAAGCACACTCTTTTAAATCTGGAGCACAAGGATCGAGATTATTCATAATTAATGCTTATCCAACTCCCTGAACTACTAATGTTCCTATTTGTAGCAAGTTGTTGGTTGTAGGGCAACCGAGCATTTGATGCTGAAGCCCATGAATAATGACTCATTCGCACCTTTTAGTTTTATTAATATTTAAATATGTGCCATAGAGTATATAGGTAAACCTATAATAAACCAGTTTTCTCTCCCTTTATATTAAATGCTTATCCAGCATAACTGTATATTCTAATCTAGGTTAACATGCTAACCTGTGTATCTCTCAGCCTGATTATGTGCTCAAGTACTTTGGCTATGAAGTTCCATATGATTTAGAAGACTACACCAGAGCTATAAATTTGGCATATTAGGCTTAAACTTAAATACTGCACTACACTTTATTAAACATTTTATGATGAGATAACATGTAACATTAACCTCATTAGTTATGTAACACTGGCAAGCATAATCTTTCATGTTCCAACTATATAATTTTGTATATTTTAGTTTGACTTTTTTTTATTTTATTTATTAAATAAATATTATTTAAAATATAACTCGTTTTCATATCTTTATTGTCCGTGAGTTCATTTTTATCCAACTCTAGATTTATTTGCACATATCTCTCATTTTATATATATATATATATATATATATATATAAAATGAGAGATATGTGCAAATAAATCTTTGGTTAGTATATATATATATATATATATATATATATATAACAAACTAACCAAAGAAAATACATATAAAAACAAAAAAAGACTTATAAATCCAATAAATAATATTATATTTCAAACAGAGGACTGGTTTTCATCAGAAAGAAAAAAAATACACAGTAAAATGGCAATAATCAAAAATTACAGATTTGATAAAAGATTAAAAATTTAACAAAAACCCCCCTGATTGGTCACAAAATCTAACACAGAATATCTACCCAATCAATGATAAAATTCAAACAAAAAAAAAAAAAAAACATTTCCTCCTAATCAAACTTAATTTCTATTTACATTGAAATAAATAAATAAATAAATAATCCAAAATTAAAATACACATATGTGCATACATACAAAAATTAGACTAAACACAGACAAAAAATAGCTGTGCTCACATTAATATTCATTAAAAACTAAAATGCTTATAAATTTTAATTAAACACAGATATTAAACATCCATATAACCAATCTTTACATAAAAAAATTTTCACATAAAAAAACTCACATATAAAAATCATTTAGGAGACCAGGTAACCCAGAGATGTAATAGTTCCAGTGTTTAAATTCAATCCATGTGGTTCTAAGGTCTGAATTTAAACACTGGAATTATTACATCTTTGGGTTACCTGGTCTCCTAAATAATTTTTATATGTGAAAATTTTTTTATATGAGATTTTTTTATGTAAAGATTGGTTATATATAGAGTAAGTTAAAAACAAACTCCTATGAAGCTTCAAAATACCCTCAACCTCAGACCGCGGTTTCTGCCTCTAGCGTCATCAGTGAGTTTGTTTTTAACTTACTCTATATACAACATTTGTAAATAGGAGCTTTATTAAAATAAGATCATCTGCCTTGATTTTTTATCAATTTAAAGATTGGTTATATGGATGTTTAATATCTGTGTTTAATTGGTATATAGATAAAAAAAAAAATTATAATTTAAATAAAAATATATTAGATCTTCACTATATTTTATGTAGTGTAGCATCTATCATGGTATTATGTTAGATGATAAATATAATTAATTATTATAAATTATTGTACTTTGCACTAACCATAATTTTTGATTAAAATGTATAAGAATTTTAATTTTTAATGAATATTAATGTGAGCACAGCTATTTTTTGTATGTGAGCAGTCTAATTTTTGTATGTATGCACATATGTATATTTTAATTTTGGATTATTTATTTATTTATTTATTTCAATGTAAATAGAATTTAAGCTTGATTAGGAGAAAATGTTGTCTTTTTCTTTTTTGTTTGAATTTTATCATTGATTGGGTAGATATTCTGTGTTAGATTTTGTAACCAATCAGGGGGGTTTTTGTTAAATTTTTAATCTTTTATCAAATCTGTAATTTTTGATTATCGCCATTTTACTATGTATTTTTTTTTCTTTCTGATGAAAAACAGTCCTCTGGTTGAAATATAAGAATTGTCTTATATTAAATGGGACATTATTTGACTTTGTGAAGTTAGAAGAAAAGATGAAGAAACAATTGATTTAAAAAGTGGACATATACTCTATTATAAAGGCACACATATTGGAAATACAAGTGGAGTAGGATTCATTATAAATAAAAAGTGGAAGAACAATATTGGGGAGATTGATGGTGTATTGGACAGAGTTGCAAGATTAGTTATACAACTTAATAGCAGATACCAAATGCAGATAATTCAGGTTTATGCCCCAACAAGTTCTCATAGTGATGAAGTAGTAGAAGATTTTTATATGGATGTACAAAAGGCTTTTGATCAGAGTAAACAACATTTTAAAATTGTTATGGGAGACTTTAATGCTAGAATTGGTAGACAAATGAAAGATGAAATTGCTGTAGGTAATTTTGGTTATGGTAATAGAAAGGAGAGAGGACATAGACTTGTGGAGTTTGCAGGAAAAAAAAACTTTATATTATGAATTCATTTTTTGAGAAAAATGTTAAAAGGAAATGGACATGGAAGCATCCAAATGAAGGTACAGCAGAATTGGATTATATTTTGACTAACAGGAAATACATATTTCAAGATTGTAATGTTCTTAATAAATTTAACGCAGGAAGTGATCATCGATTAGTAAGGTGTAAATTACATGTTAATGTAAAACTAGAGAGACAAAAATTATTAAGAAAAACAATATTTACAGTTGATATTCCTAATCTTCAGAAACATTCTACTGAATTTAAATTAGAACTTACAAATAGGTTTCAAGTGTTAGGAGATTTTGAACATGATTCAGATTTGAATGAAATTAATATGAAAATAACTGATATACTTTTAAAAACTGCAACAAAGATAGCTGGTAGAAAAAAGCAGCAATTGACTAATAAAATTTCTACTGAGACTAGAGAATTTATGAAGAAAAGAAGGAATATGAAGATATACAAAAATGATGTATTAAAAAGAATTGAATATCTCGAATTTTGTAAAATGGTACGGAAAAGAGTTGAAAATGATATAAGAAAGTATAATTGTGAAATAGCAAGGAAAGCTGTAGAAGAAAATAAAAGTCTCAAGAATGTTAAACAACATTTTGGTATTGGTAGGAAATTTATATCTGCAATAAGAAAAAAAGATGGAATTATTACTAAAAAGAGAGATGACATCATGAAGTTGGTAGAAGATTTTTATCAAGAATTATATAGTAATAAAGAACAAGTACCTCCTATATCTATTACATCTTCTGAATTGCCCAGAATTTTAAATGAAGAAGTGAGACATGCAATTAAATGTATGAAGAAAGGAAAGGCTCCAGGAAATGATTGAATTATAATTGACATATTAAAAGAAGTAGGTGAAGAAATAGAAACAATTTTAGCAAAGTTATATACCAAATGTCTAAATGATAAAAATGTACCAGAAGATTGGAAGAATGCAGTAATAATATTAATATTTAAAAAAGGTGATAAAGAAGATATTAGAAATTACAGACCTATCAGCCTTTTATCAGTTTTATATAAAAATTTTACCAAGATAATTACAACTCGTCTACAGAGAACTTTGGATTTCCACCAATCAAGAGAACAAGCTGGATTTAAAAGTGGTTTTAGTACAATAGATCATATCCAGGTATTGAGAGAAGTCATAGAAAAGACAAATGAATATGAGTTGTCATTATGTTTTGGATTTGTAGATTATGAAAAGGCATTCGATTCTATACACATTTCTTCAGTGATTAAAGCATTGGATCATCAAGGTATAGATCCAGGATATTGTCATATTTTAAAGAATATTTATAAAAATGCAACAGCAACAATTAGATTACATAATGATACTGGAAAAATCAACATTGAGAAAGGTGTAAGACAAGGTGACTCCATATCTCCAAAACTTTTTACAGCAGTGCTGCAAGAAGTATTTTGTGGATTAAAATGGGAAACTAAAGGAATGAAAGTAAATGGAGAGTATTTAAGTCATTTAGATTTTGCAGATGATGTAGTTGTTTTTGCAAATAATGCTTCAGAGCTGCAGGAAATGTTGCAGGAGTTAGCAGATGAAAGTAGAAAAGTAAGACTAAAGATAAATGTTGAAAAGACTAAAGTAATGTTTAATCAATTTGCTCAAAATATGAAAATAAAGATTGATTATGAAGAATTAGAAAAAGTTAACAGTTACAAATATCTTGGTCAGATTATTAATACAGATGAAAACATAATGGAGGAAATTAATCATAGAATTAAACTTGTTGGAGTGCTTTTGGCAGAAATAACTTGATACTAAAAGGAAATATGCCTATGTGTTTGAAAAGAATGGTTTTTAACAAATGTGTTTTACCAGTTCTTACTTATGGATCTGAGACTTGGACACTTAATAGAAGAGCAATACAGAGACTTCAGACCACTCAAAGGAGTATGGAGAGATGTATGTTGGGAGTAACAAGAAGAGATCGAAAACGCAATGTATGGGTAAGACAACAAACAGGTGTTACTGACCTCATTGAAAAAATTAAAAGATTGAAGTGGAGTTGGGCTGGACATATTGCTAGAAGAGATGATAATAGATGGACAATTGAAATTTTAAACTGGATTCCAAGAGATTGTAAAAGACCCAAAAAGAGACCACATGTGAGATGGATGGTTGAAATAAGAAAATGTGCAGGGTGTTGTGGAAAAGAGAAGCTAAAGATCGGAGAAGATGGATTAAACTTGGAGAGACCTTCATCTTGCAGTGGATTGATAATGTTTGATGATGATGATGATGACATAAACCATTCTATTAGATTTCATAATCAATCATTGATATATTAGCAGTTCACTTAGTCATATGTGTGTATATCTGACCAAATCAGTGTTAAGTTAGTTAATTTATGAGTCTCTTGTTCCACCATGGGTGACTGCTGGACTGAGGTTAAATTAAATGTCTGTGTAACTTGAGAAATGTCATACATAGGATATTAGATCAATGAGCAGGGGTAAAAGGATTGAATGCTGGCCGAATTCTGGATCTGAGCATCCAGATTCGATCAGTTTTAGTGTATTTTGCCAGTGTTCTAGATTTTGTTATGTGAAGGGACAATTCTTACCATTACAATATATATATATATTGAAGCAGTCGGATCTGAGTTCGATCCTAGCTTCATGTTATTTACCCTAATACTAACCTTAAATTTCCGATGCAATGGGGCTTTATACATTCAATCCACGCTAATTTCCATAATGAATAACTTGTTTCAAATACGTAGTAAAATTAATTAGTTTAGTTTAAATTTGATCAATTCTCTAAATAAATTCATGATAAAATATTCATGAATTTATATATATTAAATTGCGTGGATTGTGCGTATATATATTTGTAAATATTAAATATATATAATTGTTCAAAAGTTTCATTGCGTCGGGAATACTTGTTTTTTTTGCCTTTAAATAATTTGTAAAGTTTCGTAGATTAAAAGCTACATTCCTTCGATAAGCTTTAAAATTCTTAAAAACAATAGTAAAGTTTTATGAATTGGAAAAAGATAAGGATTCATTTTTCTAATTAAATCATTTTCAAATCTTAAGAATTCATTTTCAATTAGAGAAGGAATTCAAGCTAATTAGTTTGAAAGCCTTATCGAAGGAATGTATTTGAAAACAACTAATTATAAAAAAAACACATTGATAATAAAATGAGCGCTAGCCTTAAGGCATCGGGACAATATATATAGCCCTGAAAAGTCAGGAGAAAAAAAAGCTAGCTTTGTTGTAGAGTAGTGCAGTGAACTCTGTGCGTATAAAAATTGTATTTCATCATGATAGAGGGCTAGAACATCAGGAATCTGGCTATGGTTCCTAAAGTCCCGAGAAATCTTCAATGGAGCTGCTGAACCTTTTTCCGGACCGATCATTCTGCTAAAATTATGAAAGCTACTAAAATACTGTTCCAGTAGTCAACCAATGATGCCTACGTTTTCAACAACTTGGAGATGTAACTTAAGGACCAGTGGAAGGGGTAATATATTTCTATAATGAACGTTAAACTTTCTGGCCAGTTCGAACTTTATTTTACACTCCTCCTATTTAAGAGCTCTTTATTATTTAATGTAAAAATCTTTATAAAATGCTACTATAAATTTATATTGTAATTCTTTCAATCTCTAGTCTTTAAACTTTTTCTTTTCTTACCTGGCGGTTCGTTTAACATATTATATATATATATATATATATGTATTTATCGTGTGATTTATTAATGTTATTTAAAAATTATATGCCAATAATCTTTCAACTCGATGAGCTCCTCTGTTCTATTTGCCTCATGCAAATATTATAATATTAATTTCAAATAGTAATTCTCGCCCATTAGAACTAAATTTGAAAGTTCTATTAATCATCGAGTCGAAAGAAAATATTACATGTTTATTATTTTTATAATTGGCTAATAATAAACTATTAGCTCCGTTTTTCACCTATCTCCCCAGCTCCTAAGTTACTAGTGTTTATATATATTCATATAATGTTAAAATGGTATTTTCTTGCTTCACTAATGTTGATTTATTAATTCAAATATAATGTTAAATGTTTTTATTGCAAAAAGGGCCGATAAAGGGTTAAAT
Organism: Epiperipatus broadwayi; assembly: GCA_028023455.1. Taxonomy (NCBI): domain Eukaryota; kingdom Metazoa; phylum Onychophora; class Udeonychophora; order Euonychophora; family Peripatidae; genus Epiperipatus; species Epiperipatus broadwayi. The sequence continues at coordinate 354,703 of JAQFVV010006417.1, forward strand.
AGATTTTAATTCAACTTTTGTTGTTATTTTGTATTAAGATTCAGGAAGAGCACAATATTAGGGCATAATTAATATAGTTTCCAAATATTTTCAAATAAGTTTTCTTAAAAGCCCGTTTGACTTTAATTAATTGGTCAAGTCATCATGTAGAGCATTTTACATGGGTTTTATTTTTCAACGATGACTATCAAGTCATCATCATCGAACGTTGCTGACGTAAGGCAATCTTCCGCTCCGTTAGGCTGGTCGGTGATCATATTCTCTTATTTAAATTTTTAGAGGAAGAAAGTACTTCCTTTCCTATTCATTAGTCAAAGGGCGTAAGACTTGCCAAATGCAAGCCGCCATAGGACTTCGATCATCGACTAGCGATCATCTTTCAATTTTACTCTCTGCCTTGTAATTCGTCAGTACCGTTGCATCTTTGTTCCGGTAAAACCCACTCCGTGCTCGTAATTCGTGATGAAGTGATTTAAATTAAAGTCGAACCAATTCTCAAATATATTTAGTTTAAATCAGTTTTCAAATCAAGATTAAAGTTATGCCTTAAAATACGTTTTGCTCTTCATGAATAGATTCCCGAATGTGAAATATAAATCTCACATTCCACCGTAATAAAATTAGAGCAATCATTTCCGTTCTAAATGAGTACCTTTATCTGCCTTTATATTTCTCGTTGGGGGCATAGACATAGAATTCCATGCTATGTGATACTTGTTGGCATATGATAAGGACCACCATTATTATTATATTTGTAAATTCTCTTAAAGACTAGAGATAAGTAATGCATTCTATATTTTATTGAAACGAAACAAATTATTCTTATTAAATATTTTCTAACATACTTGGTTTCTTAGTTCATCATTCTTTTTATAATTATTTAAATGTTAATACTCGCTGTCTGTGTTGGCAACCCGAACATACATATGATTCGATTTAAAAAAAAAGTATTTAAAGTATTTTAATTCTTAGATCTTAGTGTCAGTTCAGGAGTCTCTAGTCCTCACCAACCGTTGAGCTAGTTCTTGGCGCATAGCACTGTGCCATCGACGTCTGCTATCTGAGCTGTTGAGTTGAGTTTGAATTCAGTTTTGGTTAAGCTGAGTTGGAATCCGATTTGACTTGCAGTGGTGGTGGGTTTCGACCGGTACAATATATATATATATATATATATTGTTTGCAAGAAGAAAAGTAGCTGAAAAAGTAATGCCAGACTAAACAGAATGGAATGGGTGACATTCCACTACAGGAATTAGAACCAGCAACAAAAAGTATATTAGAAAGATGACCCATTTTCATACTTTTATGTAAAAAATGAAATAAATATATAGAGAAGATATTGCAGGTGTACAATTCTGAGATGAAAAAACAATAGATTCATTTATTAAAGAAAAAGATATAAAGTTATGGAAAACAATGAACTAAAAATTTATATAAAATATGAAAGAATTTATAATAACAATGAAGAAAGGTTTAGTACCAGGAAAAAAAAATGATGTAAAAATTTTAATTATAGATATAGTTAGTTTTAGTGGAGACGGGAAAAAAGAATATTAAACTTTTATTTTTGAATTATAGAATACTGAAAGAAAATCAAGATAAGTTGCATGAATAATGGAAAAAGATTAAGGGAAATAATTTTTTTTTCAATTTTTATAACAGACTTGGAGAATATAAAGTTAGGATAATGGAATTAACAAAATAGCTTTCATTAAAATGGAATGTATTTTATGCATATACCTGATGGCTTATTAAAACATAGATGAATAAATTCATGCATATAAATAAAATACTTTCATGAAATATAATAATTTCTTTATTATTATAAAGAAATATAATAATAAACATTTAAGTTTCTTAATTAGATTTGATTAAGATTGATGTTATTAATGATAATCAAGCCATTTATCATGTATGTAATTCTAAGATACTTGGGTTATATTTTCTGATAACCACACATTAAAACAACTTTTATGACTTGCACTCAATTCTTATCCAATAAGTATTTCTTTATATGGGGCTTGGATTATGTCATCCTTTAACTTTGAACACCACTTTCATTTTGAAAGAATACATTTACATATATTACCCTCAAGTAACACCATCCCAATTTTACACAAATGACAGCCCAAAGTTAGCCATCTCAATATATTATATCTCAAAATTGAGAGTGATCAATTCAGGTATGCAATGAGACCGTTGTGCTAAAATCAACACAGACAAAGTAAATTTATATAACAAACTAATTTAATTAAAATAATCTTGATTAATATTATTTATAAATATTAATTTTTCATAGACAGATATCAATATAATCCACTGATATATTTATTGAAAAAATCATCAGGCTAATTATTCTGACAATTAATGTTTAATTATGATAGGTGTTAATCTCCTATCCACTTTCATTTCTGATATTGATTAATTTTTTTTAAAAAAGACTTTTTTAAAATCATCTTTATTATATAATGAAGTACTTACCACTATTCCATTAAGTATTATACACATTTCATTTTCTAGGTACCTTTCAAATTTTTATGGTCTTATGTTTAGAGATATTTTAACATTTCTTGAGTGGTCTTTCTTTGGGTAATTTTTTTATTCTTTTTGTATCATTTGAGGAACAATCTTCTAATGATCATCAGAAGACATTGATGGAAACAGCTTCTTTATTCTAAGTTTATTACATGGTAACAGTCTCAGAAAAGACATAATTATTTGGGTCAGAGTGAGATTTCAAAAGCACATAGCACACAGAGCAGCCAGGATGGTAGATGTACTCTATGATGTTTAGCAATGCATATTTGACATTTTAAAACTAAGTTTCAGGGTTTCAATATTTCACCAGCTGAAAAAAATTTCTAAATACACAATCTCAGTTACTTTGTGGATTATTGATTGTGCCACTTCTCATTTCATTATGGTCCAGGATTGCACATTGTCTTTCTTCTAGCCTCCATTCACTAAAATTTCTAACTAAAGTTCAATTTGCCTGATCTGATTTATATATGCAAAGGTCGTGCCAATAGTGCTTTGCAGAGGTATAATAATCTTCATCAAGCATGATAATTTTAGGTAGTAAGTCATTTGAATGTTTTACATCCTTGTACTAGACTTTAGTTAAGAATGTCCATATACCCATTTACCAATAATATCAGACAGATAATTAGATAGGCTTTAAGCAAGCTACTTGAAATTTTTTTTAAAAATGTTGAAAACCTTTTCAAATTTATTTGGCCTAGATTCTAAAGCAGACCATAGAAAACATAGATAGATATACAATTATTGTATTACTAAGTTCTTCATATATATCTAAATTGTTTAAATTCAATAAATTAAAAATTGTTATTTATAAAAATTGTTTAGTTGCCGTAGGGAAATATATTGAAAACAACAATCTGTATACACAAATATTTATCAAATTGTATTACAATCTTAAGTTTATTGCTTATCTATGTTTTTAAATTTTAATATTAAAAAAATAAATGTTTTTTTGAATGAAGGGATTCGTTTTTTTTTTAAAAAAAAAACATCATTTTATAATTCTGTTTTAAATTAAAAATTATTTTTATCTAATTTTTTATAACAAAAAGAATAATGAAAAAATGTTGCAAATGAAATACAGAAATGTTTCAAACTAGACAAGACTATTGAATATTATAATGATGAGAAAAGGGCAACTATTTTATTTGTAACATTATGAAATTGTTTAACACAAACAAATCTGTTGATCAAAATGTAGATCAGAGATTGCCTATCCTATGCTTATAAATGAAATGCACAAGTTGTCATTCTTGTGGGTGCTCATAACCCGATTTAAAATATATATTAGATTTTTTTTATCCCCTGAAAACATATGACTGAATATTTTAATAATCTATTCCTTTTTCTTTTAACATAATTTTTATTTACCAAGTATATGGTTACATTGTAAATATTAGTTTACGTCTGTAGTACCTACTTCATATATATATATATTATACAGGGTCCGATCCGCAGAAGATCTTACTTACACTGCAAATGGTTTTAGCTGGTTACAACCTTCTTTATAATATATTTATAATCTTATTTAGTTATAAATATTATGTGAACGAACAAGCATGTTCGAGCGAAATGAAAAATATTATTGATAGCTTTAGCTGTCAACAATAACCACAATCAGATCGAGCTATGCAATGCATAACACAATCACATTTCCAGATCGTGGCCACCTTGGCTGTTAGATTCAAATCTCTACTATCCAAACACTTTATTTGTTTCAGAGTAAACCCCGGGTGCCAGCTAGTCTAAGACTAACATGTTCAGACAGTAGGCCCATAATCCAGCACTCGAAAAATCCCTTAACTAGCTCAGTCTATTATTTTAATTCAATAACAAAATATAGTTTCACTTAGTGGTGAAAGAATTGACCGACAAATAAAGTTTTAAGTTTAAAGACAATTTATTTTAATTCACATTTATTAAACTAATTTTAAATATTTTATAAATCTTATTTACTAATATTACATGCACACATTTATAATTTACACTTGATTAACCTAATTAAAAATATATTGTTTAACTAGTATAACACATGCACATTTATAATTTACACACTATAGTATCACATAATAAAGCATTAATTGTATTTGAAATTTAAACACATATATCAATAGTTCATTTTATGTATGATATAGAGTTCATATCTTTGACTCTTGGAGGAGGATTCACATGAATGTGATGGCTACTTTATAAATGAGTATAAAAAAATGTTTTACCTAGGATTTTGAATGTGGATCCAACTTGCTGTTTGCTGCTTTTCATGAAGTATTTCTTACCAGTTAGATTTGAAGTTTTCTTGTGGAGATTTGATGCTGATTATTCCAAGGCAGTTTCTTTAAGACAATTAGATATTCAGCATTTTCAGGTTGTTACACAGGCATCACTTTTATCTGGTAGTTGGCTGTTTCATCGGACTTAAGGTTGGAGGAAGTAGTATGTTTTTCCGAGGTTTTAATATTGCATTCTTGATTCTGGATGTATAATAATCTGACTGATATGATTCTCTTAATGAGACTGACTGTCCGATAAAAAATGTCTATTTATGCATGGAGTGTGTTGTTGAAATCCTTTTCATTAGTGGCTAATCCTTTGGAGATAAGCTTTTTAATCCTGTTGTCAAAATTCCTTTGATAACTCTTTAATGTGTTTTTGAAGATCGTTTAATTAGTAGCCATGCAAACGTGTTGTTTTATATTTTAATCAGTAGCCACCACTGAGTGTCTTTTTAATTTTTTTAACTTTTATTTATTTTTCAATATAATTTTAACATGCACATATACATGCATTTATCATTTCTTTGTTTACATTCACACATAAATATTTTAAGATCAATTTATTATTTAGTTTTTAAGATTACTTTTTTCCTTAACTCGAATGAAACGAGATTTATATTTTTAAACTTTAGGTTACATTTTAACTAATAATAATAAAAAAAAAACTCTTTAACTTCTTTTATGAAACTTTAACTTGATGCTTCTAAAGCAACCCCTCCCCCTTTTAATTAATTAACTGTAACTTTTATTTCAAAACTCTTAAACTTTTAACTATTTATTTTAATGAAAACTCTGACTTTTAATAATAACTTTCTTTTAACAAAAGATTTATTTTTATTTTATAATTTTTAGCTAAAATTATTATGTACCAACATGATATTGGGACAATATATATATATATATATATATGTTATACTTTAGATGTATAAAGGAGCTTAATAGTGCATACCTGTATTTTGTATTAGGACATGAAATGTGTTATTACAATTAAAATTGTATTATGAGTTAATATTTAATTTGGGCAGTTGATTTAATTTTATATTAATTTTTTAAATGAGTAAACTATATAGTTAATGATAAATATTGGTTATTAGAACAAACATCATATCCTAATTTTAATGACTAGTGCTTACAGTGGTATAGGTAAGACCATTAAGCTCCATGTGGCTGTAAATACATCTGGAGGTATGAGAATTTGATTATTAATTTTTATTTATTTTGTTGTGAAAATGTGATTACAGTTTTTTAGAGGTTCAACTGAAGCAGAAATAATATCTAAGAAACCAAAGACTAAATAAAATAAAAATAGCTTGGAGCATTTAGACTATATTGGGACTTAAAGGTAGATGTAATGAAGTTTTAGAATAATATAGTGATGGGCACTTAAAGAAAATAATGTTGGATAGTTATTTTTTTCTTTTTGTGGCAGAATTAACAAATTGAGTCTAAATTCGCAGAACATGTGTTTTTAGCTAAGTAGCTACAGGTTGAATATATTGACAAGATAATTGGGTACTAGATATCAGAATTCAAAATGTTTGTTTATGAAATGAAATACAGATTGGGTGTGAATAATTGTTCACTTTTGTGGCCAAAGTTATAAGCTTCCAAGAAAATCATTTTAATTCTTAGAGTATATTTTTTGAGATGGAATTTATGGCAAGTATATTGTATATTGAGAAACTTTTGAAAAATATATTTTTAAACTGGTGATGGTATATCTGTTTTGGGTAATGGGAAATTTCTGAGAATCTAAAAAAAATTGTTTTAAATTTGACTATTATATTTACTGCTTTTTGAGGTGGATTTAAGAGATAGAATGAAGGAGTCCATTGTTATTTGTTTGTTTTTGCATGTAAATATTCATTAACAAAGTCTTTATTTCCCATGTCAGTTTGATTCATAAATTTATTTTCTTTTTGAAATAAATGGTATGATTGATAGAGGGTATGTTGTTGTGGGGAATATTAGGATATTAATAAGTATAATTTTGGAATGTGATGACAGGTACTCTGTAGATAGGGAATTGGTTATAGCTTCAATGGATGTAAATAACATGCCTTGAATTGAATTTCTCATAGCTTTTGTAGATTTGTAAATGGAAAACTTTAAAAGTTGGGCTGAAGTGCTGTCAAGTTGGAAGGTATACTGATTTCACTTAAGATGTTCCATTTGGTTATTTATTAAGATGAAAATAGAATTTGTATTGTTTTGTATAGTATTCAATGATTGTTATTTGTTGTGTTTGGTTAGGCTTACAGGGTTGGTTACAAACTAACAGAAAAATGATGACAACTACTTAACAATTAATATGTAAACTTTATTAGTTACAAAAAATATACCCACATTAGTCAAGCAAACAAATAAATATAGTTTATACAATTGAATGCTGAGGTAGCCATGCCAAGTAATAGAACTCACTTCTAGCTAAATAAGTAGCCTGCCTCGTGAACTCTGATAAGACTCTTCCAGCTGTATTCGTACAGCCTGCCTCATGTTGGTTGTGGATGTAGCAGTTTTCAGTCACTGTGTGGACTTGCTTAACTGCATGGACATTACGATAATGACTACAGTGAGAGAGTACCCTTACTGATGGCAAAAGGTTTATTGGAGAGCATGTTCAGTCATTCAGGTTGACATAAGTAATTGCTCTCTGCCTTGCCTCCAAAAGGCTGACTATTTAATGGCATATTCTCTACCTTCCTGGAAACATGCAGATTTGGTGTGTGAACCCCAGTGAATTTAATGCCATTAGATAGCAACTGGGTGCTAGCCAATCAGATAAGTAATCTGGAATAGTCCACTTCTGAAGGCAGGATCAGATATGATATCCTTCCCCCAAGCTAAAATTAGCCCTGGAGTATGTAGTCATCAAGATGCACTGGATGACATATTGTCTGCTTTGATGGTAGCTTCCATTCATTGCTGTCCTTGGTTTCTTCTTTGCTTGATGAAGCTTTTCCTGGATGTTTGTTGCCATTTGACTTTGATGTTCATTTTTCCTGCTTGATGTACTTGTCCCAGGTTGGTTACACTTTTGTTAGCTTCTATGTATAGTTGAATCTTAGCTAGTTGATATGGTGATGATGATGATGACCATATTCTGTTTGCACAACAGCCATATGAAGATCCTTTATTTGAATCACCACTAATGGTATCCATTTTGTGGATCCATGGTATCTATGGAATAGTACTTGTGTCCCTATTTGAAGTTTTCTTTTTTTTTCTTTTTATTCAAGCTTGGCACCAGGTTTCAGGGTTGATAGGATAGTTCTTAAGGGTCTGTTGAATAACAGTTCTGCAGGATGTTCTCTGTTACTGAGCTCAGAGTGGAGTGCTGCACTAGCAGAGTCCTGGAAATTCTGGTATTCCTACTTCTCATATCCATTTTTGTTATCAACTTTTTGTTGACAACTTCTGAGTAATCAGATTTTATTTTTGATAATGTTGTGAGCTGCTTCATTTTGGTAATTTTGAACCCTAAGTGACTGAACTTTTCACAGCCTATTAAATCACTATGGTTACCTGATGCCACTACCAGTCATAGGAGTATAGTTTTGTTAGGCATATTAATTTTTTATGTTGTTTGATCGAACAATTTGATTTTCTTCCCTTGATAGTCTGATAGAGACCTATAGCTAGGATGCAGCTTATATTTATTCTTTTTATTAATGATTGCCCAAGTCTTTCTCAAAACATAGATACTGATGACCCTGTGTCAAGTTCCATCTTAACTGGTGTATCATTAATTATAAGTGTGTATGATCATCTTTGATATGGTTCGTACAGACAACTTGCTTATCTTTTTTATAATTGCCTTTATTGTTTTTTAGAATGGGTCTTTCCATTGTCAAATTGACTGTCTATCTTTTTAATTTTAGACATGCAGTCTTTATATGTCTGACTTGCTTGCAAAATGTGCATGTTACCTCATGATATGGGCATTATGTATGCCTGTGCATGTGCTCATTGCATCTATAGCAAAGCTGTGGCTATTTGATGCTGAGTTCTCTGAGCTGACTGAGTATTTGGATGACTCAGGGTTATGCTCAATTCTTTGCATCTCATACTTAGTAATGCTTTTTAGTGGGGTATCTTGATTAGCTATTGTCTTTTCTAGCCCTCCAAGCTACTGCTGTCTCAATCTAGTTCCAGAATCATTAACATTTTCAGTTTGAATTCAGTGATAATTTTATGCCACAAATAAAATGACCATGAAGTGTTTCATTCATGAAGTCTTTGAAATTGCACTTCAAGGCTAATGTTCAGATTCTTGTTGCAGATTCTCTAGCTGTTTCATCCTGTTCATGTATGCTGAGATTAAAATGGTATCTCTGCATTATTGTCAAGGGTTTAGGGGGGAAATACTCTATGAGAATTGGCAACACTCTGTCAAAATCCAGCTCAGCTAGGGTTACAGCTGTAGACTGAGACTTGAGTATATTATACATCTCAGACTTATAATGGTTATTAGTGTGGCTAACTTAATCTTAGGTTTTTAATCTGGTTAGCTTGTAAGTAAAAAATCAAATGCTCCTTATAATTTGACCAGCTCTCAGGTTGAGCTGAATCAAAAGATTCCATGGAGCAGATTGCATTAGCCATCCTTATTTATTTATGTGAGACCCCGTTTGTAATTATTTTGTAATACTGTTTGTACTTGTTTAAAATCGATTTTTATCTTTATTTTTTTGAGTAACCACTCATAATTATTTTTGTTTTACAGTTACATTATTGAAAACTCAATGTAAGATTTTAAACCAGTAAAATGAGCTTTGTCAATGTTTTGTGAGTAAAGCTCTCTTGATTGGTTGTAGTTCAAATTGACATGCCTTTACATTTGTGGTCAATTTTTATTTGACAGTTTTACGTGTTTTTTTTTTAAATTTAAATTACCACAATGAAATTATGGCGAATGTAAATTAAAAAAAAAAAATGCACAAAATATGCACTCATGCATTTATTTTAAAAGTTAAATTTTTCCAGCCATGAGGGACAAATTGTTTGTCTGGCCGTGCCAAATCTGTTGAAACTGGCATATTCTATTATAATTTTTTTCAGCAGTGAGGGAAAATTTTTCCTAATGTCTGACTGCACCAGATCTGTTGTAACTGGTCTATGTCTACTATAATTTTTCCAACCATGTATACTATAATTTTTTCAACCATGAGGGAAAAAATTTTTCAAATGCCTGATTGCACCAGATCTGTTGAAACTGGTGTACTATAATTTTTTGCAGTTTCTTAATGTCTGACTGCACCAATTCTATTGAAACTGGTGTATTTATATTATAATTTTTCCAGCTGTGAGGAAATTTTTTTTTAAATGTCTGACTGCACCAGATCTGTTGTGTTTGGTTAGGCTTGCAGGTTCAGTTCCAACCAACAGACAAATGATAACAACTACTCATCAATTAATATGTACAATTTATTAGTTACAAAAATATATACATGTTAGTTAAGCAAACAATTAATTATAGTTTATACAATTGAATGCTGAGGTAGTCATGTGAGTAATGGAATTCACTTCCAGCTAAATATGTAGCCTGTCTTGTGAGCTTTGGTAAGGTTTTCTAGGTGTATTGGTTAGCCTGCCTTGAGTCAGTTGTGGACATAGCAGTTTACAGTCCCTGTGTGGACTTGCCTCAGTGTGTGGATGTCACCATAATGACTAGAGAGAAAGAGTACTCTTGTTGATGCAGATGGTTTATTGGAGAGTACATTCAGTCAATCAGGTTGACCAAAGTAATTGTTCTCTGTCTTGCCTCCAAAAGGCTGACTATTTAATGGCACATCCCCTACCTTACTGCAAACATCTAGATTTGGTGTATGAATCCCAGTGAAGAATTTAATTCCATTGGATAAAAAATGGGTGCTAGCCAATCAAGTAAGGACCTGGAATATTCTACTTCTGATGGCAGAATCAGATATGACATTATTAGTAAAGAAAGGCATTTTTAGAAGGAAGAAAGACGATAAGGTCATACATGTAGTGAACATGCTTAATGTTTTTATTCATGAGTGAAAGGAGGATACCATATATTCTTTTCAATTTGTAATAGAATAGGGTTAATATAAGATATAAATAGTAAATCACTAAAGAGAAATCTTTGGGAAATGGAATTGTGGGGGTTAAAGGCAGGTGAGACTTTACCATGATGAGTAATGTGGATTTTTGTGTTTACAAAGAAGTTCATGGCAATATTTAGTATAGGGGCAGGAAGATTAGGTGTTTTTAAAACTGTTTAGAATTTTAATTGTGGCAAAAGCAATGGCAAATATAATGTCTAAATTAAGCATTAATTAAACTGCTTTTCCTGAAATAGCACACCCAGTCTTTAATTTTTTAAAAAGGGTAATGGCTGCAGTAGTTAGTGATCCTTTTTTGAGAACTGAATAACTAAAATAGATGGCAAAATGATGGGTTGTATTATATCTTTAGTGATGGATTCTATGGTTTTGATTAAAATTGGAGACATGGGAGATTGAGAAAATTGAGAGAATGTGGATTTTTGTGTTTACAGGAATTTCATGGCAATATTTAGTATAGGGGCAGGAATATTAGGTGTTTTTAAAACTATTTAGATTTTTAATTGTGGCAGAAGCAATGGTAAATATAATGACTAAATTAAACAGTAAAACTGCTTTTTCTGAAATAGCACACCCAGTCTCTAATTTTTTAAAAAGGGTAATGGCTGCAGTAGTCAGTAATCCTTTTTTGAGAACTGAATAACTAAAATAGATGGCAAAATGATGGGTTGTATTTTATCTTTAGTGATGGATTCTATGGTTTTGATTAAAATTGGAGACATGGGAGATTGAGAGAATATAATTTTGGAACAAGGGAACTAATATTTGTTCACTTTGATAAACCATTTTGGAGAGATATATGATGATGGTTAAAAAAGCTTATGATATATGCATGAATTTGGGGATTGCATGAAGACCAGGGGTGTATCCTATCTAAAAATTAGTTGAGATTGAGTATAATATTATTCTTTATAAATTTGTGCTTAGAATTTCTGAGTCCAATGGATGGGTATTTATGAAGAGGGAGGATTGGCTCATGAACAACTAATTATTTTTACAATAAATCAAAGGGTAATTTTTTTTGTTTTGTATATAAAAGCCTATGATTATGAAGTTAAGCCAAAACTATTTTTGCATTTTAGTTGAAAGGCATTCTTGTTTAAGGTGGATTATAGGGGGAATCAAATCAGGATCACATGAATTAACCTTTAGTTTTTGATATAGAATCTTCCAAGTTCTTTGATTGATGCCATAAGTAATTTGTTTTTGGTATACTATCAAATAACTATGTTAACAATATTGATGAAAGCAATGCATATCTCGGTGAGATGTGATTGAAGACGTGTAGTTCAGAGATAACTGTTTTTGATGAAAAATTCCTTTAAGAGAAAATCTGATAGTATTATTGCATTGAAGAAGAGCTTGATTTTCAAAGTTAATGCTTAGTTTTATATTAAGAGCTAGATGGTCAGGTAGGTAGATATAGCACTAAAAGGTAGATTAATAAGGGTTATATGTGTTTGGGTATAAAATGAAAAACACTGTCAGAGAAATAACATTCAGCACTCATTAATTTTTTATTAATGAGATGTAGATATTAAAAAACAAATTCAAAATACAGCATGTTAAAATCTTTCATAATTAGGGTAGGGTAACAGTTTGAAAATAAAGTTACAGTTATTTGAGGGATTATTTTATGAATAAGTAAGAGTTGATGATTGTAAAGACATAAGTTGATAATGATTATGGTAAGATTAGGGTCATGGAAAAAAAGATGGTCTTGTTTTGGTCAAAATATAAGATTTTAAAGACACAATATAGATTACAACTTTTGCCCCTGTGACAGATGTGTAAAGATGAAGTGTTAGTAACCAAATTTTCCAACAAGTTTTTCAGGATATACCTTGTTGGTGATTAAATAAAATATTCAGTATTTCAGTTGTTATTTGCAAATAGACATTGTAAAAAATAAGTATGTGATGCTTAGGGGCATTTTAAATCTTAGTACAAGTAGGGAGACAGATTGAGTCATAAATATAGAAAATTTGATAAAATATGTGTTACTTGATGCCTAATTTATGTTTTCTTTTTGAGAGGTGTGTTATGGTTAAAGTGGATTATGAGTGATTTATTGGTGTAATTTACTGGACTTACTTTAATTTGTTTTAAACCACTAAACATCACATGATCACATCTCATACTAGCACATAAATTGTTTTAAACAAAGGCAAAACTCTCCATACAGTAGTGCCATCCTGTATTAAACAGAGTAATCAATGGATGCCAGAAGGCTTGTGCACAAAATCCCTATCTAGTGCCTACTCATCCAATATCCCCAGACTAGTTTCTGGCTTGTGGCTATCATCAGTGAGTAGCCTTAGATCTGAGAGCACTGCATCTAGATCTTAGGATCTAATGCAACCCTCTAGCAGCCACCTTTTAACTATACTTTACTACAAAACAATGAGAATGAAATTGGAAAACACAAAAATAATTTCAATCTAAGCTCAATAGCTTATATAGTCATATGGGTCTGAACTCAATTCAGCACCCACACATTTTGGTGTCTTTGACTCTTAAACAACCATAGCCACCACTATCTTATTAGGCAGGATTGGTGTTAAACTACTAAACATCACATGATCACATCTCATACTAGCACATAAATTGTTGTAAACAAAGGCAAAACTCTCCATACAGTAGTGCCACCCTGTGCCAAACAGAGTAATCAATGGATGCCAGAAGGCTTGTGCATAAAATCCCTATCTAGTGCCTACTCATCCAATATCCCCAGACTAGTTTCTGGCTTGTGACCATCCATTGATTACTCTGTTTAGCACAGGTTGGCACTACTGCATGGGAGTTTTGCCTTTGTTTACAACAATTTATGTGCTAGTATGAGATGTGATCATGTGATGTTTAGTGGTTTAACACCAATCCTGCCTAATAGGATAGTTGTGGCTATGGTTGTTTAAGAGCCAAAGACACCAAAATGTATGAGTGCTGAATTGAGTTCAGACCTATATGACCATATAAGCCAGGGGTCCCCAACCTTTTTGCACTTAAGAGCACATTCTACAATACTGACTAGGTGGCGGGCACCATTTATTTTTTCAACCCGGTGGTGAGCACCATTTATTTTTTCAATGTAAATAATACACATAATGTACAAAAAAATATTTATTTCAAAAATAAAATTTTAACATATAATTAACATTTATATTTTTACGCTGTAAAAGTATATAGTATGCCCTACAATTTGATTACAATATAATAATTTATAAGAAATTTTAAAAATTAAATTTATTTGTATCAGATAAATATTTTTTATTGTGTTTGGATGACAGTGAGCACACATAAAATGGTCTGTGGGCGCCATGGTGCCCATGGGCATAGGGTTGGGGACCCCTGATATAAGCTATTGAGCTTAGATTGAAAATATTTTTGTGTTTTCAATTTCATTCTCATAGTTTTGTAGTAAAGTAGAGTTAAAAGGTGGCTGTTAGAGGGTTGTATTAGATCCTAAGATCTAGGTACAGTGCTCTCAGATCCAAGGTTCCTCACCGATGATGGCCACAAGCCAGAAAGTAGTCTGCGGATATTGGATGAGTAGGCACTAGATAGGGATTTTATGCACAAGCCTTCTGGCATCCATTGATTACTCTGTTTAGCACAGGGTGGCACTACTGTATGGAGAGTTTTGCCTTTGTTTAATTTGTTTTATTAAAGGTCACTTTGGTAAACCAATGCTTGTAGTAGTTAAGAAGTAAGAATTTATCTATTATTTTCAAATTTCATTGTTTGGATTGAAATAATGTTTTTCAGAGTTTATAGGTTTGAATTTTTAAATTAAAGGTCATTTGTTGATTATTGTGATTTATAAGCATGTTTATGACCCCATTTGCATAAAGACAATTATTTTCTGGAGATGGGGCTAATATATTGCTTAGGGTTTGCATAGGTAAGTGTTTATCATTATATTAAAATCTGCCTTTCTTGAACTGGTAATTGAGACATTTAATTTTTATGTATGGAAAAGATTTAACTGTTGTTGTTTGCATTTGTATTTTAAAGCTAGCATTTTGACAGAGAGTGATAATTTTATTTCTGCTTTTTTTTTTTTGGTAATTGAGGATTTTAATTTTTGGTGTAGAGGAGAGACCTATGGATTTAAATTTAACTGTTGATAGCTTTTGTGTTTTGTACTTAGTGTTTTGATTGAAAGTGATAATTTTATTGTCTTTAGTTTCCTTTTTTTTCTATATACTTTCTTATTTTTGTAAAATTTGAAAATAATTTTTATTAGCTGAAGTCTGATTGTTATCTGTGGAAGGTGATATTAGTTTAGATTTAAATTCTAATTCATTGTTTGAATTGATTATTTTTGTTTTAGTGATTATATTTACTTTGTGTTTCGAGTTTGATGATATGATGTTCATTGTTGTTTGAGAAATATTGTTTGGATTTTCATCAGTGGTTAAGATTGTATGTTTATAATTTCAGTTGATTTAGAAGATGCATTGGGGGTGCTTTTATTGTTTGTGCTAGTGTAGATTTGTTACATTGATGTGTTTTGTGTATTTTATATAAGTTGCAGGCGAGTTGTTAATGATATGATATCTGGCTTTGCAGAGAAAGCATTTTGAGGAAATGCCTTTAAATGTGATTATTAGGGATGATGACTTCGAATTCTGAACTGATAGAATGTTTGTTGGAGTGATATTATTGAGGGCAATATTAAATAATCTGTATTTGTTAGTACAGACACATCAGTTTTCTTCTCTAGTATATATTGGAAATTGGATGTGTTTCATTTTTCTAGAAGTGTTTCCATATCATGACAATTCTTTATGTACCCTATTAATTATATAGATATATATAAATTAACCTTTGTAGCGGCTAGTATTTTATTGGCCGAGTGAGGTAAAAGTGTAAACTTTTAATTGGTCAAGTCACAAACTCAACTGTCAAAATATATTAATCTTTTAATATTATATTCACTTTAGATTTGTTTGTAAAAAGCATATTAATAATTTGTCAGGTTATGAAAATGAACGAAAGTTTTTTCAAAAATAAATTTTCATTTATAATTTAAACATATTCGATAATGGTGGCAAATTTAAAACAAATATTACTGACCAACCAAATAGCTTTGATGATGTCAGTGATTTCTTGGTCAATTTTACGTTGCATGGATAATTAAATAATTTTGCTAAAGACTTAACTATCTTTCTAAAATAATTTTATTTTTAGCATATTTTATCAAAATAATTTATAATATGTCAAAAAATACATCAAAAATACTTTTAAAATGGTCTAAAACATTCATTTATCACTTTCCAAATGAAAAAAAGAAATCTTAGCAGTTTTGTTTGATGAGTGGCTTTGACAAGCGGCTTTCTTTGAACTTGATGGTTACAGCCAATCAAAAGAAAGAATGTCCATCTTAATTTTTTTGTTATACTTTGACATCAGTTTTATTGATTTTTTACTTGTAAAATAATTCAAGAGAGGGGAGCATCTTACAGAACTTTTTTTTAACCTTTGAAAAAAGCGTAAAATCTTTACCGTAGCATTAAAAATAACAGAATTCAAGCTACCTGAAGCAGCTGCATGTCATCTCGTAAGGATCAGCACAATTTTCCATTGATTTTATTTAAAAAAATACTTTTGTGTAATATTGACAATTTCAATCGATAAATATCTCTTGTTGAGATGGTAAAGAAACTTGTAAACTAAGTGCCATAAACCATATAACTTCTCCATAGGAAATTAATTGTAATGTTAGAATTAGTAATGGTGACAATTAGCATTTTGCTATTGTGAAAATTTTTTAAAAAGATTTAAAAACTAGCAGCGGGGTGGTTGAGTTGAATTTTTCAGTGTATTCATTATGTTGTTAGCAATTTGATCCATTAATAGTGGTGAATGGATTGTTTTGTACTTTAGCTACATAGAAAAGATTACTAATATTATCATACGACAAGTTTGTATTTATTTCAGGTTCTGTAAGATTTTTTTTAATAGTTTAGTGTACAAATAATTTTAATTAGAAATATTATTTATAAGTTGAAAATAAAGTAAAATTGGATATATTAATATTTTTGATCATTTTCTTTTCAGTGAATTTAGTTATAAAAGAGGAGGGTAGGTATTTTTATTTTAGTTTGTTTATCACTATTAATACAGATACTAGTTTGCAAAAAAAAAAGTTTTTATAAACAGTGGAAGCATTATTTTTAAAATAATTCCTTTAGGAGCAGTTGATGCACAGTATTTGTATAAGTTATTATTTTAATTAATTATGTTTTTAGATTGATTATTATTTTTATTTATTATGTTTGAATATCGATCATCTTCCATCATGATGAATTGTAATGAGCTTTTAAATCATTAGAGGAAGAAGTATTTTTTTAGTTGAGCTTAAAAAAAAAAACTAATGCTCATCTTGAAAAGTTTGCTGCTTTTCTGTTTGTGATAGTGTATGGCTGTGATTGAAAGAATTAAATTTCACTAAAAATAATTGAGGCTGAACATGCACGAAAACTTTTGAATAACTGTTCCTTTTTATTCCATCGAAACACATATTTTCATCAACACAAATATCAAAAATAAATTCTTTAAAATAAATTATATAAAATACGATTTTTATTTAATTCTCAAAAGTTCACAAATCAACACTATTTTTAAATCATCATCATCATCATCATTGTCAATTAATATCAATCCACTTCAGAATGAAGATGATGATTTACAAATAGTGCTGATTTGTGACTTTTGAGAAATAAATAAAAATCGTATTTTATATAATTCATTTTAAAGAATTTATTTTCGATATTTGTGTTGATGAAAATATCTGTTTCGATGGAATAAAAAGGAACAGTTATTCAAAAGTTTTCATGCATGTTCAGCCTCAATTATTTTTAGTGAAATCTAATTCTTTCAATCACAGCCATACACTATCACAAACAGAAAAACAGCAAACTTTTCAAGATGAGCATTAGTTGTTTTTTTTTTAAGCTCAACTAAAAAAATACTTCTTCCTCTAATGATTTAAAAGCTCATTACAATCCATCTTGTTTGATCTCTAGCCTTTCTTCACCACATCACACCTGCACATCTTATTTTATCTATCCATATTACATGTGGATACTTTTTGGGTCTTTTATAATTTCCTGGGTTCAGTTTAAAATTTCAACTGTTTCTATTATCATCTCTTCTGACAATACATCAAGCCCAACTCCACTTCAGTCTTAATTCTTTCAACAATGTTAATGACATCTATTTGTTGTTTTACCCATGTATTACATTTTCAATTTTTTTTATTACTTCTAACATGCATCTCTCCATACTTCTCTGAAAGGTCTAAAGTCTGCATATTGCTCTTCTGTTAAGTGTTTAAGTCTCATATCCATAAGTAAGAATTGGTAAAACACATTTATTAAAAACTTTCATTTTCAAACACATAGGTATATTTCCGTTTAATATTATTTTTATTAAAAAGCACTTCAAACAAATTTAATTCTATGATTAATTTCATCTATGGTGTTTCTATACGTAGTAATAATCTGACCAAGATACTTTGAGTTTACTTCTTCTAACTCATCATTATCATTTAATTGAATATTACTTTAAGCTTTTATATGTTTACTTTTAGTCCTATTTTTTTTACTTCTATCTGATAATTCTTGCAACATTTACTGAAGCTATGAGGCATTATTTGCAAAAACAACTACATCATCGGCAAAATCTAAATAACAAATAATCTCCATTTATTTTTATTTCTTTGGCTTCCCAATTTAATTCACAAAATACTTCTTGCAGCATTGCTGTAAAAAGCTTTGGAGATATGGAGTCACTCTGTTTTACCCTCCTTCTCACTGTTCACCTTTTTAATATTATTATGTAACCTAATTATTGCTATTGCATTTTTAAAAACATTCTTTAAAATATAATAATATTATGGGTCTATACCTTGATGATCCAATACTTTAATCACTGAAGAAATACTTATTGAATCAAATACCTTTTCATAATCTACAAATCCAAAGCAAAAAGGCAACTCATATTCATTGGTCCTTTCTATAACTTCTCTCAATACTTGAATATAATCGTACTAAAACTCTTTTAAATCCAACTTGTTCTTTTGGTTGGTTGAAATCCAAAGTTCTCTCTAGACAAGTTGTAATTATCTTGGTAAAAAATTTATATAAAACTGATAAAAGACTGATAGGTCTGTAATTTCTAATATCTTCTATAACATCTTTCTCAAATATTAATACGGCATTCTTTCCATCATTTGGTACATCTTTATCATTTACACATTTTGTATATAACTTTGCCAAAAAAATTTCTATTTCTTCACCTGATTTTTTTAAGATATCAATTATAATTCTGTCACCACTTAGAGCTTTTCTCTTCATCAAAAATTTAAAATCCTGGGCAATTCAAAAGATATAATAGCTATAGGAAATATTTATTTTTATAACTATATAATTTTTGATAGAACTCTTCTACACATTTCATGATGTCCTCTCTCATTTTAGTATTAGTTTCATATTTTTTCTTATTGCAAATAAGTTTTCTATGAATAGCAAAATGTTGTTTTACACTCTTGAGACTTTTATTCTTTTTTAAAGTTTTTCTTGCTAGTTCACAATTATATATTTTTATATCATTATTAATTTTTTTTTCACACCATTTTACAAAATTTGAGATATTCAATCCATCTTAATGCATAATTTTTATATATGCTTTCTTTTCTTCATAAATTTTCTAGTTTCAGTAGAAATTTTATTGTTCAGTTGCTGCTTTTTCTTCCAACTATTTTTATTGCAGTTTTTACAAATGTATCATTTATATTTCTATTGATTTCAGTCAAATCTGAATCACGTTCAAAATTTGCTAATATTTAAAAATGATTTGTAAGTTCTAATTTAAATTCATTAAAATGTTTCTGAAAATTGGGAATACCAACTGTAAATATTGTTTTTTTCTAATAATTTTTGTGTCTTTCCTTTTGCATTAACAAGTATCTTACATCTCACTAATCAATGATCACTTCCTGTGTTGAATTTATTAAAAACATTACAATCTTGAAATATATATTTTTTGTTAGTCAAATATAATTCAGTTTTGCAATACTTTTATTTGAGTGCTTCCATGTCCATTTCCTTTAACATTTTTCTTTAAAAAAATCATAATATAAAGTTTTTCTTTTTCTGCAAACTCCACAAGTCTATGTCCTCTCTTATTTCTATTACCATAACCTAATTGTCTACCAATTCTGGCATTAAAATCTCCCATAACAATTTAAAATTATTGTTTTATCTGATCAAAAGCCTTTTGTACACCCATATAAAAATCTTCTACTATTTCATCACTATGAAAATTTGTTGGAGCATACACCTGAAATATCTACATTTGATATTTGATATTAAATTGAATAACTAATTTTACCACTCTGTCCAATACACCATCAAACTCCACAAGGTTGTTTTTCCACTTTTTATTTATAATGAATCCTACTCCTTGTACTTACAATATTTGTGCCTTTGTAACAGAGTACATATCCATTTTAAATCATTTATCTCTTTATCTTTTCTTATTTCACAAAGTTCAATATTGTCCCATTTAATATGAGACATTTCTTCTTGCAATATTCTTTTATTTGAAAGTTATCTGCAGTTGTAAGTACCTGAATAAAAGGTTGTCATAAAATGGCAGCCTGGATCTGCAATCATGT
Source organism: Epiperipatus broadwayi (assembly GCA_028023455.1). Classification (NCBI taxonomy): domain Eukaryota; kingdom Metazoa; phylum Onychophora; class Udeonychophora; order Euonychophora; family Peripatidae; genus Epiperipatus; species Epiperipatus broadwayi. The sequence goes on from JAQFVV010006417.1 coordinate 375,291, forward strand.
AATTCATAGCATCCGCCACCTTCAGCACCAATCACTGCCTTGGCAGGTGAATTTATAACTTTGTGGCAATAAGAGCCACAATTTATTATTTGTCTGTCATGATTGGAAATATGATTCTATTAGAAAAAAGATTTTCATTCACACACACATTCATTTTGCCTTCAAGAAAAGTAATCTGGTTTTAGTTGAGCTATCAGGTAACTGAAAAGGAAGACCATGGTGTTTTTTGATCTTCATACTGGCTAATGTGTGTTGGTGAGCAGGGCATCCATATTCATATATTATATGAATAATCACATAAAAATAACAGGTGCAATAACAAGAACATATGGAGTGGTCATTGAGAATTTGCCACTAATGGTTTCTTAAGACCTTTAACAAGAATCAGAAAGGTTCCTTTTCAGTTAACAGCAAATTTTTTTCTGTGGTCAGATTTTGACTACTAATATATATATATATACACACACACCTGGGTCTCATTTTACACGATATATAGGTTCCTCAGAAAACACGCACAAAAGAAATCACACAAAAATAGATGTAACTTACCTTGAAAAAGGGGGGATATGGACTGTGATTTTTCAAAAATTGCATAAAAGCAAAGCACCAACATAAAATTAATTTAAAATTCACACAAAAAAAATAAGGAAATAAAATATGACTAATAAAAAATTTCAAATTTGAAAAAAATTGATACAAGACAAACTTTTTTTAACTATAATATTTAATTTTATTCAAAACAATATATTTTTATGCATAATTTACAGTATAGTTCTGTAATTTACATTTTTTATACACATTTTAATTATTATCGCTATTTGCCAATAAACAGGTTCATTTGCAAACTGGTAAAAAATCAGATTCTTCACAAGCGGAAATACTACTAGTGCCAACTTCACTCTCATGTTGTGTTAATGGTTTTCTGGTAACAATGTAATTAGTAATTAATCTTTCAGATGATGATTTTATTAATTGTTTATGAAGCTCATGATATCCAGACATACAACCATTTAGCTCTTGTTGGAATTTAAGAGCACATTCGTGATTATTGTCATTAATAAGAAAATAATTTGCTAACTGATTAGAAATTAACATGCACAATGTTTGAACAAATTTACATTATAATCTTGTAAAATTTAATGTGTGTATAAATAAAATGTGGAAACCATGATTTTAATTTCATTATTGCATAAAATCTTACTATTATAAAGTGCTGAAAATATTGAAATTACTAAGATGAAAGTTGAATTCCAATTATGTGCTATTACTTTCAATATGTCGTAAGTGCACAAAATTTATTATTTAAAGTAATAGTGCATTATCAGAGTTCAACTTCTGAAGAAACATGAATCGTGTAACTTCAAAATCGCGTTAAATAAATCCATTTAAAATGACACCCAGGTGTCTATATATATATAAACATTACAAGGATAAAGCTAAACTAGTCAATATATAATTAAAATTACCCCAAATCCAAAATTCAACCAGACCAGCAAAAAAATAATATTAAAACACAACCAAAGGTTTCACTGCTACAAGCAGACTTATCAAGTGTAAAGAACTACAAAAACTACATAATATATATAACATTAAACATTACCCACAAATCCATTCACTTTTCATCCACCCTTAATATTAAAAGAATTCTTAAATAAGTTAATTGCTTCAGAATAATATATTTTCAATAATAAAGATTCTTTAATTATTCTTTTGATTTCATTTCTCTCAAAGAACACAACCTTAGCTCCATCAAAATTAATAGTGTGGCCTGTATCTTTTTCATGGACATACAAAGCAGAACTAAGATATCTATTTTTATCTCTACTTTTATGAACCTTTATTCTTTTTTTTAAACTCAAACTACTTTGACCCATGTAAACCTTCTTACAAAAAACAAAACAAAACAAGAAATAAAATATACTACATCAGGAATAGTCTTTCTATCAAAATTTTCCTTTGTATTATTTAATAAATTATTCAATGTAACACCACTTTTACAAGCAATTTTCTTATTTCCAAACAATTTACTATTCCTACATTCAATTTTATAAGAAGACAATTTAAATGGCAAAGAATTAAAATCATATTTTTCTTTATCCTTTACATCCTTACAAATATTACTATTAAATAAAATACTTTTAACAAATTTATCAGAGTAACAACACTGAATAATTTATTAAATAATACAAAGGAAATTTTTGATAGAAATACTATTCCTGGTGTAGTATATTTTATTCCTTGTTTTTTTTTTTGTAAGAAGGTTTACATAGGTCAGAGTAGTTTATGTTTAAATGAAAGAATAAAGGTTCATAAAAGTAGAGTTAAAAATAGATATCTTAGTTCTGCTTTGTATGTCCATGAAAAAGACACAGGCCACACTATTAATTTTGATGGAGCTAAGGTTGTCTTTTTTGAGAGAAATGAAATCAAAAGAAGAATTAAAGAATCTTTATTATTGAAAGTATATTATTCTGAAGCAATTAACTTATTTAAGAGTTCTTTTAGTATTAAGGGTGGAAGGGAAGTGAATGGATTTGTGGGTAATGTTTAATATTATTTATATATATGCCTATGTGTTTGAAAAGGAAGGTTTTTAACAAATGTGTTTTACCAGTTCTTACTTATGGATCTGAGACTTGGACACTTAATAGAAGAGCAATTCAGAGATTTCAGACCACTCAAAAAAGTATAGAGAGATGTATGTTGGGAATAACAAGAAGAGATCGTAAACGCAATGTATGGGTAAGAGAACAAACAGGTGTTACTGACCTCATTGAAAAAATTAAAAGATTGAAGTGAAGTTGGGCTGGTCATATTTTTAGAAGAGATGATAATAGATGGACAATTGAAATTTTAAACTGGATTTCAAGAGATTGTAAAAAACCCAGAAAGAGACCACATGTGAGATGGATGGATGAAATAAGAAAGTGTGCAGGGGTGATGTGGAGAAGAGAAGCTAAAGATCTGAGAAGATGGATTAAACTTGGAGAGACCTTCATCCTGCAGTGGATTGATAATGGTTGATAATGATGATGATGATGATATATATATATAGTTTTTGTAGTTCTTTACACTTGATAAGTTTGCTTGTAGCAGTGAAACCTTTGGTTGTGTTTTAATATTATTTTTTTGCTGGTCTGTTTGAATTTTGGATTTGGGGTAATGTTAATTTTATATATATATATATATATATATATATATATATATATATATAACATTATATATAAATATATATATATATATATATATATATTTAGTGATACAAAAAAATCAAAGATTAAGTTGTAATCCAATAGTTGCTTATAATTTATTTTATAATGAACTATATATTCTAAACACTAATATCTTATATATATATATGTCCATTTTATTTCTATCATTCAATAATCAATATCTTTTCGTGTAAGAATTTATCTTACTGATTATTGTCATTTGGTTTTTTTAATATTTTAATATTAACAAATTATTTAGTATAGTTGATTATTCAAAATCATAGCCATTTTTAATGACTGCCATTTTTTTTAAATGTAAAGATTTCATATTATTATTATAATAGGATATTGATATTACTGAAAGAAATATGACATCTTGATATGATAAAATGAAAATAAAAGTTTTACTCATTATAAAATAAAATAAAAATTCATATATAGTAATATTTTTCTAAAAACAAGTTTAAAAATCTGTACATTATATTTGGTTGAAACAGGCAAAACTCTCTATATATGTATTGCCACTCAGTGCAAGCCAGAGTAATCAAAGGAAAATCCCCATCTAGTGCCTACTCATCCAATATCCCCAGACTAATTTATGGCTTGTGGCCTTTGTCAGTATTGCACTGAATGGAAATACGTATATAGTGAGTTTTGCCTGTTTTAAGAACAGTTAAGAGCAAGCATAAGAAATGATGATCATGTGATGTTTATTGGCATTATATTTGGTAAAATATAATTTGTGTAATTGCAAAGCAATATACTTTTTATCATAAAATATAAAACCTCTTTCCAAATAAATAATTAAGTAAATAAAGTTTTATACATACTTTAAAAAGCTTCTATCATTTAATAACATGTTATCAAAAATACAATTGAAAATACATATTATGTTAACTAAAATACTCTTTTCCTACATTTTATTTTTATTTAAATATATTATTATAAATAGGAAGCCACTGCTTATATTTTATAATGAAATTTAGTTTTTATAATAATAATAATAATAATAATCATCATCATCATCATCATTATCATCATCTTCATTATCATTTACAATTTGATTATATACTACATAAAATGAAGCCAATATAAATTTTAAAATGTGGATTACATTGCCTTCCATTCATAATCGGATTTTAATTAACCCTTTTAAATTTCTGATATTTTCCATTGTTTTATCCGGTGAAAGTTTTTGAAAATGCTCAACCTTCCACTTCTGTATAAAATCTTTATTTAATATTAAAATTTAATAAACTGGACTTAATTTCTTTCTAATTTAATTTTATAAATGAATAATGTTCTCATAATCATATTTAAATTTTATAAATAAAAAGTAAATTGTAAATAAGAACAACAAATATAAATTTCATTAAAAATATTAATATAAATTTTAGAAAATGAATAAATCTTTTAAGTTTTTTTTTATTTTTAAGTTCAAACAAATAAATGCAAATTTGTAATAAATCTATCAAATTCTGCTTTTAAAACCTGATATTTGCTTTATAATTATTAAAATATTTTAAAAAAATTATAATAACATGCTAAATTGGACAGGGTTGACATTATGCAATGAGTTTCACAAAAAGTGTGATCAAAAATATACCATGATTTAACTCTATAATCTGTTATTTAACCACTGTGCTAAACAACATAAGGAATGCAGTATTATATAAAAATTTAGTTCTTCAGTTTATTACATTTGCTTTTTGTGAATAAGTACATGATTTTCTGATACTAAGAGGGTTTTATTAATTTATATTCATAATATTCATATATTATTAAAATAATTAGATTTGAAGATTATGAACTTTTATAGTTTTCTACAAAATGTTTAGTGTTATGAATTACCTCGTTGTTGGCATTCAATATATTTATTGGATCTTTTAAGATATTATTAAGCCTCTAATGACTTTTAGTTATCAAATATGTAGTATTTTTTCAGAATTATCTACAATCTTCCAGATTTTTTTAATCTACCCAAAAAGATATTTATTTTTTTTAGCGATGGAAGTTAGTTCTACCATTTCATTATTACCTATTTTCTCCTACAATATATTTAAATAATAATTTGTTAAATTTTATCCTAATTATTTGTGCTTCAATTAGAAATTTAGATTTAATTTGATCAACTATTCACTTGTTTATTTTCTTTATGGTTCATGTAATTCTCAAATGACTTACTTCATCTGAATCACAATTCAAAAGCATCAATAACTGTACCATTCTAATTTTTCAATGTCCAGTTTTTACATCCATATAAAATTACAAAATCAACACAGTTTAAACAATTCTGATTTTTATTTTTGAAGATATTATCCTGAATATATATAGTTTACATCAAGCATTTTAAATAAGCATTTATTTTATATAGCGCTATATTTATAATTGTAATACATTTAAAGATCAGCCTTCCAAGCTATTGTGCATGCGCTTTTTATGAGTGTTAATAATTTCATCGACATCATTCATTCAGATATTGTAAACAGTAATTTAAAGTGATTGGTTTATCCTCAAGCTTTCATTTTCAGTACTTAAGATTTGCATATAAGCATTTGGGTTGGAAAAAATAAGTGGATTTATTTTATTCTTTCATAAATACTATATCTTGTGTTGGGAATGAAAGTATTCATTTATTATTAACACTCGTAAAAAGCGCATGCCCAATAGCTTGAAAGGCTGATCCTTTAAATGTATATCAAGCATTTTAATATTATTGAAAGAGGAGAGCATGCATAATCAGTTAAAAATGATTAAATTATTTAAATAATTAGAATTTTTAATAGCAAAGTAATATCGACCTTTAAAGAATGATTGTTTATTATATTGCCTTCATGAAAGCAGATATATTAAGTAGCAATATGGTTTTGCACCAAATGAGCATGCTTGATCATTAGTAAAACTTTTTGCTATTCTCGTGCTGTACTTTATTTTAATATTTAGAATTGCATTATAAATTTAATAAGCAGCTTAATTTACTACGTTTATATTTATCCATCCTTTTTTTTTTTACATTCATAATGTTGTTTTATATGTAGCACTTGTCTTTAATGTGTGCGAGGCAATTTTTTTGAAGAGAACGGATGTCGATGATATTTGCATGTGCTTAAAATAATTGCGTCCTATTATAGATCTAGGGCAATTAATTACTTTAAGCGTGTTAAGATGCATGGAATCTAATATTGGTGATAAATGTGGCTTTTATGGACTGTTTATCCATTTCAATTTTTTTTATTGTTTTAATATAATAATAAATTTTTCTTTATTTTTTTTTATTACAACTTCATTTAGTTTATAAAATAAAAAATCCTAATTGATTTTTTTCTTTGTTAAAAGTCACAATTCAATTTTAATTATTCATAATAGATTAGATAACTTTCATATTTAAACAAAGTAAGTATTAATATTAAGATCTGAAAAACAATTTCTCACTTCCAAAGAGAATATTTTCTTTCTTTTCACAAAGTCAAACTGTTTTCATTTTAATGTAAAGAAAACAGTTACAAAATTGTGATAATACAATTTTATCTGATCTCTTCTCAAAAGACAATTTCAAAAATTATTTCTCTTTTCCATTAATACTTTAGAAAAGATGACAAATGCTTTGTGTTTAAATAAATAATTGCAAAATCTTGGCACATTAAAATGGTGTTGACAGTAAAGTATTTCCTAAATGCTATTGGAACAAAAGTTTTTTTTTTAAAAAAAATAAAACTAGTGATATTTCTTTAGAATGGATTAGCAAGGAAACAAAAGGATCTTTAACATCTCCAATGACAGACTTTCATTTAGTGTCAACATCTTTCAAATCAGTCTTTATTTCATTTTCTCTGCTATTATTTCATCATTCTTTAGACATTTTTAAGGCAATTTTTAGATTAATATGTCAATACTTTCATTTATAGCATAAAAGAAGAAAATTTAATAAATTAAAAACAAATATTTAATTTTAACAGCAAAAAAAAAAAAAAAAATGTCAACAAAGTTATGCATGTTCCTATTTAAAATTTATTTTCACCCAGAGACATTATAGAAGGATTATAAAATGAAAAGTAACTATATTCTAATTATTTTCCATTACAAAAATTAGGAAGGGTTTCACTTTTTGCCTATAAGGTCTCAATATAGACTCAATTGCTGGTTCACATTGTTTAACTTATAATATCTTTGTAATCGAATAACCAAAATCCTACTGAAAACAATACTACTGTAGATGGATACTTTGATTTTAAATTTAAACTATTTATTTTGAAAATCACTTTATTCAAAACGTTATAAAGTTTGATTTAATACCGGGGTGGAGATTTTTTTTTTGCCAAGGGGCATTTGGATATTTATAATATCACTCGTGATCCATACAAAATTATCGACTTAAAAAAATTAACCTGCTATTTATAAATTTACTATAATATGACAGCAATATTTGAAATACAGGCATTCTTCATATACCTGGAGCTTAATTGTAAATATAGAGGATTTGAATACTGGATAGTTGAAGGGGGTTTGAAAGTCTGTGTTCAAATTCCCTATATTTATAATATGATAATTAAAACTGCTTCTCAATTAGTAAGATGTTATGTGCACCCTGATCTTGATGATAATTCTGCTTGCAATGAAGTTTATAGGTTTGCATAGGTTAGTCTGGAGTATAGTTGACTCTTTGAAATGCTGAGATTTGAAAAAAAACTGATCATAGACGTAAGTTGTTTCAGAAAAAGATGTATATTTCAATGCATGTCTTCTCAAAGTACAGAAGTCATCATTATAGAACTCAAGCAGTAAATAGAAGTTTGTTATATTTATATTTCAACTCAACAGCATTTTTACAAATGAATAATTTTGTGTTGTCGTTTATCATCAGCTGGTTCTCCATTGAACACTGTGACAAAGATATTCTATTCCATTTGATAACTTTTCACATTCTTGAATATTTTATTAAATGCTGCAATTAGTTTTGTACATTCATTAGCATATTCAAGTGTTATAAAAAATCTCTGACCTTCCAGAACAGGAACTTTTCTTTACTATTTCTTTTTAGTTGTATAGTCCACAGTTTTAATTTAGCTTCAAATAATTTTACATTTGAAAATAGGAAGCTGAGAGATTAGTTGTGGCACTGTAATTTGATATTCAGCTCTGAGAAATACCTTGTACTGTCCACCATGATTGTTAAATCACATAGCTACTTGGTATCATTGAGTTCTCTGAGAGGTTTTCTCTTCATCTCTAGTAACTGTTTGACTTTATTCCACAGTTTGTAAAACTTCATGAGCATGTTCCCATGAATCAGACACCACACCTCACAATGAAAAATAAGATCACTGTTCTCAAAACCAAAATCATTTAGTAACTCTTTAAATTGGTGATCATTAAATCCTCAAATTTAGATAAAAATGTATCCATGCCCCTATTGTTGACACCATATTGTTGAGACCACAATGTCTGGCACAATGACTTTCTTGGTGCCTAATGCACTGGCATATAATTAAATCATTTGGATCAAGACTGAGATTATTCTTTTTTTTGACAATGCAATTAATCTTTTTTTATTAGCCAACTATAGCTAAATGGCCATCTCTAGTAAGGCCACTTTTCAAATGAGTTCACTGATGAAACAATACTCAATCAAGTCCTCATATCTTATGGTGACAATCATCACTTTCAGATGCAGCAGTTCATCTCATATATTAAATTCTGCAGTTATTTCTCAAATAAAAACAACCAGTTAAACAGTATTTGTTATGCCATTATCTCATCACAAACCAGAGAAAAAAATTTGATATCTCTTGTAGAATCCTTAAGTGGTTTTTCAATATTTTATGATAAGCCAGTAATTTGATCTGAGATTGTTTTCTGAGACAAACTATTACTTAGAAACACCTCAGAAGCAGCTATTATAGACTCTTTCACAAGGTGTTTCTCTACTTGAGGTCTTAGGTTGTTTGCAATTAGCTTTCTTACTTCATATTATTTGATTAGTATTATATTTATAATATTAATACCTACTGCAAGCAGCTTGTTATGATTCCAAAATTTACTGAAGGGAATTGATATCTTGATACAATTGGCCTTCCAATTTATTGAGTTTAATATGTTTTGAGTTGCAATGATTTTCCAGATTGGCCTTTGTAATTTATGACTAATACATCACCACAAATTAGACATTCAGCTAGTTTTTTTCATTTCTCTTGAAAAGATTTCCACATTAAGCAACATTTTTTTTACAGTCACCCATAGTAGAATTTATCAACATTTAAGTTTTAATAACTATCCAGTGATGGCCATTAGCACAAATTTATTTCATTTGTCACTGTATATTATCAGCATTGAGATTATTTTGTTTTCTAGTCACCATTTGTAAAATGTCACAACACTAAAGATTTAATAATTATCCATTAACAGGGGATAAGATTATTTAGCTTTGTAGTTGTTTGTAGAATGTTACATTACTAAAACTTTAATAGCTATTGAGTGTGTGCATGAGATTATTTTGCTTTGATCACTTGACTAATACTGCATTCTAAATTTGGAGCATATACATTTGTATTATTGAGAAATAAGATCTTTTCTGTATACTGCATCATGTAATATAAATTTAAGTTGCTGTAAAAAAAGCTATTAGACTTATTATGTTTCAAGTTTTACCTGTGGTTTCCTTGGCAAGCCAGACAAAATAGATTTTGTGGACCAGATGCTATTCTCTACCCTTGATTTATATACAAACCAATGATACTTTATTTTTAAATTTAAGCTATTTTCATTGAAAATTACTTTATTCAAATGTTAAAAGTTTTGACTTAACATATAAAGATATAAAAATTACTGCAAAATGTTAAACCATGTTGAGATTGAAATAAAAAAAGCTTCAATCACAGAATAAATGCTGAAAAATGCAGCATTTAAAAAAATAAAATAAAATAATTATTTATTTTTTGAATCTTATGTTTTTAATTGTTTTAATCCATTTATCAAATTACAAGATTAAAAAATTGTAATGCAACACAATATATATTATTTTACTCAATTAAGGATCAATCCATTAGCTTTTAGCTCTGAATCCTCCATTTTCCCTATGTACGAAATTATACATAGTATTAAATAATGATTTTAAATGTTTTTACTTTGATAATCTGATATATCAGGGATGGCAATAAGTCAATTGTGAGCCACAAGTCAATCATGAAGCCAATTTTGGTCGATCACAAAGCCAAACAAATTAAACAAATTAAGTCAAGATTTTCAAGTTTTTTTGTTATTTTTGTTTTTGTTCTAATTTTTTTTTTTTAATTCTAGATAGGTGAAGTCCACCAAGTCATACCATTATTGAAAATAATATTTTTAATCTTGACTTAATGTAGCTAATTTGAATTAATAAATATAGTTAATAATTACCTGTGATGCTTTAATTCCCCATTTATTTCACACTTTCCTCCATTTAGACTATACCTATGATAACAAGTCAATCGCAACACATTTTTAAAATAAAAAGTAGATCGTATGAACACAAACGTTGGTCATCCCTGTAATATATAATAATATATCAAGTTTATTAGTCATAAAAATTGATATCAAAATAAGTGCCTATTAGTTAAATAAAAGCAATTTTATTTTCATTAATGTAGGTTTAAGTTGGCACTTTTTAAAAAAAGAAATTTGAATTGTATCAAAGAAATAAAAAAAAACACAATAAAAAATTTACAGCTATTTTTTTACTATTTGACCATGCAAGTGATAGCTTGTTCAAACAGTTTTATTTAATTGAGTAATTTAAGTAGCAAGTTGATCAAAAAGTATTATTTCATTGGACACTTGTGCCAGGTTGAGCAAATAGCTTCATTTAATTAACCAAACTGATTTTTTTTATACTTAAATTAGTTGAAAATTTACCTAGTAATCTTTAATTCTTATGTCAATTACTGTAATCATCCACAAGTCTGACAAAAAAGTGTTTTGATATAGAAAATGTAATCTGGAAAGAATTAGGTATTTAAATTACAATTGGGAACAAATCAATCATGAGAAATTTAAGAGAGCAGATGGATAACTAATTTGAAAACACTATCCTATTTTTCAATAATTTTCAATGACCAGCATTTTGAATTAAACAATATTTATATTTGTATTATAAATATGAAAAATAATTATTTTCGTTGACATTTATACGATCATTTTGGAATATTGGAATTCATTGTAAACAATGCTTTGGAAATAAAAGATTAAAATTGCCATATTGCTTAAAAAGTTGTTATTGAATGTGTGATTTAGAATTTCATCAACTTATCGAAATCGAATTATGACATTAAATTGTTCTTTGTGATGATTAATAATTATATGGATTATATTTCCAAATTTATTTTCAAATATTATAATTTTCAACAGCAGCTTCAACTTTTGACCACTTGAATAAGAAAAAAATATTTTAATATTAATCTTTTATTTGTTTAATTTTTTTTTCCAAATAAAAGACAAAATATGATTTTTTTTAATTTTATATTTTTATTATGTATAATATCAAAGAAAGAAAACAAAAAGGTTATTTTTTGAATAATATATAGATCCCAAAAAAATTTGTTTAGAATAGTTTTTTTTTTTTTTTACAGGATTATGTATAAAGAAATGTTGCCCAAATAGTTATAAAAACAATTGTTTTAGTGAAATTTATAATCTCTATGTTCAAAGTACTTATAAAATGAGTTGAAAAAGTGATATATTTTATGTCAAGCGTTGTTAGCCGAGAGGTCAGCGCAACTGCCTTGCAAGCAAGCAGTTGGGTGCAGACAGTTGTTGCGGATTCGCCTCCCTGCAAATGCTATGACATATGGGAAAAAAAAAGTGATACATTTTATAAAAAGCTTTGTAAAAAAGTTCACCCAAATTAAAACTTTTTTAAACTAATAGACTATATACAATGTTATAATATTTTATAAAAGCAATTTTTTTTGTGAATTTTATAATGATATTCTACAAATTACTTGTAAATGTATCAAATAACACAATATTACATATGAATAATGTTTTCAAACTTGATAATGTTATATATGTGTAATGTATTCAAATCTAGTAAAGTTTACTTTAGCATTGAGTACTGGTTATATAAACACTTGTTTTTATGAAGAGTACAAATTTTAGGTTCAAGATACTTGTAAAAATAGCTATAGAAGTACAGCAATACATTTTATAAAAAGTGTTATAAAAATAATTATAAGAATTCTAACATGGAAATGTTTAAATTTGAATAAATTCTTTTATTAAACAGATTTATAATTTTCATATAGTTATAAAACAATTGTATTTTTTTATGAACTTTACAATAAAATTTGACACCTACTTATCAACACAGAAAGTGTAAATTAGCAATCAGAAGAAATTGTTTCAGATTATATTTTTGGATTACTTACCTATATGGTAAATAAAAAATTACATAAAAAATTTGAATAAATATAAAAAGAATCAGATATCTTGAGTTATATAGCAGTTTTATAAGATCATGCATGGACAATGGGATTGCCTACTAGGGGCATCATATTGCAGCTTGACACTGATTAAATGGAAGACAAAATTATCCTGCCATTTATGGAGATAGATATCAACACCACATATAATGATGGACTGATGATATTCTGGTGCAATTCAAGAATTACTGATGAAGGAATCAGTGTAAACTATCAAATATAAAAATAACACAACAATTTAAAATATTTATATATGTTGATCCAAACAAAAATAGGTTGGATTATAAAATGGTGAAAACATTACTTGAAATTAGAGGAACTATCTATCCAAAATATAATACACCAATGGCCCATTACTTAGCAGGATTTAAAAAATTATTTAAAAGAAATTTGGCACTTTGTAAATACAAAAAACACAGAAAAAACAACATAGATGAATATGTTAATGATCTATGTAGTATAGGTTATAGTGAAAACATTCTGATAAATGTTATAAAGTAAACTTTAAAACTACATATTGAAACTAAACCATGAGTTAGATTGCCTTATATTCTGAAATGAATAACAAAATTAAAAAGGTCTGTGAGCCAACTTTCAAAGTTAGCTTCTATACTCTATTTAATCTTAATAGGTTGATTAACAACAGAACAGACAAACTATGAAAGAAGGATAGACCACAGATAGTATACAAGATTCCATGCACCAGCCCAGGCTGTATGGCTGCATACTATGGGGAATTTAGATTTAACATCTCAACTAGATTAGCACAGCACCAATACATATATACGCATGCTAAAAACAACCTAGAATATAAAATCTGTTTTTTTTTTGATCTTCAAAAATAATTTGGTCATAGCTTTGATCCAAAAACAGTAAATTTAGTGTGTACTGAAAATGAGACAGCAAAAGAAAGATCAACATAGTGTGGTTTATTGTCAATCACAGAAGTATCAGACTTAAATTTATATTTACATATCCTTTCATGATCCAAGAAAACTGAAGCAGTCATTAAATCATTATTATTTTTACTTTTTTACACTTTTGTATAACGATTTGTGATCTTTTAATATTTTTTCAATAGTGCACCTCATTTCATCTATATATATGTTAACACACATCCACAAAAAATTTGATGCACAACATTACTTTGTTACTTGATATGAGTGATGCTTTTAGAATTATTCACTAACTTATTAATATTATTTGTAACATAAAATGAAACATTAAACACATCCTTATATATATCCTTAAAAAAATTCACTTGATCATTTGAAATATATGGAATATATATATCTATTCTTTACTACCAATCTTCAACTTCTTTAAACCATTAAAACTCTTTTTAAATTTACATAAAGTCATGTTAATTTGTTTTATCTTATAACCAACTTCAAACAATTCCTTGACAAATATCTCAATATTTTTAAAATTTACTACAATCATAACACCATAATTTTTTATTATGAAACAAAAAAGATATACAACTTTCCATCTTATGCATAAATGATACTTTTGATTTACAATTTATATATTTCCTTTTTTTTTGCAATGGTCTGATTATTAATTTATAACTTAACATATTATTATCTCTTATAATAATTAAAACCAAATACTCAGTACTTTTGTCCTGTGCCTTTTCAACAATCCATTTTAAGCCATTCAAATTATTTAACCCCACTTCAAGCAAATTATAGCATTATTATTTCCACAGAAAAAAACAACATTCCCATACCTTTTGTAAATTTTTATATTTTTAAAAGAACAGATACTTAAAATACTACTCTTATATGTAGATGAATCAAAATTGAAAATTTGTGCAACAATTGGCAAATCCATAGGACAACTTTTAGACATTTTATAATATCCAACTTCAAAAAAGCAACAATGTTGTCATTCAAAAATTTTAAAGAATCAATAATAAATTTTATCACATTTTTACAAACACCTTTACTTTTTAATAAAAGTTCAATTATTTTTATGGAATCCATTCTATCAATAGAACCATACATTTTTGTCACATCTAATGAAGTAATAACATCATTCTTATTAATTACTATATTTTTAATTCTATCTATAAAGACAACTGATGAAGCAATAGTATTTTTTCCAAATCCTAAGTATTTTGTAACAGCTTACTAATATATTTAGAAGTTTGATAAATAAATGAATCACCAAAATCAATCAGAATCCACAAAGGATTACCTTTTTTATGTAAGTTTATATTTTGCAAAAATATACAAGGATATATAGTTCAGAAAAGATATATCTTATAGTACACATTATTACTTAAGGATTTATTTTTAGCTTTTTATAAAATACTGTTAATAAATTTTATTCTCTGACCATATTTATTATATTCTTGTATAAAAAAAACCCAAGTTTATCCATTTGCAATTTAACTTTCTCTATATACTGAAATTTCATCATTAAACACATCAGCAACCCTTTATCTTCTTTCAAACAAATCATATTATCATTCTTCAGCCTCTGTTTAAATTTTAAAATGATCAGTTTTCATGAATTTTTATATAGAATCACATTAAATTTATGATAATTAATTTTCTTGATAATTTTATCACCAATATGAATATCACCAGTAATCATTTCAAATGAATTTTGAATTGCTACAATTAATTCCAAATTATAATCCTCTCAGTATCATCAACATATTTAACTCCATGACTTAAATGCATTTCTGAATCAAATGTATCTTTTTATTTGACAAATTAATAAAATTCATATTATTATAAACTTAAACATGAATTTTTAAGGGTATTTATAAGAATATGTTTAATATTTCATTTTGTGTTACAAATAATGTTAGTAAATTAGTGAATAATTTTAAAAATGTCATACCTGTCAAGCATAAAAGTAATGTTGTGTATCATATTTTTTTGTGGATGTATGTTATCATATATAGGTTAATCAAGATACAGTAATGAAAAAAGATTAAAGGAGCATGAATTGTTATACAAGCTTATAAAAAGTAAAAATAATGATTTAATGAGTTTCAGTTTTTTTGGATTATGAAAGGCCATGTAAATATAAATTTAAGTTTGATATTGAAAGTGTTAAGATTCTTCATAAAGAGAGAAACTATAGTAAAAGAAAATTAAGGAGGTAATTTTAATAAATAGAAAAAAAATTGAATATAATTAATAGACAAGCTGCTAACTTTAAAGTTCAGGATTCATGGGATTTGAGTTGATGACTTTTGCTACCATTTTATTTTTGAATTTAACAGCAGTTGAGGCAGGTTAAAGAATTAACTGAAAGTACTTCTGCAGATTGAAAGACAGCATATAATAGATAATTACTGCTATATATATATATATATATATATATATATATATAGCACTTAAATACGCTCTTCCGATCTATATATATATATTTAAGTGCATATACATTATAATTATAAGGCACTTGAACTCAGACTTTTAAGCTCCCTACAGCTATCCAATCCATCTTATACAATTAATGCATATGACCACATATTTATGAAAAAGATAAATGAATCTCCAATATTTATATTTCTTGCTGAATTAACATTGAACAATTGGTACAGATCACCATTTTTTCCCACACATATACAATCAGTGCTTATAGCCCTTGTTGATACCAATATTATTGTCAGACCCATGTTGACCTTAAGTCAATCTATTCCTCACACATTGGGCCTTAATGTATCCATTTAAATATACAGATTGACTTAAGGTCAACATGGGTATGACAATAATATTGACATCAACAAGGGCATTGAGCATTCATTCCACCCTCACATTTTCAATGATAGGGATGGCACAAGAGTTGGAGGGTGGACATAATGAGAAACAAAAAATTGGATTCAAACATGTAAAAAAGACCACATGTTTTCAAAATGTACTATAGAAAAGAAAATTGATTATTTCTTTATTATTTATTGAAATATGGCATGATAAATAATACTTACATAAATCAAAAATTTTGAATCATATATATATATATATATATATAGCTATGCAAACAAAATAGTTGAATTCCAATGTTTTTTGATAAAAAATAATGCATATCTTTCAAAGTCTACAATAGAATGCAGTTTATTTTTATTTAAATATATAAATTTTTATGAATAAAAACAATGCTGATAAAAATTAGACAATATTTACTTGCATGTGTGCTTTTTTCCAAAATAGAGAGAAATATAAATGGGATGCCAAAGAGGATTCAGAAAAATTCGAATATCTCATTAATTACAAATGGTATTTATATATAGGGTATATGAACACAGACTTTCACATGACCCACCACTCTCCACACTATCTCATAACACTGATACACTTGAACACATATATGTTGAAAAGATAAATAATCACCAATATACGTATTTCATGCTAACCCAGCAATCATCAGTTGGTCCAGATTACCATCTCTACACATACATGCAATAAGTGCTCAGATATATATATATATATATATATATATATATATCTATATATATATATATATATATATATATATTAAGATAGCCAAACCTTATACTTTAATGGACAGCTTCAATCTATTCCACACTCCACCTCTTCAACCATCAATCCAAATGAAAATCTGATGATAGAATGCTCAAAGGCCACTCTGAGGCTGAGATTGTTGTCAAACCCTGTTGACCTAAAGTCAATCTGACCCCTCATGTACAGGACATAATCCATTTAATACATATACAAGGGATGGGCAGACATCTCTATATGAATAGCATTTTCATATACTAAAATAAAAAATACAATTTTACACAAATTAAATGTTTGTTTTTCAATAAGTACATAATGTATACATTCAAATTTTATTAAAAAAATTTTTTTAACAGAAATTAATCAATTGAAATTTATCATTAAAAACTGAATGTATTGTTAAATAATAAATACCTACAGTTTAAAGATTTTAAGTAAAATCTTTAACTTTGTCAGAAATATAAGTCATTTTTGAGCATTATAAAGACACTGCTATCACTTTCAGTCTTTCCTATGTTATTTTGCAGTTATCTACAATGTTAGCTAATCACAAATTTAAAGAGCGCACACAGTATTTGAATAAGAAGTAACTATTTTAAATTGTACTTCAAGTCAAATTACAAGTGTATGTTTTGATTTGAAAAGTTACAAATTTCAATTTGTTTTCATATTTAAACTTATTTGTTTAACATATTTGTAAAATATTTATTTTTAACAAGAACTATAAATTACAGTAGAATTTTTATTTGAAAATATTTTCATCTTTTTGCTGGCTAACAAAAATGTTTGTTAGAACTGCCAGCAAAATAATTATTTATGAAATTTTAATATTGGTTTTTAACATTAACACATATTTTTATTCTTTTATAATGTCTCAGTTAATATTCATTCATACTTTAAAAATGAAATTCAAATAAATATTTTATTCCAATAATTTTTATTAATATAAAAGCCTACAATCAATTATGAATAGAGAGATTGTTACCATTATACATTTACTTTAATTGTTTATCTTAATATTTTGAAAAATTCAAACATTAACTTTTAAAATGTCTATTGTTTAAAGTTTTACATCTGTAATAAATAATGTAAAGATTATCAATGTATGGTATAAAAACATTGAATTGTAAAAACAAACTATTGCAAATATGGACAAGATTGTCATGAGGTCTCTCAAATAAAAAAGGAAGAGTTGGGGTCTCAACTCATTAAGTAAAAGATACTCACTTATGAGAATATTGCTGCTAATTTTTTTGAATTATAAACAAAACTTTAATATTTTTCTTAAAAATATAACATTTTTATTACTTGAATACATTGTTTATCAAAATTCATTTTATTGATAAAAATTAGTGAATTTTTTTTTATATTATTAAAATACATGTTTTAGCATGAAAGCTAAAATGTCATGTCTTTTACTTGAATTATTTATTTTTGTTTTTTTTTTTTAAATTTTATTTGCAAAGTTGTTATGATTATTTATTTTTAAACTTATGTTTTTAAAAAAAAAATTTAAAAACATATATTTATAATTTAAAAATAAGTTTTTATTTATTAGAAGTAAAACAATATAATACTTAGTTGTTAATGAATATATAGAAAATGAATTTTCTTTTAATATTCAGCTTTATTACTGCTTATCATGCTTTCAATATACTTAGTATATTATATCTATGAATATAATACAGTAAATATATTGAAAGCATGCTAGGCAGTAATGAAACTGAATATTTTATTTAAAAAACATTTTCTGTAAGTTTACTAGAACCAAGTATTATGTTAGTTAATAAGTCATAAGAGAAAAAAATTAGTAACTATTGAATTATAAAAGTAAAATAAAAGTCATTTAAAATGGCAAAAAAGTGCTGTTTAAAAGTTAAAATCAAGCATTGTTAGCCGAGAGGTCAGCAGCAGCCATCTTGAAAGCAAGCAGTTGGTTGCAGATGGTTGTTGTGGGCTCGCTTCTTGGTCCAGTGTTATGACATATGAAAAAAAAAAAGCATTTAATTTTATTAGAATTATTAAAATTCTAAAAACTTTTTTATTTAGATTATTGTTCAAAATATAAATGATTATTTGATTTTACAAAAATATAAATTTAAATGTATTAATTTATTAAGTGCAAGCAGATAATATAATAATAACATGAAAGGTTGAAACCTTTGACAGATGTTCCTTAATTGAGAGTTCCCTTGTGCAGTCATTATTACATCTGATTGGCTGTTATATAAGTATTTTTAAAGTGCATCTGTCAAAGATTTCAACCTTTCACATTATTATGTGCCAGCAAAATTTTTTATTCCAATCATTTATTAATATGTAGCTTCTTTCTAGATTTTTTATAATCTCTTGAAATCCAGTTTACAACTTCAAATATCCATCTATTATAATATCTTTCAGCAATATGTCCATTTATGTGGTTCAGTTCTTTTATTAATGTTAGTAATACATGTTTGTTCTCTAAAACATATATATCATTTTCATTCTCTTTTTATTATCCTTAACATGCAACTCTCCATACTTTTTAATCTATCTGAAGTCTTTATATTGCTCTTCTGTTAAATGTCCAAATCTCAGATTTATATATCAGAACAATTAAAACACATTTATTTATTTATTTATTTATTTATTTTTCAAACACATAAACATACTTTCTTTCAATATTATTTCTATCAAAAGAACTCGTTCTAAGTTTAATTCTATGATTATTTTTATCCATTATAATTTCCATCTGCTTTAATATTCTGACCTAAGTATTTGTAGTTAACTTTGTCTAATTAATCATTATCAATCTTTATTATCTTCTTTTCAAAAAATCCATTGAATATGACTTTAGTCTTTTTAACATTTATCTTTAGTCCTATTTTTTTACTTACATCTAATAACTCTTGCAATATTTCCTGAAGTTCTCAATCATTATTTGCAAAAGCAATCACATCATTTCCAAAATCTCGATCACTTAAATAATCTTCATTCATTTCTACTACCTTAGCTTTCCATTTATTTATTGTAAAACTGCTATAAAAATAGAAGATATAAATCTGCCTGTCATATACTCTTCTCAATATTTTAAATTTCACTATGTAATCTAATCGCTGCTATTAAATTCTGATCAAAATTCTTCACAATATGACACCATCCTGAATTTCTATTTTAATACAATGCTTTAATTAATCAATGTAAAAATGCTTATAGAATTAAAAGCCTTTTCATAAGCTATAAATCCAAAGCACAATGGTAACTCATATTCTTTGAATTATTCTATAGCTTCTCTTAATACTTGGAGTAAATTAATTGTGCTAAATTATTTTTAAATCCAGTTTGTTTTTTCAGTTAATTATAACCCAACGTTTGCTGTAGATGGGTTGTAATTATTTTGTTAAAGTTTACTAATAGAAAGTTGATACACCTATATTTGTACTTTTTTTCTTATCACCTTTCTTAAATATCAATATTACTACCATATTCTTTTAATACTTGATACAACCTTATCATTTAGACATTGATTTACAACTTTGTCAACAATTTTATATTTCTTCATTTGCTTTTTTTAAAGATATAAATTATAATTTATTATTATGGAGCTTTTCCTTCTTTATAGATTTAGTTTTACATCTCATTTATTTATTTAAAATACTGGACAATTCAGAAAAAGTAATTTTTTTTTTGTTCTTATTATTATAAAATTCTTCATACAACTTGTCCTTATATTTCATGATGCCATCTCTATTTTTTGCTAATAGTTCCACCTTTTCTTCTTATTGCAGAAATAAGTTTCCTTTGAATACCAAATTGTTATTTTACACTTTTGAGACTTTTATTCTCCTCTGTAGCTTTTCTGGTTAATTCATGATTATATTTATTTATATCATTATTAACATTATTTTACAAAAGTCTATATATTCATTTCTTCTTAATGGATCATTTTCATACATTTTCATATTCCTTCTTTTATTCACGCATTGTCTTGTCTGAGTAGAAATTTTATTGGTGAATTATTATTTTTTTGAATATTTTTTTTATTGCAGTTTTTAATAATACATCAGTTTTTTTTAGCAATTTTATTCAAATTTAAAACTTCTTCATAATCAATTTTTAAAAATAATTTGCAAGTTCTAATTTAAATTAATTGGAATGTTTCTGGGGATTAAGAATATCAAGTGTGAGTGCTGAATTTCTTAGTAATTTTTTTTTCTCTAGTTTTCCATTAAAACATGTCTTGTATCTTACTAATCAATTATCATTTTCTATGTTGAATCTATTAAAAGCATTACAATATTGATTTACACATTTTCAGTTAGTCAAAATGTAATCCAATTCTGCTGTACTTCATTTAGATATTTCCATATCCATTTTTGTCACACAATCACTACTTCATATATGTCCACATGCTGTTAACAAGACTAGCAAACTCTCTATACAGTAGCGCCACCGAGTGCAATCTAGAAACTAGTCTGGGGGTATTGGATGAATAGGCATTAGATGGGGATTTTATGCACAAACCTAGCTGCATCCATTGATTACAAAGGTTTGTACTTGGTGGCACTTTGGAGAGTTTGGTACTCATATCCATTTTTGTTTAATATTTTTTTTAAAAAAAAGAATTAATAATAATATTTTGTTTTCTGCAAACTCTGGTTTTTTCTATTCTCTCATTTATTTCAGCATAAGTAAATTTACTAGCAATGCTTTTAATTTTTTAATTCCTTACTAAATCTAGCCTTAAAATTTCACATGGCAACATTAAAATGTTATTTGATCTGATCAAAAGCATTTTATCCATGCATACAAAAATCTCTATTTATTCATCATAATGAGAACTTGATGGGGCATAAACCAAAAATATATGTACTTCATATCTTATCTTCCATTAACTTGACTAACTAATCTTAACATTCCATCTGATACACCATCAATCTCCACAATATTATTATTCCATATTTTATTTATAAAAAATTACATTTCATTTATACTTTCACTATTTGTGCCTTTGTATTAAAGTATAAATACATTTTTTAAATTGTCTCTTTGTCTTTTTTTTCTTTTTCACAAAGTTCAACAACATTCCATTTAATAACATTAGACAGTTAATCATTCAATTTGTGAAATATTTCTCCACTTGAAGGTGATCTGCAGTTATATGTTCCTAAATAAAAGATCATCATTAAATAGTCTGGTCTGCTAACAAGAAATTCTTAGTGAATTCTCCATTCAACCATTAATCTCACTGAAAGGTAACTTTACAGCCTCTTGTGAATAAGAGCTGTAATTTAATTTTGCTTAATATAATTATAAATATCTATTAAAAAGTTCATTCATGCATAAATTTATTTTAGTTTTTTAAAAAAATTCAACTATTTTAGTTTTGATCTTAAAATCAGAGGTTAAGAGCCAATAAATTCACTGCACTGATTTATGTGTTCATGAGCAGGCTATCAATATTCTGTAGTACATAAATAATCATATAGTACATCAACATAAATCATATAGTAATAGCAGCTGCAATGATAACAAGATTTGTATTAGTCATTAAGAAACTGCTCTACTTCTTTCCTTTAAGACTGCAAAGTAAAATCAATGGATCTACTTTCAGATAATAGCAAAACTTCTTTCTGCAACTAATGAAAAAATACAACAACACATAATAATGTTCAGATTCTACACTTCTATTCTTTTTTTGATATCATGATATACTTTTATTTAGTATATTATTCATTTTTCTTGAGCTTTCTAGTATATCAATTGCATTGAATTCATTTTTCTCACAATTTACAAATGAACATCTTGTAATTTCTCTAGCTTTTATTTGACTTATGAATGTAAGTGCAAATACAGGTGACATCAGTATAATTAAAACCTGTTTTAAGAATTTGTTTGACATTCTCTGAATCCATTGGTTTTCAAATGTACAACAGATGGCTCTGAAATAGAGCAATGAAGTTAATTATTACTCTTAGTATATTTTTCATAAAGGAATTAGTTTTTTCTATTATTAAAAGTACAATTATCACATATATAAAAGTCTTTTATTGTTTATTTGCTGTACATACTATCTCTGTATTCAGGACATTTGTTTTTAACAGGATATCAATATCTGAGAATGATGAACTGCATTAAAGTGTACATTTTATATAAACACGTGTATATATATATATATATGAATTACATATGTATATACATGTTGAAAATATCTATAACACACATATCGGTGTGTATACAAACTGTTCATTGCTCATTGCTCTATGAACAAAAGAAAATAATAAAATAGTAAAAATTAAAATGTTTTTAAATTAATTTCTAATTTTTAAATATATATAGAAGAGCTGATAACAGAGACAGATATTGAAATTTGTGTTTAAGAGGATATTTTGTTTATTTAAATATTATCTTAGGAACTTTGCAAAAGAGTCAATTGAGCAACAAATAATAAAGTATGACAGCCATGTAATAATAGCTGATTACTGGTAGTGTTAATTTTTCATTGTTTGTCTCTAGTACATTTTAGCTTATGGTTCAATAGTGGAACAGCAAATTCTAGAGCTTAAGTACTATGGATTGTTCCCAATTCTAACACTTCTGGTGCTCAAATCTCTTATAAATTTTAAAACCATTGATTACTTGCTTTACTTGAATTATAAACATTAATGAACCTTTATATTATTAAACTTATTATTTATATAAATCAGCATTTATTTTTTATAGCATCTGTATACAGTTGTAATCACATTCATATTGGCTTAAAACCAAATTGTGCAAACGCTTTTTATGATTGTTAAATAATAAATGAATACCCTCTGACCCATACAAGATATAGAATTTATGCAGCAATAAAAGGAATCCTCTTATTACTACGACTCAAATGTTTATATATGAGCAAATCTGAAGTACTGGCACAGAAGGTGTGACTATAGAACAGTCACTTTGAATTACTATATATTCATAAGTTATATATAGTAATTCAAAGTGACTGTTCTATAGTCACACCTTCTGTGCCAGTACTTCAGATTTGCTCATATATAAACATTTGAGTCGTAGTAATAAGAGGATTCCTTTTATTGCTGCATAAATTCTATATCTTGTATGGGTCAGAGGGTATTCATTTATTATTTAACACTTGTAAAAAGCATTTGCACAATTTGGTTTTAAGCCGATATGAATGTGATTAAACTTATTATTGTAATTTTTATGAATAGATTTGTGGGATAATAAATTAACTATTTTTTGGATTTTTAACCAGTTCAGATAAAAAGTCACCATATTGAATTAAAAAAAATGATTTAAGACATTCTTCAGTTTTAACAATATTATAGCAAAATGTTATAAGTTTTCAGAAAATAGACCAAGGAAAAAATAAGCCAAAAAAATATAGTGATTACCATTAAAAAACAACAAAAAAAGTCAATATCCTGAAAAATTATTACTTGATTGTTTGTTCATAATTTCTAATTTATGATAACTATACTTTTAAAATTATATTTTTATTGATAATTTCATTATATTCCTCATAAAATTCTGATTCAAAACATATATAATACTTCTTATCTGAGATAATTCATTGTTTCAGTACTTACAAAAATAGGAATGTGAGAGTATTTCATTTTTACTTGCACCTCAGAAGTTAAAAAGTCTCAACATGTCTATAATAAAATGTTTTTTCCCCTAATAAAAGATAAAAATAAATAAAAATTAATCACATAATAATTATTATAAATCAATTATTATAAAATTATCTCTAACAAATTATTATAAATAAATAAAAAATTAAAATTCAATTAACATTGTATTATAAAAAAATGGGGAGGAGAGGGATAATAAAATCACCAATTCATATTACTTACCAATATAAATACAATAAAGAAGTAAAAAGGCATATTATTTAAAATTAAAAATATCACAATAGTAATGTGCACTAGTATGTACACAATAAAACTGTGATGTGTATATATGTATATATTTGCAAGTCCTTCTATGAAAAGTTATCAAAGCTTGACAGCCTAAGAAATAAGATGCACTACAGATTTGAGATCTATGTTTCTTATTACACACTCAAAACTATTTTGTTTTTAGACTTTTGATAAACCAACCTTGTTAAGAATATCATCACACTGAATAATCACCAACCAATTTAAAAATATGACATAATAAGATTCATTTAAATGACAAAATTAGTTTATAATTGTAGAATATGTAAGAATGCCTCACTTCAATAAGTTGTTAAAAATTTGTTAGTAAAAAAAAGTGACTATATATAATTCTTTTTTAATAATTTCACATTTAGAATTAAATATATTTTTATTGTTTACCAAATATTTAAAAATTCTAAGTCATATATTTTAAAAGATATTGAATTTTTACTTTATGTCTTTCATGGGATAAGACTTGCAGATGAGTGTACATATTCATACTATCTAATATTTAATTGCAAAATATTAAATATATTATTTCATACTATGAAATATTCTTAGTAATAAAAGATAACATATTTTAGACATACTGTTTACCGACTGGAAAAAATAATCAGAAGTGAATCTGACACAGAATTCTAATAAAAAAGGCAATCAGGCAGTCATATGTCTCTTAAATGTAAAAATAAGTTATTAAAAACAAAGTTAATAAAAGAAAAATTAATAAAATCAAAAGAAAACAAAGTCAGTAAAACAAAAATTAAGTAAAATAAAATCAATAAAAATAAAATTAATAAAAACCAAGTTAGAATAATGCAAAAACTACTAAATAATATAAAACATAAGTCCATAGAGGAATAAATTGTAAATAAAGTCTTCAGGGTGTTAAAAATTCATTTTCCACTTGTGCTGATAACTAAAACAAAACAATAACAATTTTTTTTGATTTATTGCAGTATAGAATAATAATAATAATAATAATAATAATAATAATAATAATAATAATAATAATAATAATGATGATGATGATGATGATGGGGTTAATAATAATAATACTGCTACTGCTACTACTACTATTACTATTTTTTATTATCTGTATTACCTTTCACCACATGAAAATAATTCTGCTAGAATGAATCCACTTAATACATAAAATCAAAAGATTACCAAAGATCTATACTTTATAAATACCATGTCAAAAGTTATTGGTCATGCTGTATAACAATAAACAAAGAAATAAAAATACAGATATAAATTACCCATTGAAACTATTCAAAAGTTATATTCTCATATGAGCATGAAGTAGAGGCATCTGCATTTGGAGACCTTTGGAACACACATGCTAATTTACACTCCTAGTAATCCCATGTGTAATGAAACTACACAAGGTGATGTATGCAGTAAAACTGGCACAACAGAGTTACTAATACTTGTCACATTTTGAGTATGATAAAAAGCAATTCATCCTCTCACAGAGTTATTACAAAGAGATATGAATCAACATTCCAAACAGCTAAACTGAGTTTCATGTCTCAGGTTTTTTTAGACATACATGACAATACATATACCTTGGAATGCTATGGTGATAGAGATCTACACATATATGATTTACATATGGTCTCTGTTACAGAAGTGGAAATACCTAGCTGTTTGGGCCATATTTTCTTCTTGCAGAATATCCATTAATTAATATATGAGACAAGACTCTCCAAAATTCTAAATGAGTTTTAGCTTTCAAATGTTTAGATGCTATATAAATGGAATACAAAATATAAGCATTAGAAATTGCTGTGTCTAAACAGTGCCAGAATGATTGCAAGAGCCATTGCTTGGATTTCCTATCCCAATAATATTGGATCTATTTTTGATTGGCCAAGATGATGCCATTCATATAGTAGTTATACTTTTTTACTGCAGGTGGACATGATATATTTGTTATGATTCATCTTTATTTCTGGAAAGTGGATATAATTTTGTAATCATAGCCATTGCTTTCTTGACTACCCAAATCAGGATATAAAGGCCACTCTTTTTATCAATAACAAAATGTGAGTCTTTTTTTTTCTTTTATGATTTTATGCAATTTAGTGATGCTATCTGAAATACTTTTTATGGTTATATTTATTGTCCTATGGAAATATGATCTATTTGCATATAATTCATTTGCTAGCTGTAGATTTGAAATAATGTAATGCTGTTTTGCAAGATGGAATGGAACTTCTAAAATCATAACCTGAGTACCAAGGCATATGCGAGAATCAGCATTTGATTCTTTGCCTGCATGTAATTCCATGTGAGGCACATAATCATTATGACTATAAGCATGCACCCACTACTTGGAACCTCTATTTCTTGACTTTTCAGAGCTCACATTGTCACATGGCTTTACAACCAATAAATTTTGTGATCATTCCATCAACTGCAACTTCTTTATATCTGATATATAGCTGTAAAATTTAACATGGTACTGATCTATAATGGGCCTAATTTTATAGATGTGGTCAAATATATTTTTTTTATTATTTGACTTTTTTTTATTGTCATTAAAATGCAGACATGCTAATAAATTATTAAACCTTTTGAAAGTCATTATGTCTATAAAATAAGGCTATCTTAGACTTAAATGAGAGTCTCAAATGTCCCTTAACTAAATTACATGGATCTCATATGAAGTCTCAGTACCATTTCAAAATCACAGACGACTCATAATCTGAAACATTTTTCCAATTACACTTTTTTTTATCTTTAGTAATATATTTATTGGTTTCATCAATTATTTTACACACATTTTCTTATCAAAAAGTAAATGAAAGAAATCTGAAATTAAATATTCACCTTGTAATGGGGAACTTTAAATCCAGAGTTATCATAAAATTGCCTATACTTACCTGTTATATCATCAAGTTAGGTGGCCTATTAGTAGGTTGTCAGTATGAAGGATCTGATATATCACTAACTTAAGCCATATATGTTGTCTATTCTTTCTACATATTCTGGATGGTAAAGAAGCTTCTTCATCTTCTGAGGACAAATGAGAATTAGACAATTTGTTTGAATTGCTGGATTACAAACTATCTCTGGAATCCAAAAGCCTAGAAATTGGAAAATCTTCAATGTGTGAATAATTTCTGAATCCATTTTTTTTTCAGTTAAAAATACATCATTATTTTATTGAGGGGGGGGGTGACTAAATGATTTTTTAAAAATTTCACTAAAAATTCAATTTTTGTCAGAGAAAAACATAGCATATACCTTTCAAAAGAGGAAAAAATCATAGAGAATGACAGTATTGACACATGTAGCATCATCCTCAACCATTATCAATCCATTGTAGGATAAAGGTCTCTCCAAGTTCAATCCATATCTGATATTGAGCTTTTCTTTTCCACATCATATCTGCACTCTTTCTTATTTCATCCATTCATCTCACATGTGGTCTCTTTCTGGGTTTTTTACAATCTCTTGGAATCCAGTTTAAGATTTCAATTGTCCATCTATTATCATCTCTTCTGGCAATATGTCAGTCCCAATTCCACTTCTGTCTTTTAATCTGTTCAATGAGGTCAGTAACACCTGTTTATTCTCTTACCCATATATTGCATTTTCATTTTCTTCTTGTTACTCCTAGCATGTATCTCTCTATACTTTTTTGAGTGGTCTGAAGAAGTATGGAGAGATGTATGCACATGTATACTTCCCTCAATTTCTGTACAATTTTGAAATGAAGAAATTATAATTTTTAAAATGAGCAATGCATGCACTAAGCATGACTTTGTGGTCAAAAAACTATTAAGAAAGTAAAATATTTTCTGTATTATTTTTTAATCTTGCTCTTTTACTCATATTTCAAAATTTTTTAAAATTTCTCTGGTTTCTATTATAAATTTAGTATAGATATTTTTTAATTATTCATTTTACTGATTTCTATAAACATAATATAATCTCATAACAGTAATGTATATTTAGAACAAATCATCCATGATTCTCACTTGATTATTTTACTTTATCTATAATTTCATTAATATGAGTTTTTTTTAGAAAAAAATTAATTTTCAACTTTGAACATGAAAACATAGTTGACAATGGCAAGCAGATACAATTATTTTCTTTTTATAAATTTTTTTTTAATCCATCCATTTACCAAAATTTTAAAATTATATTTGGGATTATGTTATTATAATTTATTATAGATTATAATATAATTTATTTTAAATAGTTAATGGAGACCAAAAACTTAGAAAAAATTAAGAATACATTTAATATGAAAATTTTGTAACTCTATAAGTATCATGTATTTAATTAGAATTTTAACACAATTTTTTTTAATAATCAGACTTGAATTCTCATAATGGAATTTATATAGATAATGGACTTAGAATCCAAATTTTTGTTATCATATTACACATATTTCTTATTTAAATACAGATATACTTTATATCCATGAAGTTTACATGTAATTATAGAGGGTGGGACAACAGACTTTCAATCTTGAAAGTCTTGGTTCAAATTCCCTATAGTTTTTTTTCTCATGTGTCATAGCATCAGCTAGAAAGTGAACCCACTAACCCAGGACAACTGCTTGTAAAGCAGCTGTCACTGACTTCTCGACCACCAATGTTATATCTCTGATTTGTAATAAGAGAAACCATCTTGGGACCTTTATACTTCAGCTAAGAATATTTGGATTACTATTTACAAACTGATATTTTAAACATGCTTTGAAAATTTTCAGCTAAAAATTCCAAAGACTATCCAGATTTAATTCCTAGATTTGATGTTGTGGTATAATATAATAATCAAATAATTTTTCGATTGGGATTTTCATTAAAATTTGGGCACTAAGAGCGACAAAGCTGAAACCAAAAACGATAGCTTTTAAGATTCATATTCTTCCATTCTACAATGTATTAAAGCATGTGGTGATAAAATAATTTAAAGGTTTATTGCTCAAAGGTTTCAAGAAGTTGAAGTACCAGCAGGATCAGAACAGATTCTATGTTCCATTAACTTTGATCTCATCTATATCACCCAGAACTGTTAAATGTACTAATTAATAGACCATTAAAGTTTTAATAATATCTCTCTAACATTTAACAATTATTCTAAATACTTAATTGTTAAGATTCAATTTAGATCAGTATTTGATATAATTCACCGTATGTGTGTGCTTTTCTTTAAATATAAATATATATATAATTGAGTAAACTCAAAATCATTATTAAAAAAACTTATGTGATCAACCGTTTAAATCAAACTTTTTATTGTTTGATAAATATATATCCACTTATGCACACAATTTTTTTTCTATATTTACATAAAATGCAAAATAAATGGATATCGCATTAAAGAAGAACAAACAGTTTTTAATATGGAAAAAAAAAAGCAACGTTAAAAAAGTTGTTAATTCTCAATCTGTGTGGTGTATTTCATCAGGAAATATTTTTCATATCTCTACAAAGCGTGAAACCAAGGCAAACACTTGGGATAAATTAACAACAAACATAACTGTTAATAATTATGACTTTTCTTTTTGCTTTTTAAATTTATTTCAAACAAATAAACAAAAAAATAAAAATAAAACGTATCTAAGATTGATGATGATATACAATATATACTCCTTGCGCGCGCCTAAGCTACAATCCAGTAGCTTTGATAAATTATATGTTTTAATCTGGTTTTGGCTAAAAGTTTTTAAAATTGTGTCTGCACCGTACGAATTTTATAGTTGAAATAACCATCTCATGTCAAAATATTAAGGCAAATTTTTGTTGGTTGTTTTATAAAATTTTGAATACACTCTTTTTCAATGGTGTGTGGAAATAGATCCTGATACAGATTTGTTAAAAATCTTCAATAAAGCTTGTATAAGTTAATATTTGTTTACAACAACTACTATTTATGTTAACACTATATTTCATAATGAAAATCTACTCTTAAAAATAACGTGCTGCAAAGCCTTGTATGAGGTATATGTTTAAACTATATAAAAGTTGTTTTAAGCATCTATGAGAATAAGTAAATTACCAATTCATCTGTCTCTTGCCCAGTTTTAAATAGATTTCCTATTTCAGTGATGCATGAGAAGGGCTTGTATAGAAATAATATTATTTTAGTAGCTTGGCCAAATTATTATTATTTTTTATTGTTCTGATTTGTAAATTCTGATTAACAATTATTAAAAAAAAATTTATGTACTTTTTATTGCTTCTAATAATATTTATGAATGATGTCTTTGAAATTTTATGTCTATTTTCTAATGCAGAGACCAGTCTGTATGACTTTCTTTGATAAAACACCTTTAGTCTGTGAATACAGACAAATTTTCTCTTTAAATGGATTTAAGTAGTAGAAATATTTTTTATGTTAAAATAATTAGAAATAATATATTTAATAACTCTTTTACTTATTAAATTCACAACTTTCATTAAACTCTAAGAATATTTTATTTTGTTATTTTTAAGTTGAACATAAGAATTTTTAAATCTTAACATATACTTAAAAATTATATATTCTTTCAGAAATCTTATAAAAAATAGTCCAAACAGATTTTCCACACTTTTTCAATAAAGACAAGCTTCTTAAAAATGATTGAAAGTTTTTATTTTTGGTTTGAATATAAAATGAATTGATTTAATAATAAATGCAGTAGGACTTTATTATAAAACATAAAATAAAAAGCATAATTGTCTGAAAAGAAGCAGATATGAAAGTTAATTTGGATTTTTTATTATTAAGGCATAAAAATGGTATGTTGTTTGAAATCATGGATATGAAGCATATTGTCAAGCTTTTTATCATTCATTAATGAATGATCATGACTGTTCTAAATTTTGGTGAATACAAAAAAGTGAAGAATGTCTTGGCAAATTTATAGGTTTAAAGTATTGAACATTGAACATCATTGCACATAAAATGTATGAGTATTTTATAAGATTAATCCAAACTGTATCTTGGTTAAAATTTATCATTGATAAAAATGTAATTATCAGTAACTATACAAAAATATTTTTTTATTCATATTAGTGAATTTTAAATGTTTCCAAATGTCTATATCATCATTATTTAGAATATTTAATTTTATGTATTTGAAATGAATTCAATATTCTGTTAGATAAACATTTATTTATCAACTAATTATTAAATGGCTGTCAAAGTTGACTTTGTCTTAACTACCCGGATGTAAAATGACTTTGACTTAGCTACCTGAAAGTAAAATTTTAAGATTCATATAAATTTAAGCCTCAGATTATACATACATCAAGCAGAAATGCCATCCATTACACAAGAGTTTTAATTATAAAAAACATCTAAAATATTCAATAAATCATAAACTGGGTAAAAATATTAAGATCTTTTAGGTTTATTTTAATGTCAGAAACCAAATATATTTTATTTTATATGCAGTATTTTTCATAACATATTTTCATTTAATATATTTAGGCTTTTGTAAAGTAATGATAACCAATCTGCCTATTATGCTTTAATAATTGAGTTTGAATCACCAAATAAATATCATTTTTTTAGATTTTTAGATGGTCATTTTTAGATATGCAAAACAGAGAAGAAAAAAATATTTGATCTTTCATCATCCAACAGGTAGATTTATGCTTTTTACTTCATTGTTACACTATGAGGGAAGAGGATACTGAAGAGACCTTTCCCCATAGTCAATTATTTAAATAGTCCGGGGAGAGGCTGTTGGAGAGGCTCTTACTCTGCAGTCAATTTTTTAATCCTGCTTAAAAAAATTCTAAATTTATAAAATAACTCATAATGGTCATTTGAGATTAAAATTAGATTATAAAATAATTTAGTCAGACAACATGTTAATATGCAAGATATTTTATTAATAGTAGTTATCTTTTATACTAAAGATTTTACACTTCTGAAAATTTAAAATTATTATCATGATATACTTTTTTCCTACTTTTATATCTATATTCACTACATTTAATAATAACAAATGATTGTTTTTGAGTTGGTAGTGTACACTTATTGCATGTTTCTGCACATGGAAATTACAAATATGATATAAACAAGCTTATATATAATTCTCTATGTAATAAAATATAAACAAATATATCAAATTTTTTTTAAAGTTATTCTCTATGTAAAGAGAGGCAAAATATTATTATTGAAGAAACTAGTCTGTAGATAAATATAACTGGAATGAATCCTTATTGCAATTATGATTATTCATGATGTCTAAGGTTGCTTGCTGAAACCCAAAACACTAATTATTTTTTTCACATTAGCATTTAAAGTTATATTTAGACCTGTCCACTAATATCAAAATACTATTATTAAAGAATAAATGTACATTAAAAAATATTATCATTAATTTGGATAATATACATAACCTCAATAGCAATATGAATTATTTTATTATCTTTTACCATCTGATATATCTCTGCATGGAGTGGTTTACCATGTGTCTAGTTATGTGGTACAATGAATAGAAACTGAAGTTTGAATCTGGGTGAGCTTGAAAACTTCTCACAAGCTTATAATTTTTTTCAGATAGATGGTAAAATGTCACTCATAAATGATATATAGCTGTTTTAAACTAAAAAAAAAACAAGGAAGGCAAACAAAATTATTTACCAATAAATAATTAACTAGTCTAGTAGATAATGATTACATAGAATAATTTTTAATTTTAATGACCTACAAATTACATTTCAATAATTCTTGTATGGTTAATATCTATAAATTTGCTGCAGTTAACAGCTTATTTTTTATTTTATTTTATACTTACTGCATAATTAAGCAAGAGTTATCATTTAATAAATTATGATTTCCAAATAAAGAATATAGGTTTAAATGTGTAAATATGCTACTTTCTAATAGATTATGTTGTAGTATCATATGTAACTAAGTCAAAATTTAAACAAATAACCAAATTACTTTTATTATAGTATTTTGGTCACTTTTTAAATTTATCTGTGATGGGTGGGGTATTAAGCAGTACAACTCTATACCATGCACATGTGATTATGAATCTGGTTAAATCTGGATATAATTTCAGTTACCTGAAAATTACTAAATATGCTTCGGAGTTTATCAGGTAGCTAGTTTATAGCTAGCCTAGTTAGACATTTTAATTTTTTATTGCTGAATACAATATATCTTGTTATTTCTAAGTAACAAATAAAATAAGGAAGACTCATTAAAAAGGCTTACTAATTGTCTGTTATCTGACCTAGACAAGAATACCTTTTTTTTATTGTTTCTCTATGGTAAGGTGCAGAAATACTTTTGCCTTGAAATTGGTTATTTATAAATATTTTAAAAAATATTGCGAAGCCTAATTATATATAATCAAAATTACTCCAAATTCACAACTAAAACAGACTAGCCAATAAAATAAATTCAAAAACAGTACCAATGGTTTCACTTCTACAAGCAGATTATTCAAATATAAGGAACTACAAAATAACATATTTAAACAAAACATTGCCCACAATTCCACTTACTTCCCATATACCCTTAATATTAAAAACACTTTTAAATAGGTTAATTGCTTCAGAATCATAAATTTTTAATAATAAAGATTTTTAAATTCTTTTTATTTCATTTCTCTCAAAAAAGGCAGCTTTAGCTTCATCAAAATTAATAGTGCGGCTTGTATCTTTTTTATGGATATACAAAACAGAAATAAAATTTTTATTTCTAACCCTACTTTTATGTAACTTTATTCTTTCATTTAATCTCAAACTATTCTGACATATACATACTTTCTTGCAAAAACAAGAGATATTACACACTACTCCAGGAATACAGATGCTAAACTTCCCAAATTGTATGGAGAGTTTAGCCTTTGTGTAAATAACTTATGTAAGCATAAAAAATGATGACCATGTAATGTTTAGTAGTTTAATACTCCTGGAATAGTTTTTGTATTAAAAATTTTTATTTGTATTATTTAATAAACTATTCAAAGTAATACCCCTTTTAAAGAAATAAAATCATATGATTTTATTTCTTTGCCATTTAAATTGTCTTCTTATAAAATTGTATGTACAATTAGTAATTTGTTTGGAAATAAGAAAACTACTTAGAAAAGTGGTATTACTTACTTTGAATAGTTTATTACACAATACAAAGAAAATTTTTGATAGAAAGACTATTCCTGGACTAGTGTATATTATCATTGTTTTTGTAAGAAGGTATATATAGATCAGTGTAGTTTGAACTTAAATGAAAGAATAAAGATACATATAAGTACCATAAAAAAGATACAGGCCACACTTTTAATTTTGATGAAAATAAGGTTGTCTTTTATGAGAGAAATTAAATAAAAAGAAGAATTAAAGAATCTTTATTATTAAAAATTTATGATTCTAAAGCAATTGACTTATTTAAAAGTTCTTTTAATATTAAGATTGTATGGGAATTAAGTAGAATTGTGAGTAATGTTTAGCTTAAATATGTTATTTTTTAGTTCTTTACACTTGAGAAATCTGCTTGTAGCAGTGAAACCATTCGTAGTGTTTTAAAGTTTATTTTCTTGACTAGTCTGGTTTAATTGTAAACTTGGGATAATTTTGATTATTTATTGACTAGTTTAGCAACACACACACACATATATATATATGAAATATTGTCTGGGTACATCCATTTTCAACGTATTAAAAATTTATCTATATATATAAACCAACATTAAACCTTAAAACATCACATGATCACTATCTTCCATGCTTGCTCATAACTGTTGTTATAATAGGCAAAACTCTCTCCATATGGTAGTGTCACTCTAAGCAAGACAGAGTAATCAAGGGATGCCAAAAGGCTTGTGCATAAAATCCCCTAGTGCCTACTCATCCAATATCCCCAAACTAGTTTCTGGCTTATGGCCTTCGTCAGTGAGGAGCCTTGGATCTGAGAGCACTGCACCTAGATTTTAGGATCTAATGCAACTCTCCAGCAGCCACCTTTTAACTCTACATAACTATTAAACTATGAGAATAAAATTGAAAACACACCGATATTTTCAATCTAAGCTCAATAGCTCAAATAGTCATATGGGTCTGAACTCACTGATGAAGGCCATAAGCCAGAAACTAGTTTGGGGATATTGGATGAGTAGGCACTAGATAGGGATTTTATGCACAAGACTTTTGGCATCCATTGATTACTCTGTCTTGCTTAGAGTGGCACTACTGTATGGAGAGAGTTTTTCCTATTATAACAACAGTTATGAAAAAGCATGGAAGATAGTGATAATGTGATGTTTTAAGGTTTAATACCAATTCTGCCTTATAGGAAGGTGGTGACTATGGTTGTAAAAGAGCCAAAGACACCAAAATGTATGGATGCTGAACTAAGTTCAGACCCATATGACTATTTGAGCTATTGAGCTTAGATTGAAAATATCTGTGTGTTTTCCAATTTTATTCTTATAGTTTAGTAATTATGTAGAGTTAAAAGGTGGCTGCTGGAGGGTTGTATTAGATCCTAAGATCTAGGTGCAGGGCTCTCAGATCCAAGGCTCCTCACTGACGAAGGCCATAAGCCAGAAATTAGTTTGGAGATATTGGATGAGTAGGCACTAGATAGGGATTTTTTGTACAAACCTTCTAGCATCCATTGATTACTCTGTCTTGCTTAGAGTGGTACTACTGTATGGAGAGAGTTTTGCCTATTATGAACCAACATTTTGATGAGGTCACACTGATTATCAACTTGGTAATAAATAGTGTAAAATAATTGTAGGGGCACTGTAAATATTGATATATAATAATAATGAACATTTTATTAATAGAAAATAAAAATGATAATTATAAGAAATTATTTAGATTAATGAGTTTTTTTTAAATTCTTTCAAATAAAAAAGTTATTTGCATGTATCATCACATTTGTTGATACAATATGGACTTTTGAAATTTTCAATGGCTTCTCTGATCTGACATTATTGGAGGGTGTCACATCTGGCAGGTATTTTTGTATCAGAAAAATTAATATGTCCTATATCTACAGCATGAAAATATAGTGTTGATGCTGATGAGTATTTTTAACTGCTTTAATATGTTCATCTCTTCCAGCTTTGATGCAACACTCACTCATACTTATATAAGAAGCAAATGCTACGTGAAGTTTCATCAACTCCATGGACTTCAAGAGGTATTGAGTTTTTGGCTTGGTTAAAGGAATTGTGCTTTAAACTTGATTGTAATGCCATTATTATTTTTTTTGATAAACATGTATGCGGTATATGCTGTCTTTATATTATAATGTTTTAAAAAACCTATTGAGTTTATGGAATTTTATATAGCTTTTGTAAAGCTTCTTATATAGGTACAAGTAATCATCACATCAATGCTAGAAGAGATGAACATATTAATCAGTTCAGCATCAGCACAATCTTTCCATGTTATAGATACATATAGTATTGACTTTTTCTAATCCAAGAATACTATCCAGAAGGCACACTCTTCAACAATGCCAGATCAGAGAAACCATTGAGATATTTAAAACATTAGATTCTATCAACAAATGTGATGATACATGCAAATTACATTATTTGGAAATATTTTTTAAAAAACTCATTAATCTAAATAATATCTTATAATCATTATTTCTGTATCCATTAATAGAATGTTCATTATTGTTTTAAAATATATTTATTAAACATAGTAACATAGTAATATACAGTTAAACTTTATAAAAATTTACATAGCATTCAGAATGAAACTTGAAAAAGTCAATGCAGAGAAAAGGGTACCTTAATAAGATTAAGAGAAAAATAAAACTTTCACCCAAGTATCATCATGAAGACTCACAGTCAAAAGCAGAGAGTCTCGCTGCTTGACTTGATCAAGAAGCTTAATAAAGACACTTAGAGCCGAGTCCTGAGAATACATCAATGCTTACAGTACGACCTGGTGATATTGGTTTATATATATATTAGTACTTGTAAGTTTTCAAGTAAACCAATATCACAGCTCATATTTTTGATAAAAATACAGTTTTGGGGTCCTCAAAAATGTTTACAAAAATGTCCGCTAGGAAACATCATATTTAATATTTACATTTTTTTTTCTTATTCCTGTTATTCTAAAAAAAAAAAAATAAATTATTTTGGAAAAATTAATTACAATATCTAAAGTTTATTTTTTTTTTTTTTGGATTAACTTATCAACAGAAAAATGAAAAAATAAATACAATATTTACACTTTATTCATGTTAGCGGTGTCCAATCATATTGTGTCACACTTTTTGGGAAAACAGGATCTTGTATCTCTGGAAATAGTCAACTGTATCATGTTCTGTTACAGGAAGGTCCCAAATTTTTATCATTTTGATAATTTACCAAAAAAACTGCTGACAAATAAAACAAAACAAAAACAGCTGCATTGAAATAAAGTATAAGAGCGTCTCCTCTCTTCTCACATTATAGTATAAGTAAAAAAAAAAAAAATGAAATAAAACTTTTTATTGAAATTTATTAAAAATTACTCCTTTTTAAAATTTAACAATCGATTTATTAATTTTGTTTTAATTTATCAATTAGCACATCTTCGGTAGATTATAGGACTTCGAACTGTACATTTATCAAAAATATCGGCTGCCAATTTGGTTTACTTGAAAACTCACTAGTCCCTATATTTTATAAATATATATTCAATTAATTAAACACAGATGTACCTGGGGATGATATTTCATTTATATTTGAAGCACGTGAACATTTTGGATTTAATATATATATATATATATCCTAATTGGTTATTTAAGAATATTTAAGCTATATTTGAAGGTGCTGACATCCTTTTGCCCTGCAATTGGTTATTTAAGAATATTTTAACTATATTTTGAAGACTAATTATATATATATATATATAACTTAATTGTTTTAGTGCAATGATAGAGGGGTGCTCTTAAAAGTCAAGATTCAGGTATTGCAATAAGATCTATTACTTACTGTATTTCCACATTACATGATCTTCCAAATGGCATATTATTTGTTTATTTTATATGTATATAGTTTTTAGTGTAAAACTCGCTGGAAATTATATTCAAAAATGTTAATAAAGCATTTAATTTTTGAAAATATATATTAAATATGTTATTTATTTTTATGTTTGGTCTAACAATCACATGTACTGTAATTTTAATAATTGAAAATATAAAAAAAAGATTATAGTTGTATACATGTGTATATGTATTTAATGTTTATTGCTAGATTTAAGTAAAACATATTTTCATTGTTTATTTTAATCATTGGATTCTTTTTTTTGTTATTAATATATATGTATTTTTAAAAAAGCAAAATTAT
Source organism: Epiperipatus broadwayi (assembly GCA_028023455.1). NCBI lineage: Eukaryota > Metazoa > Onychophora > Udeonychophora > Euonychophora > Peripatidae > Epiperipatus > Epiperipatus broadwayi. The sequence goes on from JAQFVV010006417.1 coordinate 414,615, forward strand.
AGTTTTAAAGGTGTGTCTTATTTAGAGTGTTTTGTTTGTTAAAATTATTTAGGGCAGTAATTGATAGAAATAAACTGAAGATGGGTGTGTTATGAAATATAATACTCTATTATAGATAAGAGTGTGAAAAGAATTAAAACATAAAAATTATCTGTACGTACGAAATAAATTAATAGTATATATATATTAAAAAATCAGTACAATAAATACAAGCAGGCAAAAGGCTGAAAAATGTAACTAGCTACACATGATCATACATTAATTTTTAATGGTTTTAAAGCATTGTAATATACGTTAGTTTACTATGCTAATTTAGTCTTAAATAAGCATCAAGAAAATAACAATGGTAAGTAAGCCTTAACAATAATTCTGCCATGGAATTTAAAACTATAGAGTCATTAAAGCAATTATAAGGATAGTCTTTTCTACTTAAAAAGTTTTATTATCCAAAATAGATGTGCAGAAAAAGATACTAAAAAAAAGAATAGGAAGACTATAGATGTAATAACATTAAGAAGTCTACAAAACTGATAATTAAAGCAAATTTTCAGATGCTTTGAGAATAATGAGAAATGTAAATAAAACTATTAATTCGAAGCTTGGAAAATTTTCTTAGCTAACTTGATAACTATATACATTTATTAATAGATGCCTTTTTATATTTTGAATAAGTGGACATATAAGAAATGCCAAATGAATTATTGCAAAAAGTGATATAATTCAATTTGAAAATTAGATAATAAAGGTGGTACATACAAAGGAGAATAAAAATATTGCAAAGTACCTTGTGGATTGATTATGATGAGTTAGAAGAAGTTAACAGCTACAAATACCTCGATCAGATTATTAATACAGATGGAAACATGATGAATAAAATAAATCATAGAATTAAATTTGGAATCCTTTTGGTAGAAATAACTTGATACTAAAAGGAAATATGCCTATGTGTTTGAAAAGAAAGGTTTTTAATAGATCTGTTGTATCAGTTCTTGCTTATGGACATTTAATAGAAGAGCAATACAGCAGAGACTTCAGACCACTCAAAGAATTATGAAGAGATGCATGTTAGGAGTAACAAGAATATATTGAAAATGCAATATATTGGTCAGAGAAGAAACGAGTGTTATTGACATCATTGAAAAAATTAAAAGACTGAAGTGGAGTAGGGGTGGACATATTGTTAGAAGAGATGATAATAGATGGACAATTGAAATATTAAACTGGATTCCAAGAGATTGTAAAAGACCCAAAAAGAGACCACACATGAGATGGAAGAAATAAGAAAATGTGCAGGGTAATGTGGAAAAGAGAAGCTAAAGATCAGGAAAGATGGATTGAACTTGGAAAGACCTTCACTCTGCAGTGGATTGATAATGGTTGATGATGATGACCATGTGGATATTAATGGAGAGATAGACTTGGTATAACTTTGGGAAAAGACTATAGATGAAGAATTAAAAAATTTGGATAATTATGAAATAATATTAAATAGATGACAATAGATAGAGTTGCATGAAGAAATTTTGATGTAGTCCTATGATTTATCTAAAAAATTTAAAGAAACCATAAAAATGTTCATAAGTGCTATATGCTTTTAGTATGTCAATGGTACATTCATCATATGAAAACATGATAAAATACTATTACGAACATTTTGGATACATATCAACAAATTTTCTTCAATTAAATTCTTAATTGGATTTTTAAAAAAGGTGTATAAAATGTTCTTACGATGAGACTATCTTATAACAAATCAACATTAATGTTTCAAAAATGCATATATAGAAAAATATTTCATATATGCATTTAATCATAGCAAAGAAATTAAATGGAAAACCAACTATAAGGTATCAATACATACCATGAATAACAGTCAGACCAAAGAAAATCTGCAATTAATACAATATCATAACAATTTTCCAAAGTTATAATATATTGGAAGGAATTCTAACTATTACAAAATCTAAACTTGAAATACTGCAAATTCAAAACACTCATCTATAAAATACTTTCTTAGTATAACCATCTCATTAATGAGTGATTAAAAATATTTAAAACAATGATTTGAGAGTGGGGGGAGGCATGTAGCAGATTAAACATGTACTAATGAACTCATATTAAATGTGGTAACACAGGCATATTGGGTAAAGAAGTAAAAGTTGATTACATCTCACTTGTAAATTTAATATGATTATCCATAATGTTCAGAAAGCATTCATTAATTTTGCCTTTAAAAAATAGAGAAACATAAAACACCTTTATAGATAAATATATAACATTTCAATAGATAATTTTGAGAGAATATCCTGGTTAGTTGGAGTATCATCTTAAATTCAATATTCATAAATCTAAAGATTACAAGTTTAAATCATTTGGTGGCACTAACCAAGGTAATGCCATATAAAGAAGAGATAAAATTAGCATCATATTAAATCACTAAACATCACATGACCATCATTTTTTATGCTTACACAAGCTGTTAAAATGCTGACAAACTCTCCATACAGTAGTGATTCCCCATGCAAGCCATGGAGATCATGTGGTCCTTAATAGTTAATACCATTCCTGATCATGAGAAAATGGTGACTATGGTTAAAAAAGAAGCAAATAGTCTAAAATGTATAGATACTGAACTAGGTTCAGATCTGTGTGACAATACAGGCAAATGAGCTTGGATTAAAAACATCTGTTTTTTTTTTGGACTTTTAGCATTATAGTTAAAGCTAAAAAGATAAAAAGTGACTGTTGGAAGGTTGCATTGAATCCTAAGACCTAGTTGCAGGGCTCTCAGATTCGAAGGTCCTCATTGATCAAACCCACAAGTTCAAAGCCACAAGTTAGAAACTAGTCTGGGATATTGGATGAGTAGGCACTAGATAGTGATTTTATGCACAAACCTTCCTGCACCCATTGATCACTATGGCTTACATTGTCTGAAAAAACTATATGGGAGCTTGTTACTGTTTTACCACATTAAATGTTGTCTCTCTTACTAACCTTTATGTTATTAGAACAGTTGCATGTACTTAAAAAAATATAACTAAATTCAAAATTTTCAAAAAACATTTAACAACTTTAGAATAAAAATAGTTCAACATATAAATAAAATTTATCATCACAAATCTTCATACATTCATTAGATTTTATGAACAGTAGTGCATTTACATTTGTTTTTCAATTTTTGGCACTTACTTCTATGTGAGATTTAACTTGGTTATGTTTAGTTTTGAATTTTTAAGTGTATCAGATGTGAGACAGTTTAATTCCTGGGATAACTTTTATAAAATATGCATGTGGAAATGTACACTAGTGGCTACTGTTGCCTTCAAAGTAGTTCCATTGTGCATTGCATTTATATACTGATTAAAATAGTATTCCCATTTCTGAACACATACTTGAAACTCATTTTCAGGAATACAGCTAAGCATCTGTCTCACATTCTGTTAGATATCAGTTATAGTAGAAGATCTTCATTCTTTCTGTGCAGTTTTTCATTTTGGAAATAATCAAAAATCAAAGAGAGCTAATTTGTGTAAATAGGCTAGATGATATAGTTGAAATTTTGGTCAAAAAGTCTTTCACAAAACTGTACTATGACTTTGTGCATTGTCATGATCAATGATCACCTTGTCATATCACAATTTGGATCTTCTTCTTTAGACAGAATCTCAAATCTCTGAAGTACTTTTAAATAATATTGATGATCAATTGTTTGTCCCTGTTCAATAAATTCTTGGTGGACTATTCCCTTATGATCAAAAAACACACCAGAATGATCTTAAACTGTGAGTATGACATGCATACCTTTTTAGGGCACAGTGAATCTGGGGAATTTTATTGCATGCTCTGAAATTTTATTTGTGGATCACACTGGAAGTACCAAGTTTTATCATCCATACTTATTCTTGGAAGCAGATGCATATTTGAAAAAAAAGATCAGTTGTAACATCAAGCCAACATTGGTTCTGTTCATCCATCAAGATTCAAAGCACAAACTTAACAGAAATCTTTCTCATCTCCCACTTTTTATTTAAAAATAGCCTAACTGTTCTGTCAGATTGTCCTGCATCTTGCACTTTATTAATATTAATATCAGTCATTGTTGTTTTTAGTTGTCCTTTTATGGATCATTCTTCACATCTTCTTTTCCACTTATGAACATCTTATAATACTGAACACAATTTCTTCTTAACAACTTCACCATATGCCACTTGCAATAGTTGTAATGTGTCAGTAGCACATGTATGCTTTTGATACAATTATGTCACAGATAATACTACATGGCCATTCTGGAAATGAAATTGTCACATCTTGTATTAAAATATGTGCACATTGGTACCAGAAACTAATTGATCATTGTGAATGCTGCTTATTATTGTAATTAAAAAGTTTAAAAAGAAAAATCTCATATTCTTTAAAAGATGGTGTACTATTGGTTTCAATATCAATAAAACAATAAAATTTTGTTGCTAGAGATTTTAATATAATTACAGTTAAAAATAGCAAATTATACACATATTATTAATAATAATAACATTGAAACTGTAAACTGCATTCATCTGCCATAATCAATATTTTACCCAAAATGATTTAATAAAAAAAAAAAGTCATTATAAAAAGATTTGAATTCAATTATAATAAAAACAACTGTATTTTATGGATTATATTATAATTATGAATCTAAAGATATAAAAAAGCTAATAATAGAAGAGCATTTTACTAAATTGTGTTACATAAATTTTAGTATATTTAGTATCTGTGTCTTTATTTTTAATATCTTTATGATTATTGTAGTCGTGTGCTTAAATAATTTAGATTGTAGGGTATAACAATGAATAGGTGTGCATGTTTATGTTTTTTCATAGATATATTATTTTAGCTTCATGTTAAACTGTAAATATGCAAAATAAAAATAATATTGAGCTATTAGCTATCATAGAAAATATATTACTCTAAAATTAATACTAACACATGGAATTGAAGAGCACAAGTAAAAAATCAATATAGCATAAAATACCATTACACAATTTAGCCATATAGGTGATTTAAATAGTAAAAGACTGTCTTCTTATTCCAACACATCACATTTTGCCTAACCTGGCCTAGAGTGATAGATGACATTTTTATATCATACTTTTACATACGCTCAAATAGAGATGGAATTTACACAATTATAAACTTTACCTCTATTGATTTATCAATTTGTAATAATAAGGCAATATACCTTATAAATAATTTTTTTATTACTCTTATCCAATAATGGATAAAATTTCTGTAATATAATTTTCACTAAATCACTTTCATGCAAGATATAATCTGGTTTCAATCCACTTTTAACTCCTTGGGAATTATACATCTTTTTCACATTTTGGGTCATATTTTTGTGATTACATCCCTCCAATAAGGTGTTGGTATAGTGAAAATTATACTACAGAAATATTATTCACTAACACACCTCATATATTTTACATGCATACAAACTGAAAGATTCTGTGTGAACACACACACACACACACACACATATATATATATATATATATATATATAATGTACAAACTAGGCATATATTTACTGTGTGTAATCATCAGTACTATTTATTTCTTATATTTTTCTCTAAGAATAAAAAATGAGAATATTTCATCACTATATTATCCATATACATTATTATATTAAAATTTATATTGAGGTAATAATCCAAATTATATCACTTTACTGCAGGGTCATATATTTAGGTACGAGTAGTCAGTAGCATTAAATCATAGTCATGACCAGATATCCACATTAGTTTCTGACTATTGGTTAACCATGAGATGTATTACATTACATATATTCATTCAAAATGCAATTTATTTATTTTTATTATTTTTTATTTGATGACTTGAAATACAAATACTTTAAGGTTTGAATCTAAATGAACATCACTATCTAATTAAATAAATTTAGTAATTTTTAAAATATTTTCATTATAAGGATTTAATATAATTTTTTTATTTTTATTTTCAGGTTCACATTAGTCTTTTTTTTTCATGCCTTAATTTTATTATTCTGTTAAACTGATTAATAAGTAACATAGTAAGACCTAGTCTTTTCTTTTTAAACAATATTTATTTTATTTTTTTCCTTCTTTAAAGTTATAGTTTGAAAAATTGAATGAAATAAACTTATATTTAGCTGAGAATACATTATAAAACAATTTTTAAATATAATCCTATAATCCATGACATGCATACACACAGAAATCCACCTTCTTGGGTCAAAGCAATAAAATATAAAAGGTTAATAATAGCCTTTTATAATTATTTTTATTTTATTTTAAAAAATTGTTTATTAAAGCATAAATATAATGAAAACTACTGTATTTGCCATACATTCATTCAGATTATCAGTTATTTAAAAATAAAATGTAAAAAATAACTGCTATGTTGCTGAAAAGAGTTGTCATTTGGTATTGGTCTATTAGCCACTGTACATAGCTTGATGGCACTGTTTCTGTGAAAAAACGTATTAATATATTGTTTCTGGGGCCTTTTTTTTTTAAATTTGCATTATTCTTATCATTCTAAATAATCAAAATTAAAAAAAACAACAAAAAAACAATCGAAATAAAAAAAACACTTTTTTTTCAAATTTATGTTATTCTTCTAATAATAAATTAAACATTTAAACAAAATTAAAAAACAAACAAAAAGACTTCATTAAACACTTTTCTTTAGATTCCCAAATTTATGTTATTCTAAACAAAATTAAAAAACAAACCCCAAAAATTCACTGAAAAAGTAATCAGCCAATTGATTTTGTATTTTATCAGTAGACTTTCTTTTTAAATATGTAATACAAGGGAGACAAAAGGCCACACTATTAATTTTGATGAAGCTGATGTTGTCTTTTTTGAGAGAATTTAAATAAAAAAAAATTAAAGAATATTTATTATTAAAAATTTATGATTCTGAAGCAATTAACTTATTTAAAAGTTCTTTTAATATTAAGGATACATGGGAAGTATGTGGAATTGTGAGTACTGTTTAGTTTAAATATATTGATATTTTGTAGTTCTTTACACTTAAGAAGTCTACTTGTAGCAGTGAAACTATTGGTAGTGTTTTAGAGTTTATTTGCATGGATAGTCTGATAGGGTTGTGAGGAGTAATTTTGAATATTTATATAAATACATATTTTAAGGTTATTATATCACAGTGATGATTAGTCATTATTATTAACATTATTCCTATGGAAATAGTTGCGGCTTTACTTCATTAGCATTTGAAATCAGTAAATATATATATATATATATGTGCGTTGTGCACAGATAATGAAGCTATTTAAATTTAAATGTTGCTGCTGAGCATGCTTTCAGGATATTTCATAGGTTGCATAAACCCGAAAGCATGCTTGGCAGCAACATTTAATTTTAAATAGCTTTATTATCTGTGCACAAAGCACCCTCCCCCCCACACACATATATGTATATATATATATATATTATTCCTATGGTAATTTGATTTTCAGAGTTTACTAATGCAATGTTCGTGCAATTTTCTTAGAATAAATGAAATGTGAATAATAAAGATCCTTAGTGTTATCTTTTTAAAATAACCCCATCATTATGCTTAAAACTTTTTCACTAAAATTTATATTTGTGCTGTCCAGATAACTTTAATGAAATATTTTTTCTCAAAAACAAATAACCAATTAACATTCTTCCTTCTACCTTTTTCTACATTTATTTCTTAACAATCTGAGCATATCTGGATATTTCAGTATCTTCCATAAAAATATTTGACATTAGTGTTACAAAACAAAATGATTACATCTGAATTGTGAATATAATGTGGATATACTGCTTCACTTCAGCATTTTATAATTAGAAAGATCTTCTTGGATAACAAACTTTTTTAGATGGAAATCATTCCAGGGATTGAAAAATGTGTAGATAATAAAATAAAATAAATAGTCAAATGATTTCTTGTTCACAAGTTTAGTATAAAGTTTAAGAATTTGAATTGGTAAATGTGAAGCCATAATATGGACCTTGAATTCTTGTGTCCCCCAATATATTTAGCCATGGAGAACAGTAAATTGATGACTTGATTGGTAAAACTATGGTCCATTTTTTTAAGTTCACAACATCACTTTATCATTGTAGCATTCAAATAAAAAACTATTTTGCTTATAAACCACATAACATTATTTTGATGGAAACTGAAGTGTTTAAATATATGATGTTTTTTTCCATGATTTGCTACCCTGTATTTTTATGTTTTTAGTTATAATTCTTTGCAATATCCATTTATCCCTGTATTTATTTTAAATATATTAGGTTTATTTCCAAATTATAGTCTATCATCTTTTATCAATGTAGTAACCTTGCTATGCTTAAAACACTTGTTGAGTTTGCAGAAAAAGAAAAACTTTATATTATGAATTCTTTTTTTGAGAAAAATGTTAAAAGGAAAAGGACATAGAAGCATCCACGTGAAGATGCAGCAGAACTTGATTATATGTTGACTAACAAAAAATACATATTTAAGATTGTAATACCCTTAATAAATTCAACACAGGAAATGATCATCAATTAGTAAGATGTAAGATATGTATTATTACAAAAATAGAGAGACAAAAATTATTACGAAAAACAATATTTACAGTTGATATTCCTAATCTTCAGAAACATTCTAAAGAATTTAAATTAGAACTTGCAAATCAGTTTCAATTATTAATAGATTTTGAACATAAATTAATAAGAAAATAACTGATACATTTTTAAAATCTGCAACAAAGATAGCTGGTAGAATAAAGCATAATTGACTAATAAAATTTCTACTGAGACTAGAGAATTAATAAAGAAAAGAATAAATATGAAGATATATAAAATGATGCATTATATAGGATTAAATATCTCAAATTTTGTAAAATGGTACAAAAAAGTTGATAATGATATAAGAAAGTATAGTTATGAACTAGCAAGGAAGACTGTAGAAGAGAGTAAAAGACTCAAGAGTGTAAAATAATATTTTGATATTGGTATGAAACTTATATCTGAAATAAAAAAAAAAGATGGAATTATTACTAAAAAGAGAGATGACATTATGAAATGGATAAAAGACTTTTATCAGGAATTATATAGTAAACAGAACAAGTACATCCTACATCTATTATATCTTCTGAATTGCCCAAAATTTTAAATGAAGAAGTAAGACATGCAATTAAATTTATGAAGAAAGGAAAAGCTACAGGTAATGGTGGAATTATAATTGATATATTAAAAGAAGCAGTTGAAGAAATAGACATTTTTTTGGCAAAGTTATATATGGAAATGTCTAAATGATAAAGATGTACCAAATGATTAGAAGAATGCAGTATTAATACTAATATTTTAAAAAGGTGATAAACAAGATATTAGAAATTACAAACCCATCAGCCTTTTATCAGTTTTATACAAAATTTTTACCAAGATAATTACAACTCATCTAAAGAGAATATTATATTTCAATCAACCAAGAGAACAAGCTGGATTTAAAAGTCATTTTAATATAGTAGATCATATCCAAGTATTTAGAGAAGTTATAAAAAGAACAAACAAATATGAGTTGTCATTATGTTTTAAATTTGTAGATTATAAAATGTCATTTGATTCTACAAGCACCTCTTCAGTGATTAAAGCGTTAGATTATCAAAATATAGATCTAGGATATTGTCATATTCTGAAAAATATTTATAAAAATGCAACAGCAACAATTAGATTATATAATGATACTAGGAAGGTTAATATTGAGAAGGGGTAAGACAGGGTGACACCATATCTCCAAAACTTTTTACAACAGTGTTGCAAAAAGTATTTTGTGAATTAAAATGTGAAACTAAAGGAGGAAAAGTAAATGAAGATTATTTAAGTCATTTAGATTTTGCAGATGATGTAGTCATTTTTGTAACTAATGCTTTAGATCCTCAGAAAATGTTGCAGGGGTTATCAGATGAAAGTAAGAAAGTAGGACTAAAAGTAAATGTTAAAAAGACTAAAGTAATGTTCAAAGGATTTTCTCAAAAGATAAAAATAAAGATTGATTATGATGAGTTAAAACAAGTTAATAATTAGAAATACCTTGGTCAAATTAATACTACAGGTGGAAACATAATGGATGAAATTAATAATAGAATTAAACTTAGTTGGAATATTTTTGGTAGAAATAACTTAATAAATAAAAGAAAATATGTCTATGTGTTTGAAAAGCAGGATTTTTAATAAATGTGTTTTATCAGTTCTTGCTTATGAATCTAAGACTTGGACACTTAATAGAAGAGAAATACAGAGACTTCAGGATACTCAAAGAAGTATGGAGAAATGCATGTTAGGAATAATTATAAGAAATTGAAAATGCAGTATATGGGTAAAAGAACAAACAGGTGTTACAGATTTCATTGAATGAATTAAAAGACTGAAGTGGAGTTGAGCTGGACATATTGCTAGAAGAGATGATAATAGATGGACAATTGAAATATTAAACAGGATTCAAGAGATTGTAAAAGATCCAGAAAGATACCACATATGAGATGAGTGGATGAATAAGAAAGTGTGCAGGGATAATGTGGAAAAGAGAGGCTGGAGATCGGAAAAGATAGATTGAACTTGGAGAGATCTTCATCCTGCAGTGGATTGATACTGGTTGAGAATGATGATGATGACTTAAACCATAAACAATTTAGAGAATTGGAACACAACTGCTCCAGCTAACAAAATGTATAACAATTTAACTCTTTTCAAACATAGACATCAACTTTTCTCCTAGATATAATTTACTCCCTCTCACACTTTTATGTGTAAATAAAAAAAAACCACATTGATATAAAATTAATTCTCTCAAATAATAAATTGCTAATATGGCGGGTATTTTTGTTACTTTACTCAGTTATTACATATATGTGTTTATGTATGTTCACTAATATAATTGAAGGTTTTTTATGATACATTGCTTGCACTCTCTGCAAACTCGATTTATATTTGGACTCAATTAAGTTAAAATTTGCTTTTCATGCATTTGGTTATAGCTAACACTTAGGTAATTATTTATTATTGATCGGTGAATGATTATCTAGCTATTCTTAGTTAATTAAAGAATAAAATAAGGATAGGAAAACAATTAAACCTTCTCCACTGTCAATTTGCTAATATTGTGAGTACTGTTTTCTTTTTATCTTTGAGTGGTTTATTAGAGAGACTAACCTATATGAAGATTTTTTATTTTCGTGTCATGTTTTGCTTGAGTGTTTATACACATGACTTTAGTTAAAAGTATATCGAATATAATAATATGTGTAATAAGAGACGATCTAAGGATTTTTTGATAAAAATATGTATTATACAATTACCCATTAAAAACACGCGCACATACATATCTATTATAGATTCACATATAAATGATTAAGTCGGTTGAAGTAATAAATAAATAATAATAACTGTGTTGTTTGTTCATTGTAAACTTGCAATACATATTTGGCAAGTGACAACCCTTGATTGTTAATATGCATATATAGATATATGTTTCCTCGGGAACCTTCTGTTTGTAATATTTTTTTTACAACGCTAAACTATGTGCGTGTGTGTTTACGTACATGTGTACATGATTTCAAATAATTTATCACAAGTTTGCACTAAAAATTATGAATGTATTATAAATTATATAAAGTTCTTCTTTAATATCATGCCTTTATTAACAATTTATTTTGTTAACAAACTGTGTAATTCGATTTTTCTTCAACTCTCTATGAATGAAAGAAAGCTAAAGAAGTATATGGAGATACATTTGAATAATAAAACTCTTGAGATCAACTTAATAAAATAGAAAGATGACAATTTGGAAATGTTTATTTGCAATTTTGTTACTAAGATACTTTGCAATTTTCAATTGAAGAATATTATCAGTTTGAGTTAGAAAAAAAAAAAAAAAACCATATTTATTGCTGTATGTATATATTTGCATTTCAAAATTTATGCGAATCATATATAAATTTTTAAATTATTTTACAATTTTAAAATTAATTTTTACTTTAGAAAAGTAGATTAGACACACACATATGTGTATGTATATAAATACACGCACACACGTTTACATATATTTAAATTTTTTAATAGCTTAATATAGATGTAAATTTATTAGTAAATGAGAATTCCGTTATATAAATGAAATTAAATCCACAACCAAGATGTAATGATGTGTAGCCACCAATAAGTCCATTCTTCTGGCTCCTACATAACAACGTGAGTGACTGACAGCTGATGTTTTTTTTCAGTAAGCAGAAAGGTTCTCATTGGTTGCTACATATTAATACACCTTAACTGTGGATTTAGCTTAATTTATATAACAGGACTCCCCACTTATTAATTAATTTATATATATATATATATAAGAAAACAGCATTTAGATAGGACATTGCAAAACAAAGAACTTATCAACAGCTATCACACAGGACAGTGAAAGAGAGGGTAATACTGGTGAGTCTTTCCAATTGTTGGTTACTGAGAGTTTGAACATTTTCCCATCCTTGCTTTACCCTCTAACTAAAAATAGATATCTGACTGATATTGAAAGATTTATTAGATTGGTCATAAAGTGACTAACTGAGCAAAAAATCTTAAGCTAAGTGAAAAATTTCAAGTTTTTATATATATATAAACTACGATTCTTATTTTATGTTGTGTTATCTGTTTGAAAATGGATTTAAATATCTAGTGGCAAAGCATGATGATCTAATGACAATGCTTTAGTATTATAAGCCTTGGTTAGGATAATATTACTGCACGTCAAATTTTAGTAAAAACACATTATAGAATTAAAAATAAATAAATAAATAATGAAATTGCTTTATTGCTTTGGAGTTCTTAAGATGGTGAGTGCCAGAAGTGAAATTGATCTGAAAACCTTTCATCCAGATTTTGACACTCGGTTACTGCACAAATCATAGCAAGACACATAATAGAATTAAAAGTACAGTTATTCCAGAGTCTAACAATCTAAACTTTATAAACAAGGCAAAACTCTCATACAGTAGTGCCACCCTGTGCCAACCAGAGTAATCAATGGATGCCAGAAGGCTTGTGCATAAAATCTCCATCTAATGCCTACTCATCCAATATCCCCAGACTAGTTTCTAGCTTGTGGCCTTCATCATTGAGCTTTATACGACTATATAAGATATTGAGCTTAGATTGAAAATATTTTTGTGTTTTCAATTTCATTGAATATAGTTTTATAGTTAAGTAGAGATAGGAGGTGGTTGCTGGAGGGTTGAATTGGATCCTGAGATCTAGGTGCAGTGCTCTCAGATCCAAAGCTCCTTACTGATGAAGGCCACAAGCCAGAAACTAGCCTGGGAATATTGGATGAGTAGGCATTAGATGGGGATTTTATGCACAAACCTTCTGGCATCCATTGATTACTCTGGTTGGCACAGTGTGACACTACTGTATAGAGAGTTTTGCCTTGTTTATAAACAATTATGTGCTAGTATAAGAGATGGTGATCATGTGAATCTAAACTTTCTAAAGATTCTATAAATTATGATTGTCACCATTATATACAAAAAATGTAATTTGTGTACTGCACATACTGTATTAACAGGGGACTATTTGCTCTTCCATTTTTACATTTTTTTACTATTTGTGCTATTATTTTATTCAGTGCTTGTAATACATTAAAGTTTTAAGATTCTATGACAAAACTGTGTATTTATGACTGTAGTTTAAATATCAGAGATCGTGTCAAGTGTAAACTTTATTTTATATTTACAAAAGATATAGTTATATTATTAAGCATTTCATAAAAGATTGGAAAACAATCCTTTTATGACCATTCACGATATAAAAAAACAAACAAACATAAATCAGACAAAAGTTAACTGTTTGTTGATTAGCCCAAAGATTAAAAACATAATACAATTTCCCTTCAAAGTATTTTTAAAAAAAGAAAGACGGGAAAACAGACATCTTCTTAAGCACAGTAAATAATAAAGTTACATTTATCTTTTCTTTAATCCATAATTTAAACAAAAAACATTTTAAAATAAATAGTTAATATAGTTTTGTAAATTAATATTTTTTTTAGACTTAGATACGTCACTTTTGCTAATATTAGTAAATGAGTTCTTTATTTTCAAAAACACATACAAATCTGCAAGGCTCATGAATTAAAAATTACTGAAACAATATTGGCCATCTTGTAAAATATTATCATAAGAAGTATTACTGAAACATTACAGTGGCTTTCTATTTTTTATATATTCTTTAACCATATATGAGAAAAGAAGTTACTTCACAGAATATTTATAAAAAAGCTGCTATGTAGATTGAACTTACCAATAACTCAGGATATAGTATCATTAATTAAAGATATAATATAATGGAGAGTGACAATTAAGCAATGTACTGAAGTCTTTCAAACAGAAAAGTAGTTGCAGGAAAAGTTAAAAGACAGCATCACAAAATATGACACAGAGAGAATAATGTTCTGACATGTCAAATATAAATGTGGATGAATTTATATTAAAGTGAATGGTTTGCATAATCTTTATAAAACTCACATCTAGTCTATAATGTTTATATTCTTCTTTTTTAAATTAGAACAATGTGCAAATGGTAAGTAGACAACTTGTAATAGTATTTTCACATATTATTCTCAGTAGCAGCGTTTTTCTAATATTACATAATACTATTAACTAAGCATTACGAATTTTTATACATGTTTATTGTTTATTAATAAGATTTTTTTTTTGTTAGTGAAAATAACTTTTTTTTACTTTTTTTTATTTTTTATTTTATTTTTTCCAACAAAAAATATTTATGTCATTAAAGAATATTATTTTTCATTATTATGGCAAAAAATATAGTTGGATAATTTTGTTTTCATGGATTTATAATTTTTAAGATATTAGTATAGCCATTAGTGTTTTGTAAGAATTTTAAAAAAATTTATGTTAATATATAATACTTTATAAGAAAAGACATTGTCTTTATTACTTATATAACTTTTTTAATACATAATTTATATATATATATATATATATATATATCACTATGTTTACAAAGGGATATCATTCTGAAGCGCTTCACAGTAACAATATAAGAGGATCTGTATGACCTGAGTTCAAAATCAGATTTGATAAATCATAAAATTTTTAAAGATCCTATATAATTTTAGATTTTTTTTTTTTAGATAACTGGCTCATAACTAATCAGTTAATTATCCAATAACAGCAATTAAGTAGGATTTATTTTTAGCTCTAGGATCTAGCAATTGGCAAATTGATTTTTTTTTAGATGTTTTTTTTTTAAAACAAGGAATTATTGAAGAGGACTTTATTCTGCAGAGATTATTTTTAAAAATGTTTTAATTATAACTCTGCCATATTGAATAATTATTTTGATCATTATAAACAAATTCCTATTTTTAATTTTCTTTGTAAATTCAAATAATTATGCAGAGCTTTGTGCAATTATAAAGTGACAGATTAAATTTATGGACCATGGCTGATCTCTCTCATTTTAATGCTTGTATTTCTTTTGAGCTTTTGAGCAATAAATCATTTGATTTTTAAAAAATGTAATTGTCTTATTTGTAATCTCTAAATTCATCCTAAAGTTAACAAATAATTTATTTTCATACATTCTCAATGTGTGAAATTATCTAAATCTAATAATTGCATTTCTTAAATATTTTATTAATACTTTCTGTTCACATAGTCTAAAAATTTATTTTGTAAATTTATCTCTTTTTGTCATCATGTAAAAAATAATAATTGAATAGCTATTTTTGAAGAAGTATGACATATGACAATTATAATTAATATCACTTTTATTTTTCCATTTTATATAATATAAACATATTTTCTTGAAATTTATTTTTCTACAGTTTCGCTTATACAGCAATCTTTTTCAGGGCTTTTTTTAGTTGCAACTCTGAAGAAAATGGCTATCTGTAATGAAATAAAATTATTTGAAGAAAATATTATGTTTACAGTGTCTAAAGTGAAAAAGGAAATTGTTACTACTTATAATTATATATGTCAATAACTAATGTATAAAGAATAAAAAAGAATATAATAATGCTTCAAAAAGAGGCATAGATGTTTAAGCACTAGAAATGATAGGTTGAGCTTTGATAAATGGACTTTTAAGCTCTTAAATTTAGCTCTCTATACCTGAATTAAGTTGCTTAGAGAATATGAAAACAATCAAGTGATTTTAAAACCATTACAACTAGAAAATTCAGTTAAACATAATTTTATTGCCAACATATTTATAAAGATTAAATATGGCAAAAGAATATTTATAAATTAGTGATTAAATTACATCACTGAAGAATAATGATCATGTATACAAAAAAGTTTTATAAAATAAAAAAAGGAAATTCAATAAGGGTACATTATGAAACATTAACATTGCTATATCTTAGAATATTAGAAAAGTATTAATAAATAAGTTTCAATATATTATTATAAAAATTATATATTTTTCCACAAATAAATTGGACATGAAAGATATTTATTTAAAAAAATTGAATAATATTGAAAGTTTAACATTAAAAAAAAAAAGATAGTAAATATTATAATAATACAGTGAATAAAAAAAAAAAATCCAAACTATGAACTATTTTGTAAAATCTTAAATGTTAAAAAACTTCTTAAACTGAAAATTGCCCAATATTTGTAAAATATGCATTTATTGTTATTCAGAAATGATGGTTTGGTTAGTACAGTGGTAAAGTAAGTGGTGGATTCTAATGATCAAGTTTCATGAATTGTGATTCAATCTCTGTTATAATGTGATCTCATGAGCAATAAAACATTCAATTGTCTGTGTGGTTTGGTGCAACAGCAGATTGGCAGATTCTGAATTCAAGTTCCATAAATCACAGCCATAGTTCTATCATTTATGGTGCTTGAACCATCTAATAAACCTCCAAGCAATAAACCATTGAATTATTTATTTTAGTGCAGTAATAGAACATAGACTCTGAAGCTCAAATTCTATATATGGCAACTTCATTTCTATTGCCTCTGGTACTTAAAAAACTTCCAAATAATAAACCAATCAATTATTTTATTTTGTAAATAACGAAGCTGTCTAAAATATTTCATGTACTAAATAAATAAATAAGTAGTATAAATTTAAGTGTGACGAAAACAATAATTAGCAATGGTAAATTTAAAATGATGGATATTTAAAATAGGTATAAAACAAAAATTAAAGAACAAAAATATACAGTAATTAAAAAAAAGTCTTATATAGTATCAAAACTATATATATAGTTCATTATAAAATTTAAATAATAATAATAATTGTAAAATCTAATCTTATTTGCAAATTTATTTTATACTTCTTACTAATGTTAAGTGCTTTTTTTCTTTCCATATGTCGTAGCATCGGCCGGGACGTGAACCCACAACCGTCTGCAACCAACTACTTGCTTGCAAGGGGTCTGCGATGACCTCTTGGCTAACAACGTTTGACTAATGTTAAATGTTGAATAATTTTTTACTACAAATAAGATAATAGATAAAATTAAATAATGTAATTATAAAATTATAAGCTTTAACTCAGATTAAAATATAATAATATCTATATATACAAAGAAAATATAGAGAAAATCTTTCATAAAATATGTTTTCAAACAGTATGTGCTTAACTGACTTTTGACTATTACAAGTCACAGATGTGACAAAAGTTGGTAGGTGGGAGTGGGTATATATATATATATGCTTTTATAGTTATTTTACATGAAATTTAAATATGAAAATTAATTTGGTAAAATATGCCATCTCTTAACGAGGGGTACACATGATTCCTTCCTATTGATACAGTTTTTGTCACCTGAGATATGCCATGCCTCTTTAATTTTTTGTTTAACTTTTGCTGGCTTCATTACACATAATGTTGACAGATGAAGGACCAAAGGGATGGATGACCAGCTGTAGAGAAATATTTGAAAAATATTGAGTATGTGTCTGCATTTGTTCTAGCTTTATTATATAGATATATATGTTGGACTATACATGAAGATAAATTTGCCTGAGATTCCCATAGTAAACAAAGGGTCAGGTGAGTTCCTGGCATTTTGATCATGTAAACCACTTGAGAGTGGAAGTTAGTTGGTAAAGTGTCCTTTGTGTTATTGAGAAGCTGTTTCAGTGGAGGTACAGTATGTAGAGTGATTTGAAATGGGAGTAATAATTTCAGTAATGTGATGGGTTATATTAGGTATATAGGGAAGGAACATCTAGGGTTTAGAGTCAGTGGGGTGTTATCTTGTGATAAAAGTTTCTGATGCTTTGTAAAAGCATGTAGACTTCATATCCAACATTACATAGTTCAGAAATGTATTTGCTGATATTGTTCTTTCTGTGTGATTCAAACTTCCATAGATGTGCAAGTTTGTGAGCATATGGTATTAAAGAGTCACGATGGATGAAACTGCAAACCTGTATTAATTTGGGGAAATTGTGTTGTATGCAGAGGTCCAGATATTTAATATTGTTGAGGCTATCTTCATTTTCATGGGTTAATGTGAGAAATGTGTTATCAGAGATTTTTTGTTGGATTTGAAAAATTATTACATTAGGTGTGTAGATGAATATGTCATTGACATAATAAATATATAGTAATGAGGGTATGACACATGATGTATTGGGATCATTCTTCTTTTAATAATATTCAGAAAATGCTAGAAATTACACATAATAAACAAAAAATTCTGGAATAAACTCTACATATACAAAATACCAATACCTAATAGTAAATAATAATTATAGCTAACTTACAATATGCCTGCTATCCTGAATAGCATTTTACAGTTAAAATTTTTAAAAAAATTATGATAAAGTCACATATCATTTTACATAAATGGTCAATTTCTATAATTTACATATCTTAACACAACTATGTTATTTATTTAATTAATTGTCTATCATATTTATGAAATATGTATCTTTAATTTTTTTTCTTGAAATCATTTTCCAAATGTAAAATAAAAGTACTACCAAAGCAAAAATCTCCATTACAAATAACTGAATATCCAGCAGAATATGTGCCCAAAGCATGACAATTTATTATATAAAAGTTCATATTCTCGTAATCCCTTTTACAATTCACATTTCAACTCATCAATGTAAATGGACCCACATTGGCATACTACTTTATATATAATATTATACTTGTTGATTTTATTATTAAGTGGATCAGAAACACGGGTGAGTTGAAATATGCACTGAAAAAGAGAATTCATGAATACAACTTTTGAATTATAAATTGTGATATTGCAGAACATTCCGTTATTTGTACTGGAAGATTTTGTTTTGTGACAATGATTTGAAGGAAAATTAAAAAGAAATATTTATAAAGATGATAGATAATTTATTAAATAAATAATATAAGTGTGTTAATACACATAACATGTGAATGTTAATGTTGTGGAACTTTAAATGAGACATTTAAAAAAATGTTTTTAAATTTTAACTATAAAATGCAACTCAGGATAATAGATATGTTATTTATATTACATATTGATGGTTTGAATATTGTAGAGTTTATGTGAGAACTTTTTTCTTATATATATATATATATATATATATATATTGTGCCCTTTTCTATAGGTCAGAATCAGCTCATCAAAGTAAATTACTAAAAATTTCAAATTTAGAATGTGTTCTGTTTGGATGATAATTATATTGTATTAATAATATCTTAAAAGTACAATTTGAAGCTAAATAAAAGTACGTAATGCATAAAATTATAATGAATGACATTAAAACAATTAAACAAAGCTAAAAATACTAATTACATATGGTTGGAAAAGCTGGCCATAATAAATAACATAGCTATAAATGTTTAAAGTCTGTTTAAAAGTTAAATTTTAATAGTTTAAACTTATAGTTAAATAAGTGTTATATTTAAATTTATAAATTATTTTTAATAATTATAATTAATATCATATATTCTAAAAGTAAGTTTTATGGTAGTGAAAGTTATATTTAGTTCTATATTTTTCAAATTATTATTCCAAATTTTATATAATTGTATTTTTATTCAATATAATAAGTGTTGCAATTTATCATTTAATTTTCAGACAGTAAATTGGATACAATCTGTCTAGGTTGTAAAATCATGTGACCTGTATAATATAGCCATAAACACATGCTTTCTAGTATTTGTGTTAACAAAGTTCAAAATATTTAAAAAATTGCATTATAGAATTGAATATATTTAGTTGCCTATCATAAGGGAAATTATTAAATCAGTCATTATAAAATGTTCTAAATAGTATTATAAGACGAATACAGTTAATAAAAATTAAATATTTTGTTTTAAAATAAAATAGATAATTTAAATATTAAAGGTGGGATAAAATTATTAAATATAATTTTGAAAAGTCATTTAAAATATTTAATTAATTTTAGTAAAGTATAATAATTGATTTTGGATTAATATTTTAAATAATATTTTAAAATTATAATGCATCATATTTTATTTTTGAAATTTAATTGTGTAAGACTGTAGCAATATGCAAATTCGGTATCAAATGAAAAGTAAGAATTCACCAATAGGATGAGGTATTTTGTAGGGTATAAATACTCTTGCATAATTGATATCGGGGGTGATCAGTATTGTTGGTGATCGACGTAATAGTAACTTTCAAAATTTTTATTTTAGTCAATTTTTTAGTGCTCTCATATCATTTATTTGCAAACTAATAGGATATTTATTTTAAAAAAGTATTTGCAAAGAGAGCATAATATAAATATATTTTAATAACTTTATCAAAAATATGCATTGCTAATTTAAAATTCCGTTTTACCAGGATTATTCATCAAAACTTAATATAACTTCGCAGTAAAAAATATGGAAATGCCAATAAGTGAAACGTATTTAATTAAGGATATTTTAAAAATAAGTATAATAATTGTGAATATAATATTAATAGTATTGACCAAGAGGACTATTCTAGTAAGCAAATTATTATTATTTTGGACATTGTGCAGAAAGCTTAATGGAAAAGCTACATGCAGATTAAAAAATGAACCATGCATTTTTTATATAATAGTGAGATAGTCGTGTTTAAGACTGACAAGTAATATTATAAGTTTTATAATAATTTTATGGAAATATAATGCTATGGACATAAATATTTTATCCTTTTTGAAGGAAAACATTGGAAATATTTAAAAGAAAATTATTAAAAAATGCTATTTAAATGGATATTTTAAGGGCGTATGTAATGAAACCTAAGTTATATAAGGTTATACACATTCATAAAATTATTTAAAAAAACTGATAATTTTAAACAATAATGAAATAGCTATAAATAGATAATAAATAGTAAAATTATCCTAAAGAATAAACCTATAAAAAATGGATTATAAACCAGCCATTACTGAACTTATGGAGATATAAATATTTTTAAATATTGCGCAAAAAGTTTTATCCAGATTGCTCATAAATAAGCCACTGAGACATGATGCATCGACAAGTTAATATAGAATTCTCTAGAATTGAAGCTTCAAGTTATTATTTTTTAATCTTATGATTTTATTATGATTTTAATAATCATTGTTCTGGACAATAGAAACCATAAACTATTATTCTATGAACTTTTCCAGAACAGATCAATGATTATTTTATTTAATTTTTCTAGATTTTTCAGACGTCGTATCATTTTTTTATTATTATTCATTTTTTAAACTTTGCTCATCACATCGGAAGGATTTACAATGCAGGTGCAATGCTCGGCATGGTTGTTCATTGTCAAGCAAGAGAAACTTAGCAACGGGGGAGTTTTAAAAGCTCCTAAGAGAACATTATTTAAAAAAAAGAACTCTCAAGAAAATAAAAACATTTGAACTTTATAAAAAACATTCATCAGCTGAAGATATACGTAATTATAGTCTTCATTTATTTTACTAACTTTTAAAAGTGTAATATTATTTTAATTAGAAGAGTAGGAACATGAATATTAATTTAGGACTAATGATATAATAATCTTACAATAAAATAGTTTAATATTTTAAATAAGTTAACATTTAAAAAGTGTGGAAGTATGGATGTTTTCATATGTGCAATGTTTATGTTAATTAATGGACATGAAGACATCATAAGTGATTACAAGTCAATATCACTTAGGTAATAATTGTGGATATGGATATATTTTGATGTATTTTTTTTTGTTTTTCTTTTTTGCAGATTGCCAAATGAATTATAATTTATGGAAGTATGAATGTTAAATTATATGTAAATGCATTTGTACAACCCTTTTAAATTATGAGATTAGGATTTATTTTTAGGAATATGCATACTTTAATTTCATAATAGTAATATAACACAACATGATGATGAATAGTTATATGATTCTTTTAAAACTTTAATATTATTAGATATTCAAAGTATTTATATGACCAGTTTGTACATGTTTAAGAATATGAGATAGGAAAGTAAAGCAGACTATTCTTGTAGATTAGTGAGATCATTTTAATTACAATTGAATTTTGTTTATTATTTTGAATATGTGAGTTGGTCATTTGTCAATGTAAAATTTGATAAATCTATTAGGAAATGTTGATAGGATAGTGACTTGGGAGTAAGCTGGAGAACTTGAAACCAAAGAGATGATATCAATGTAGGATGTATTTAGGAGAATAGAAATAGTATTTGTGTAATCTTCTTAAGTATGAAATACAGTTAACAATGCCCTGTAGTTGTATATTTATTTATGGACAGTGTCTAGTTTCTTTAAGTATTGATGTTTCAATAAAGCTGAAGGAATAGCTTTGACATCATTGATAGTAGTGAAGGTCATTAGACAGAATAAGTCATGCCTCTATATTTTTTATAGATACACTGTGCCATGGTATTTTTATCTAATATGTACTATGAGTTAGACTCTAGTTTTTATTCCCTAGGCCTACACATCTATTCGCTGTCTCGATTTCCAAAGTAACTACATCACACAGTATTGAATATTTTGTAAAGAAATAATAAATGATTTAGAGTTTAAGATATGCTATTGTCTGAATAAGAAAAGTTCATTTACTTGTAAAAAGGAATAGAGTTTGTGCAAGTTGGTATTAAAAATCCAATGGACACAAAAGGAAAAAGAATCATAGAAATGTTCTAAATTTATTTTGGAAATAAAATAAATCTCAGGAGTAAAATAAATAAAGCAAAGTTGCTCTTTGAAATGTTAAATAACTTTTAACATATTTTATTTCATTTTTTATGAGTATTGCATATTTTTGAGATATAATATAAAACAAAGCAATATAAAATAAGCATAGGTACGATTTTGTATTTATTTATTTAAATAATAAGGAATATATCAATGATTACAGCTATCCAGTATTAGAGTAGTGTTAAATAGGATATGTTGTATTTAATAATCATAATATAGTAAACAACGATGTCCACATAGTCCAGTAATAAATTAACAGTAGATATTTTAGATAGTATTTTTCAACATTGCAAAACAAAAATTGTTTTAGTAAAAGATTCATACTCGTCATTATTATATTTTGTATTTTCCGTACTATATTTCAATGGATGTTTTAAAAGGAAGCATAGTTAAGTAGTATTCAAAGATATTTGTTAAAATAAGTATAAAGAAATATAGTTCTATCATAGAGATTGATCACAAAGAGATAAATATAATTGTATTGTTTTATTATTATTATTTTTAAGTCAGAGTGAAGACTTAAATAGATTCTCCATTGTTTTAATAACTAATTAATAAGAAATGTATAATGGTGCAAATTGAGGATATCCAGTATAAATATTGTAAATAAATTGTTATTTAATTTTATTTGTTATAAATAAAACTTTGTAAATTTGTCTTCAAAATTTGTGTGTTCAGACTGTTTTCTTTTCCATTAAAACGCATGATACACCTACAATAATAGAATCAAACATAATATTTTTGCACAGAAATAAATAAAGTATTATTTTAAGAATTCTAATATTTTCTTGGAATTTATTTATTTAAGTAATCACATTTTACATTATCTTATGGTCATAATTTGATATTATAATGGTACATCGAGATATATGCTATCCGTTGCCTCACATATATTTGTCAGATTATAAAAATGCTACCACATACTTATTACATTATTATATGAAGATAAAAGATTATATTCTAGTATTTATTATGGCAATAAAAATTATAGTGAAGAGAAAAGATGTATAAAATTAGTCCATCCAATGAAGAATATTATTGTTAGTATTTATTATTATTATTAGTTAAGTGTAGTAGAGTATGACATAAAAATCCCTTATCATGTTTTACTACAGTGATTTTAATTAACTTAGAATAGTTTTATGAACCTGAGATTTTATTGAGTTAAATTGTTATAAATAAAGGATTAAGATTTAATTAAATCTTAATGAGTAGGATTTATTAAAGTCATAAGAATACTATAAGTTTATTTATTTGAGATAGTAATAGGGGGGATAGTGTTCTTATGCCATTGAGGTAGTATCTTGTGGGATATTGGCTCAATGTAATCTTTCTTGTCATCTGTATTTCACTTCCAAGTCTCATGATATAATAAATATTTATTTATTTATTTTATAAACCGAATCTTTTCATTATTTTGCTAGTAGAATGTTTTAATCTTAATGCAGGATATTTTATTTATCAATTATTTGCATTTAATCAAACATAATCATTAACTGAGCTAACCCATTTTACTTAATACGATATTGCCCAAGTGAATATACAATCGGCATGGTTAGAATATATATATATGGAAATATTTGTATCTTTATAACAAAAATTGTTAAAAAATTAATCATTTTAACTGTTTAGATTATTGTCAAAGTAGGGAAATTTTATTTGGTAAATAGTGTCTTTTGATTTGATTGGCAGTGAAATTTTAATGATTTTTTTTTTGTCTTAGAGATAAAGGGAAATGCTGTCATTTTTTAAATCAGCACTTTTTATTTTATTCCAAATAATTGTTAAAATCTGAAACTTATGTTTTAAAATACTTTACCTGTCTGCTGTAAAAAGAAACAGTAATATTGTGTTCTGATTCTAAAACTTGTGTTAATCTTTACTTTTGAATATTGACTTATCACTATATTTTAGGTTTTTTGAAGACTATCTTTTCAGAAAAGAAATTATATCAATGAATTACATAGAAAAATATTTAATACACTAGTTTTCTTTATTATAACATATTTAAAAAACATTGCTGAATTAAGTTACATAATGTATAATCTATGCAGGTTACAATGAATAAGTGATATTAAATACTCCTCATGGGGCATATTCAGTATTTTTTGTATTATAATAATAATTGAATGATTTTTGGCTTAAGAGTTAATAAGAAATCGGATCATTGAAAGTAAAATTATTCCTTAACGTGTAGCTTCACAGTTTTCCAATTTACTACTGTATTAAACCACACAATTAAATTTTGACATTAAAAGATAGATAACATTTAATATTAAATAAAGCTACTTTTTAAAATAAATAAAGCATTTTTCATCACAAGAATTATTATTGGTTGATACTGTGGATTACATTTGACAATTAAAATAATTAATACAACAAATTCTACAACATAAAATATAAATGCTTTAAATAATAAAATTTCATTGTTAAAATATGTCTATATATAAAATTAAAATTAATCAATTTAAAACAAAATTGAGCTAGACAACTCACTATAAATAAAAATATTATTTAATACATCAATCTAGTTTTTATTTCTTAATGGAACCTTTTCAAGATGTTTCTTTTTGCACAATCACATGTGATGTGACGCACTGTGACTTCTCCTTAAACGTAGTCAGAAATCTCTCAGCAATTTTGTATATTCAAGAAAATTTAAACAAATGTGTAAACATGGTTAAAAGTTGAGCACAATCAGGGGGAAAATGGGGCATTGTTAGATTATTGGAAAATTTAGAGTTGTAATTTTAAAAATAGAAGGAACAGGTTATTATTATTATTGTTTTTTTTAAAGATTTTTTGTAAATATATATTATGGGGGGGGGGGAAGACTGTAATAAGTTTAATCATTTTTATGTACATATACGTATTTTACTAATTATATTTAATGTATGTATTTTAATAATTATATTTATTGCAATGAAATGTAAATAATGACCATTGGAGGGAGTTACTGTAGGGTAATTGGTCATGTGATTGTGTAAAAAGAAACATCTAGAAAAAGTTCCCTTAAGGAATGAAAGTTGGATTGATGTATTAATTAGTATTTTTATTTATAGTGAGTTGTCTATAACAATTTTGTTTAAAATTGATTATTTTAAATTTTAACATAAAATGTAAATGTGTTGGGATAACTAAAAGAACATCTTATTATGTATTTAGAGATTTCTTAATCCATCACTTTTTTAAAAATTAAAAACCGGACAAATATGCAAAAACAATAATATAATTTAAATGATATTTTCCTGTTTATTTGTAAAATGTATGAGTGTAAATATACTGTGTGTATATATAATTTTAATAACAATTTTATATGTTTAAATTATATGTTTAAAAATCAGGGTCAAAATTAAATAAAGTGATCAGAATAAGATTGTATTTTTTTACATAAATAATATTAACCAATTATTATTATAAAAAGTACTGTAGCGAATTTTTTTTCTCTCTCACTATTGTTATGCTATCTATTGTAATCTGTAATAATCAATAAAACAGATAGTAATGATTTGTAAATACTTATTCAGTGCCATCTAACATCTCAAGGCAAGTTTTTACTTATGGCTTTCATCAGGGAAAAGATTTTGAATGCACTTTGAATCTAATACGTATTTCTTCTAGCAGAATTCTTCTTTGTTTTGTTATCAAGTGACCAAGTTAAATGTGAAAACATATGTTTTTAGTCTAAGCCGACTTGCTTGCATAGACATATAGACTGAAAACAATTCAGTACTTATATATTATGGTGTCCTTAGTTGTTTCTTTAATAACTATAAATACCTCTATCCTTTGACCAGTTTGTTACAAAACCAATAGACTAATCATATGACCCCTGTTTACTTAATGTTGTTCAATAACTATTTTTCCAACCTCAGTTATGCTAGTCATCAATAATTGTCAAATGATATTTTTTAATACATACTTATCCAGTCTTATCTTATCTAATATTTTCGAATTAGTTTCTAGCATATGGCTAATATTAGTGAGGAGCTTTTCTATGTGGGAGCAGTATACATAGATCTTTTGGATCTACGCACATTTTTTCAGGAGCTATCTTTTATTTTTTAATTTTACTATTAAGTTATCAACTCAAATTGAATGTATATCAATCCTCACCAAAGCATAAAGGTTTCTATTGTTATTATAAAACTAAAAACACCATAAAATATTGACACTGAATTGGTTTCAAATCTACATAACTACACAAATAAATTTTTAATTTAAAACCTTAATATATTTTTTAATTTGGTTGGTAGGTTGATAGAAAAAGAGATAAGTAAACAATGGTTTCTGGACAAAGAATAGGGTGCATATGCTTATTACATTACTAAGCACATCATAATATATAGGTATTGAATTGCATTTCAAATCTGCATAATTCCATAAGCAAGTTAGATTTGATTGAAAACAATATGTTTTTCAATTTGTGTTAATAGTCTGATAGTAAACAGGTAAGTTTAAGATTAATGCTGGAGGAAAGGTGCAATATATCAAAAAGGTGCAGATGCACTGCTGCCAGATCCAAAAGCACTTCAGTTATGGAAGCTATAAGCTAGAAACCAGACTAGTAAATAGAATTGGACAGCACTAGATTATCATCTGGCATCTGTTGATTGCTAAAATTACACTAGATGGCATGACCTTGGCAAGAGAAAAAGAATTTACTGCTAAACAGCATTGTGTAAGCTAGGATCTTGTGATGTTTTATAGGTTCTGTAAAAAGTACAGTAGTTTATTTTATATCTTAATATTGTATTTATATAAAAATTGACATTTATTTTCTTTTGGATAAATTTATTCTTTCATTGATCTATAAAAATGCATATTTTGATTTTCTAAAAAGAGGATCAATATACATTTTGATAGCTCATGTACATATATAATTAATGTAGGATCTACTGAAAAAAAAATAAAGAGTTTAGAAACACAAATAAACAAACAAAAAAAACTTTTTTAAAAAAAATAAAAAAGAGCAGATCAGCTTGACATTGAACTTGATTTTTAAAAGGTATTTATAGTTTAAAAATAAAATAAAATAAACTTATCTTTAAAATATACTTTAGTGGCTCTAATTTCAGGATCAAAAATGAGATGGTAGATGCAGAAAAATAATACATGCATAAATGATGGCTTGAGAGTCTAATATATACATTATAAATATTGTAATGCAGCATATACAAAACATTATAAAAGATATAGAAATGGAGAGCCATTTGCATTCATGAAGGTCACTGGTCATATGTGTCTGCATAATATATTCAAAAGTTTAATCTGGACTCATGAAAAAAACAATATGGTAATAGTTTTATATTCTTTATTGTAATAAAAAAATTATTAATCTATTGATTATGTTTTCATTTAAAGACTGCCACAGATACAATATCATTACATAAGTTTTAGTATTATTTTTTACAAATACCATAAGCTTATTGCCAAACTACACATGGAATTAGGTAGGCTGCAAACTATTATGATACTTGCTTTTCATGAATTGTATAATCTTTTAATAATTTATTTTTTGCAATATTTATAGGTATATAAAACATGTTTTATATCATTTATAAATATATATATATATATATATATATTTATAAATGATATAAAACATATTAATTATATATATATATATATATTATATATATATATATATATAATTAATAAACAATAAAAAACATGCAATTTAGGAATGAAACATTCGCCATGTCTATAAATTGACTATTGGGCCTATTTGTTTATGGTATAATATGTATTTCTTGTCATGGCCTCCATCAAAAAACTGTTATCCAACCTCTTTTGACAACTCACACAGATGTGATTTACACCATGTATATCAACATCTTTGTTTGTGCTCCCTTTAACCTTATCTGGGAAATGGTTACGAAGAACAATTGTTTCCTGAAATAAAGTGAACAATGGAGGAGAGGACAATCACCAATCTATCAAATACCTTCATTTAAGATTGACTCAACAGAAACATACAATCAATTACTCAGTGATTATCAAACTTTTCAGCATTAGCAGTTAATTACAGCCTCATTCTAAAGTTCCTTTTCAATATAAAATTGTGGGTTTTAAAGTCTTTTTATTTAGGAACTCTAGGTTTTGTAAATTTATAACTGATACAAAAATAATTTAGAATCTTACAAAAAGAACTTAATTAAAGTTGGCTATTCTGTATTCATGCTTGATAGACACATCAGGAAATTCAATTATAGACACAAATATAATAGCTCTCCCAATCTTAAACCATGGATCAACTTATCATGCATTCTCAATATCTACTAAAAATTGAAATTAATTCTAAACAAACATTTTAACATTGGTTTCAGCTGACCATTATCATTGATTAGGCTCATTAATAGTGCTAAAGATAAAATCAGTCATGATGACAAAGCTCAACTTGAATATTCCTTGGACTGCCAGTTTTCCAATGGCAGATACACACCATGTATTTTACATATGCAAATTTGCAAATTTATTAAAATCTATGACCACTTTACATACATTTTTGTGAATACCAACACTTTATTGCTAATCTTCTATGTCAGTTTTGCTTTGAGAAAGATACTCTTTATCGAAAGCCTGGCTTAGCAATTAATAAATATTGTAATTATAGTTAATTTTGTGGTCATAATTATTATCTACATCCTCATGTGGAAACTGCTTATTGTTTATTTACTATTTATTAATTAGAATAATGCTATATTTATTTACAAAACTGTGCATCTTAATAATAAAATTTCTTAATTATAGTCAGTTTAGTAAAGTAAGGATTGTGGTGAATTCAAAAGATAAAGTTCTAGGATCAATTCTAATTTGACTAAAGTACCAGAAAAAGAAAATGTTGGTCAATTAAATGCAATTATTAAACTTAGCTTGCCATTTCTGTTGTTCAATGATCACTCATTATCTTGAGCAACTGACCAAATGATTCGCAAGTGTAATTGCTCTCCAAGTGCTGGTTTCAATTATGTGATGCTAGGAATAAATGAATAGCTCCAAAGCTGAATATTCCTCCATTGATTTTTATCTGGATAAAGTTAAAAAAGGATATAAGGAAGCTATTTGATTGAATTATTACATTTATTAATAGTTTAGCGCAATTACAAAGTAATTATCTGAGCACAAAAGAGATATCTGCTTGCATATTTTTAGAAGTTTATTTTTTTTTTTTGGTGATTAATTATGTCTTTATAATCTATTTAACTTAGAAACAAATACCAATGTCTTTATCACTGGGTGCATGAAAATGTAAGAGTTTCATGTCAAACATCCCCTCCCATCACCTATTTTTTTTTCCTTTTTTTTTCAGAAATTAGACAAGACACTTTTTGATCAGAAGGAATCTACTTCCTGATTAGATTATTTGTTTGCATTGAATGTTTTTTTTTTTTCAAATTTATATGATTTCTACAGATCATTTATTTTGTTTTATAATTTAAAATTGAGTTGAGTGATCAAAGATAAAATTCAATAATAATATCTTATAATTAATAATCAAATGGTTCATTGCTCTGGAAGTTATATGATGTTAAAGTGTTCAAGGTTATTAACTTTGATTTGAATATTAGTATTAGAATCTTTAATACTTGAGTCTGTTTTACCACCACCCTAAGTCATGTAAAAAACATCAAAAATTGATCTCTTCAAACAAGTGCATTGATAACTAATGATAAAAAAATGCTATAATTAATTTTTATTTGTGGAAATTTATGATCACAATAGAATAGCTCTAAAAATATAATGCTAAAACAATAAGCAAATAGTAATAAAATGCTATCATATAGCTATTTAATATAGAGGAGATGAGATTTTTCAAGCTTATGACAATAGAGATAGAAATAAGGTGTAGCTCAGTGGCTATAAGAATATGATAGAATACAATCCTTTTGCCAATTGTGAAGACTTTACTATAGTTTTGGCTTTATGTTGAGATATTGGCAGATATTCACCCAATTAGAGTAATCTGGTAACTTTATAAACAAACTACGAATTGTTAACACCTATTTATTAATCTATAATTGGATAGTAAATTGAAATAGTTATCTGGAAAAAAATCAAAACTTGTGATAAAATCTTCAATAATCTTGGAAAAAAATAATTTTCCACTTTGATTCAAACCCAGAATATGAATGTGTCATATGGATGGGTTAATCACAACATTAAGAGAATCTTTGAATATTTTTTAAAATAATATTTTTTTAAATGTTTCACCTTATTAATAATTTTATTTATTATTTATTAGCAAAATAATATTGATATGTAAAAATTAAATGTAATTGAATAGATGCTTTGAAGGTCATGCCATGTTCAAATAATATAAATGACAAGTTGGCACTACATTTTGAGTTTGCAGCTCTATAACAGTATTAAATAGCACAAGACAATAAAATCATAATTATGACAGAATTTGGTACAATAACTGAGATTTCATTATTTTAATGGCATAAGCAGCTCAACAAACTTTATGATTTAGTTTTAACTATTTATAATGCTAATAAAAACTGTTTAAAATGTCAAAAATGACATGCTACTACCTGTGAATAATAAAGAGTTATTATCTAGTAGCCTCTAACCATCTTTATTCAATAATTTAACTTGTTATATTGATATTAAAACAAACCTATATGACATTTATAAAAGATATCTTCTAACTTAATTTTTGAAAATCTTGCATACTACTTATTTAATTTTATAAATATACTAGAATGTAATATGATATTCGTGCATTAAAATAGTAATCAAAAAATAACTGCACTCATGTAGCAAAGATGAGATTATTTTTCCAATTCTCTCCACTTTTACCAGTCAGTAAAAATCCTCCAACTCAAAGCTTGAGCAATCTTCACTGAAGAACAATAACTTAGGTTCAAATCCTTAAGATCTTTTAAATTTTAGAATTTTAGCTTGATTATTAAAATGGAGCTAAAAGTGATGCATAGCTGCACTATTTTCAGCATTTCCTTTTCTATATGTCAAATGCGTTGACCAGAAAGCGAACACGGGCCTATGCTAACCGCTAGGCCACCAACACTTAACCACTATTTTCAGCGTTGAATCCCATGTTTGCTGATAAAACAAATGTCATCTAAGGATGACAGTATACCATCTAATAATGATTAAAATTGATTAATTATATATATAATCTATATTTAAATTCACATTATTATAAAAATAGTAATTGAATATAAAGCAAACAAGTGTTTTCTCACTAAGACACGCATGATAAAAAAGATAATTTTTTATTTATTTCAATAATGATAAAAACTCAAATGCGTTTAACACTGTTGAGATAAATAATAGAAAATCTTTTATTTTTTTTATTGTATACGCCTTAGTGCAACTTTTTTTTACATTTGTTTAATTCCTGAAACATAAACCATGAGATATAAAGAACCAAGACTAAAGTTTAAAGTTTTTTCTTTTCCATGTGTTATAGCATCGGCCGGGAAGCGAACCCGCTAACCCGGGATAACTGCTTGTAAGGCAGCTGTGCTGACCTCTCGAACACCAACGCTTGACAAAGTTTAAAGTTTTGGTTTAAGAAAACTATAACATTGGCTGAGAAGTTTCCTAAGCAACATCTTCCATAATTAAAAAAACACCAGAATAGATGAAATTAGTCTTAGGAGAAAATGCAAAAGATGTTATTTACACATTTATTAAATGTACTGTTTTGAGCACATATAGTTACTATTATATTTTTTGTATAAGTATGACCCAGATAATTATTTAATAAATACGTATATGGAACCTTTCATACCTTCACATAAGATAATTAATATTTGTCTTATATACATAGATTTTGTTAGCTTTTGAATTAAGAATGGTTTCATTGAGAAGTCATACTAACGAGTCATGTGTCATTGTTTGTGGAGTTTTTATTTTATAGGTATTAGGAATTACAATAATATTTAAAATAATCCAAGATAAATTAATATCTAAATAGAAAAAAACATATTAATGCTTTAAATCATATACTCAATAGGTTTAAAAATTAGTTATTACAAAAATATGATTTGCTAAAAAACATACAACTTCTATATCTTTATAATATTTTAATAATAATCATTAATGTTTCCTGTAGAGAGTGTCAAAGATGTGGCTGCAAGAATTTTGACATTTGTTCTTAATTTTTTCTAATAGAATTAAATAATGTAGATAAGGCTCTGATAAAGTTCTTTGGAATATCTAAAAAAATTCTGGATGAGTTAATAAAGTTTGCTGGTATTGAATTTAAGATGGCACATTATAAATAAAAAATAATCTCAAAAAGAGCTTCATCCTATAGCGAATTGATAATATTTAAAAATAATGATAATGAGGTGCACGTATATATATATAATGTATGTAAGAGACTTTAAAGTGTCATCACATATATGTATGAATGTTCACGATCTTTTTTTTTTGCTTTTATAATAACACTTAAATAACATAATGTTCTTTTTTCACCTTTAAAGCTGAACAAAAGCCAAGTTTCATATGACATAGTTAATATTGTTTTATGCTAAATGTAATGAACTATGATAAGATTTATTACCATTTATCTAATGTTTATTCATTATCTAAGCTTAGACCTAAACAGGCTAACAAAACACAAGCTTAAGCGTGAAGATGGAATTAGATAGTCAAACAAAACATTAGCATGGTTGCTAGTTGTAATTAAAGTTGACATTTCTTAGAACAAATAATTACAAAGAATCTTTTGCTCAGCTTCTTCTGAATAATAAGAATTAAAAAAAAAAATCAACTCAAATTAAAATATTATTAAAACATTAAAACAAAAAAATAATATTTAGTTTTGTTTATAAAAAGTTTTATTTTATATATTAAATATATTTATTTCCTTGTAATATAGTGATGAAATGTAACAGTTATTTTATGTAATTAAAAGTTCTATAGTACGTTAGTCTTCCATGTCTAACATTATTCAGTTGAGGAATTTATGTATGGAAAGAGTGTACATGTATATATATATATCAGTGGTTTTTGCAATCGAATAATAAATATTTGTTACGCTATGATTGGAAAGTTGTATCTAATCAACAAATGTACAACTCCAATTTTTATTTTTTAGCTATCAAGGAAATTTAATAAAGAACATAAGAATTTTATACATGTATGTGGATTAAGATCTTACATAAAGAACAATCGAGTTAATTGATGAATATGATGATGTGGCTAATTAATAACACTTGATTACTGTCATTGATAATTTTTTCTTGCTTGTAACCTTCTAATGCAACCAACTATTCCAGTACTTATAATTTAAAGCCACATCATACAACAAAGACTCCTATATATTATTAAAATTTACCACTAGTATATACGGTTTTCATTTTATGTGTAGAATAAATTATAATACTAGAAAAAAATAGTTTCAATCATATATCATGTAGTGTAAACTTTATCCCAAAACCAATCTCACTAAACCACAATAGGTTTTTCAATTTTTTAAATGCAAGTGTGAATTATTTTATTTATTATTTTATACCTTATTGATTATGAAATAATATATATCATTATATTTATTTCTTCAACAAATTCATGATTATTTATTTTAATATAAAACTATTTTCATATTATATATGAATAATATTGTTTTTATATTTGATTGTAAATTAGTGCATCACTTTACATATATTCTAGTGTTAAGTGCTAGATTTGAACTTGATATGTGGTCAAAGCATGTTGAGTAACTAATACGAATTGAAATTATTCTTGCATTATTATTTTTTTACATTATTATATTAGCAACAATTTATTCTTTACATGCACACACATAAATATAATAGCAAGCTTTTAGAACAGAAATGTGATATGTAATTAAAATGATTACATAACTAATGTACAATCTTGGAAAAATCTTAGTCTAATTGGACATTTATTTCTATTTCTTTTTAATAGCATTTAAAAGTAACTCTTTTTTGGAAAGTTGTTCCAGTTAAATTTTCTTGGAATACATTACCTTGGATGACGTTTAAATAATCTATATTCCATCTATCTTTTATTTCTTTTCTTATTCATTTGTAATTCAATAGATAGTGAAATCACATATGTCAGAAAGATTATAAAATTATAACTTCTTTACATATGCTTAGCACTGTTTTCAAACAGGTAGGTCATATTCACAACACTCAGATAGTTATACAGAAGAGAGAACTTATAGGTTAATCAGTATACAAGTTTGTGAATTTAAATACACTACTTGCTAATACATTGCATGGAACTTATTTATTTATCACATGAATGTTACTTGTGGTAAACCATGCCTTTTTGCTTTCAATCATTGCACTCAGTGCAAACAACTTTGATACTAAATAGATCAAAATTGTGGCCCAAGTCAATTTCGTGTTCAAAAAATACTTGCTAAAAATACAGTCTATATTTTAGTAATTTTATTTCATTCTTACAGAAAACATTTTGAAATGATCAATAAATATGATATACTTTAGTTCTCATTTTTTATACTGTTTAAAAGTTAAATAGCAAAATTCAGTTTACACAAAATGCCTGCACTTCTACACAGTTTATTATTAATCAAGCAAAAATGATTGCAAAGGCAATCTATTATTTACATATTGTCTTTTATGATTTTTAAGATGTTTTTATATAATAAAGGCAAAACATCTTTATTTTTATAATTATATGATGTTTTAGAAGGGTTTAAAATGATATCAGTGGAAAGAAAAAAAATACATTATTTTCACTATCATAAGAAATAAGACTTTTTGTTTTATTTCCTTAAACAAATTTGTAATATTTTTTTCATTTTTTTAAGCTTTGGAAACTTAGTTTTCTTTTAAATACAGAAATTGGCCACAAAAGAGAGATTTCAAAAGAGACTGCTTTAAAATTAAATAAAAATCACTTTAAATTAGATCCTTCATTATTTTTGGAAAACAAAAATTTTACTTAAAGTAAGTATCAGTAATGGTTAACAGAATGCAAAATTTTGCTATTAACAACCATAAACTAAGGTTAGATCAAAATAGATTAACATTACTACTATTATTAAAAAACAAATGGGTATTCAGAAAGTAATTTTCTGAACAAGGCAAATTTCAATTGTAATTTTTTTTTTGAGTATATGGTTTTAAGAAGCCGATTACTGTAAATTATCTAACATTATAATGAGATCATTGGTAATTTTTATTGTTATTTAGATTACATTTTTGCTTAATAATTTTGTTTCTTTTCTTTTATTTAAGAAAAGGTATATCCTAATTAGTATTTTAAGATCAATATGTCACATTGCTTGAAGTTAATATTAAACAGTGGAAGAATGAATCACTGATAAAAGTATTATATGTATTTTGTGAAAGAGTTGATAAATGCAGACAAATGTTTGAAAACATCTGATAAATATTTTTAAATATTTATTTTAATGTGAATACTTGAATATGCATATATCATATAGCATGGTTAAATTATTAAAATGTTATTTTTATGAATGTTGTCTGTTGAAATATTGTAAAAGACATAAAAACGATCTCTAAATTATATCATAACAAATAAATAAAATGTGTATTAATGAATGATGATTAAGATCATTTATGTATGAAAACTTTTAAAAAAACATTTTGAAATGAATTTAGATCTTTGATGTATTCTTTAGTATTGTGTTTCGGAAGTTATTTTAGAATTCTGTTGGTATATTTTATGATGTTGAATGAGTTATTCAGTTTGAAAGATATAGGATGGTGGTTGGGAAAGTAATAATATTCTTATGAAATCCTAAGTGTTAGGAATGTTCTATGTGAATTATATTTCCATATTTTGAAGCTATTAAAATATACAGATAATATAGAGCTGTATATTTTCTTTCCATGGACAGTTGCATTTCCTTATCATCAATAAGTGCTATAATAGAGCCATGACTTGAATCTTAGGTGCCCGAGGAATACGGACTTACTCTTATAATTTTTGTTCTACCCATGATGATATAATCTTACTCTTTGGAAAACATTGTTGTTATTATTCCATACCCTACACTTTAATCGCTATCTATCACCATAGGTATCATCATGAAAATAGTTTTATAAGTTAATAAAGTAATGTCTAAGCCATTTAAAGTAGATAATTTTGTGAGAGGGCAAAATGTAGTATATAGGAATTTCTTTCACAAATGGTGTTGAGATGCTTAATGATTGCCATAGTAGGTAATACAAGAAAAAAATAATTGATGCTCATACAAAATATTAGAGATCTTTTAGCTCAATCAGATGCCGATTCAAATGGAATGAAAGTGAGAATAGTGAAAATGATCTTTGGATGATGTGATGTATGAAAGAATATAAAAATGAAAGTAATACAAATGTCAAGCAATATAATTTATGAATAGTTTCTTACATTTTATTATAAATAATTTAAATCTAGTTAAGTTACAAAAATTTATAAAATTTCCTCGTGAATATTTTTTGCATAATAGTTAATTAATTTTATAGAGGGAGATATTTATATTTTATTTAAAATTTTCTGATATTCAAATATTAAAATGATACTTTTGCCAAACTGCAAAGAAAGTGTTTTTTTTTAAATAGTTTCTTTTTTTTCAATATTTTATTTGAACTTTAAGAAATGTATTTTAAAATATAAACTTGCATTGATGTGTTTACATCATAAAAAATACATTTTATAGTGGAATGAGTAAAATATTAAATTTAAAAAAAAAAAAATTGGGAAATTTATTCTACCTATTCTCAATACAAATAATATAATATAATACTATTTTACTTAATGAAGGTTACATATTATCATTATTGTTGTTTCATTTTTCATTATATTTTGAAATAGTCAGAGTGAAAGTTATTCTTATTTTATTTCTTGTATTTATGGGTCAGATTTACTGTAAATAAATAAATATATATATATAATAAAAAGTCAGATGTCACATGACTTATATATAGCTTGCATTTACCATGTAAATCTATTGTTAATTTGTAAATAAATTTGTGAACTGTTTTTGAAATCTACATTTAATCATATTGTGATTTATCTGCATGTTACTTATTTGATTTTTTCCTTCTACATACATGATTCATAGAAATTAATAATTTAAAATATTACTTTTTGGCATATGATTTTTAAGATTACTTAGATATTACTTCTATTATATTTGATTAAGTAATCAAGTATATTATTATTATTATTACCACAGAAAATATGATCATTAGTATTTTTTTAACTGATACAACACCAATGAGAGATACTTGGAATTGCCACAATATTAAAATACATTATATTTTTAAGAATGCCACATTAAACAAAATAAGATTACACAATGTTTACTTAAAATCTTATTATATTACTTTCTTTTATTACTAAATTTTAATTATTAAGTAGATATAATATTGAGAGTCATTAAGTTATTTTAGTTGCTTATTGTTGTATTTATTTTATAAGAGTAGTTAAATGTCATGTAAAATCTGTCATCATATTTAACTACAAGGTGTTAATTAATTCATTCATTTTGTTACTAGTTTGTTAGAAATGAGCCTGAGGTGATGATTATGATGATGATGATGATGATTATTTTGGAAGATTGTAAATTTCTTATTGAGAGATGATGAGTATAGTGATTAGTTTTATATGTTATTAAGGGAATATTAATTAGTTGATTATTATTTCTGTAATAAATTTATAAAATCATATTTAGGATTATTAGATGTGTTTTAAAGACATGAGAGTATTACATGGCAGTTTTGTTATATGAATTTGGTGAGATAATATTCTTATGCCATTGGAAATATATCTTTTGGGATATCTTCTCAATGTTTAAGCCAGTCTATCTTACTGAATGTCTCATGTTAAGATTAGTGAATGAATAGATTAAATATTATAGTTGAAACCCTAGTAATTCATTATGAATCTAAGTGCTATGATATTTTATTATAATAAGTTTTATTAAATTTAATTATTGAAAAATATTGTTTTATTAGATGTTGTATCTTAGTAATGTATCTTGAGCTAGTCAGAACAGTATTATTTTTAATAATCCTTGTTTATGTAATCCAATTGAAGTTTAATATTATATTGTTATCTCAGTTAGCTGGATTCTTTTGTTCAATAGTTTTCTTTTAAGGAAAAGTACAATATATATATATTCTTTAAGGAAGGGTACAATATACATATAAATATTAGACATTAAATCACCCCACATGGTTAAGAAATCTAGTACTGCCCTCTGTGAACTAATATATAAATACATAAGAGTTCCTATTTCAAAATAGCTAGTTCAAAATGATACCATAAGGGGTGATTTAAGATTTAATATTTGTATATTTATATCAGTATAGTGTTATGCACTGGGATTATTTTATATATATATACAAAGATGAATCTAGTTATTTGTTAATAAAATCTAAGAAAACAAAATAAAGGGAATACTAATTGTGACAAAATTCTTTTTGGAACTTCTAATATAAGTAATATATCTGAAGTTAATTCAAACTCAATAAATAAAAAAAAGAATGTATTTGAAATATTAAAATAATGATTACTATGCCATAAGATATGAGTTTAAACTTAAGAAAATATAACTCTCTTATATTTTGGCATGTAAATAGATTATTATTCAACTTAAAACTATACACTATTTATCAATAAAGACTATGTATTTAAATAAAGAGACAAAAATATATTACTAATAATGGTAAAGATAAATAAACAACTTAAATGAGAGTCTTTTAATATTATATTTCCAGAATGGCCATCACAGTTATGATGTCTAGTTCAAACTAAACTTTTGAATCCAGAGTACATTTTATTGATTTCAATGTTATATATATAATTATTTGGTTTACATGATGTAACACACATAAGTACTAGATTGTATTCATGATGACATAAAGATATCCTGTCACAAACAAATATTATTTCAAAACATTACAAATAAATAGATGTTAGTTTAATTTAGGATGATATATACGATGGGAAATAAAATTGATTCATATCTTAAAAAACTTTATCAATTTATCAAAATAAAATTACACAGGCAGGTCGATATCACTCCTGTATACATTCTGTTGTTTTTATTTGATTTTTAAAATATACATAATATCCATTTTAAAGGATAAAAATAATCTGATGGTTTATGATGTAATGAAGCATTTTGGATGATGTTTTTCTTTTATAATAAATTGCCATTTTTTCATAAAATTTTCTCAGTATGCTGCAAATTTATGGATAGATAAAATTGTTTCTTACCCCTCCATTTTGTTTAGTCAACTATATACTTTAAAGGAAATAAAAAGAAAATCATATAACGAAATTTATACATGCTTCTGTTTAAAGCAAAAATGTGAGAGAATGAATTCAAACTATTCAGTCCTATATATAAGATTTTTTTATTGACATCAGTGTATCTATAACAGTTCTCTATATTGACTCATTAAGTGATTTCTGGTAGTGTTTCTCTAATAAAAATTTGTATTATTTAACAAATAAAAATAATTTTTTACAATTACTACAAAGAACAAAAATCCACATTTTACAATGCCAATACTATTTTTTATTGTAACAAAAATTAAACAATTTACACACATTTTCAATAATTTACACTGGACATATATTTTTATACCTATTTCCTTAGTATAATATTATAAAAATAAAAACAGCAAATATATTTGAAATATTAAACATTTATTTGTATTGTTTATAATTTATTGTCATGAATGAAATAACCAACATGAAACATATAATAAATGAATAATAATTTCAATCAAACTATATGCTTTATTATGTACATATTCATTTTTATTTTTAAAATAAATAAAATCAATTTACAATCTTACAATATAATTAATAATAAATAATTTTGTATCAATATCATCACCATCATAGCAACACAGTTTATTGCTTCATAAGTTAACATATTCACCATCCAAAATCAAACAAGAAAAAAAAGAGAGAAAAAATTATGATTGACAATTTACCACTTACTAAAATACACCTCAAATTTCAGTAGGTGCAATTGTTAAAAGGATGTGGCCTTAACAATAGTTTGAAATTGTTGATTGTTATTGATATTGGGATTGTCTAAATGTTGACTGACTTATAATGATATATGATATCTGATTCTGTTTTCTTTTATTACAGTTATTCATATATATATATATAATTTTAATGGTAAATACAATATTATAGTTCAAATTCTTTTGTAGCACTTTCGATTACATGGTAATCTGCATCAGCTTTAATTGAATTTCAAATTTTTTAAACTTAATGTTACGTATATTTCCATAAGCTGTGTATAGCTGTATTTGCAACTTGCCTATTAATAACAATCAATTAATATTACCTCTCTAATTTTCCTTTTTTTATGATTTCTTTCTTCCATTAAATTTTTTATTTCATTACTATTAAATGTAAACTTATAATTACAAATTTTTTCATGATAAAAGAATACAATTGAATACAATGAAATTAAAAATAATGTAAATAGTCAATTTAACACAGCTTCAGTATTCTTTGACCATGAAAAAACTTGTAATTATAAGTTTACATTTAATAGTAATGAAATAAAAATTTTAATGGAAGAAAGAAATCATAAAAAAAGGAAAATTAAAAGAGGCAATATTAATTGATAAATATAAGAATTATATTATTAATAGGCAAGTTGCAAATACAGCCATACACAGCTTCTGGAAATATATGTAACATTAAGTTTAAAAAATTTGAAATTCAGTTAAAGCTGATGAGGATGACCATGTAATTGAAAGTGCTACAAAAGAATTTGAACTATAATATTGTATTTGCCGTTAAAAATTTTTTTTATATATAATATTTTATAATGGGTACTGTGTTTTACACACACACACACACACACACATATATATATATATATATATATATTGTAATGGAACAACCATATGCAGTTCC
The DNA here is from genome assembly GCA_028023455.1 of Epiperipatus broadwayi. Lineage (NCBI taxonomy): Eukaryota > Metazoa > Onychophora > Udeonychophora > Euonychophora > Peripatidae > Epiperipatus > Epiperipatus broadwayi. The sequence goes on from JAQFVV010006417.1 coordinate 456,704, forward strand.
ATTACTCTCAAATAAAAGTGAAAAACATAAAATCACCCTCAAGTAGAAATATATATATATAAAGAATTTAATAATTTTATTCAAATTAATATATATAATGCACAAATGGCAAACTAATTATATAATTTAAAGTTTAAAATCTAAAAATAAGCTTGTTTTGATATAAAATATTTTTTTTAAAAAAGCTGTTAATTAGTTATTTTTAATCTTAGAATGAAAATGATTTTCTATAGTGAAGTAGTAGAAAACAGGCCCTTGGGTATAAAGTCAGATAGGCGATAAATTAAAAAAAATACTAGTGATAAAAATTTTGTGTTCCCACTCTACAGAAAGCTGACCAATAGCAATGGAAATAAAAACATGGTCCACAGAGAAAAGTTAATCCAGATAAGATCAATCCTGGAATTTGCTGATAAGAAATCACAAAGATATAAAAAGAAAACACTGAAGTTGAGATTCAGATTTGGATTGCTCTTGCTGATTTCATGTTATTTAAATATATTAGAAATGTATTGTGAATCTTTAAAATGTAGGGGTCAGCAATAATTTAGGTTTTTAATGTTTGCCACAGCTGAGGTGGGCTCCAGAGAATTATGGTTCTCAGAAACTGGCCGGTAATGAACTTGTCTCCACCTAGAACAACATGAAATGGAAAGAACTTTGTATTCTACCTTGTATTATGGATCACCAAGACAGACTTCAATAAATCTACAGTATTGGAAAGTATGAACTTTTGCTTTAAATGAACTTTATTTTTATAAAACAAACTTTCTCAAGTAGTAATTTTAAACGTCATTTAATTTTTAAAAGAAATCATCTATCTGACTAAAATTTAAATTATTTGTTATATTTTCTTTTAATATGTTTAATATCATTTCCATTCTTATAATTTCTTTTAAATTAATAATTTAAAATAGGCATAAATAACTTCATAGATTTGTAAGATTGTTAGTTTATGTGTGTTAATTTTGGGATAATTGCTTCACAGTTAGATCAGTGCTGGTCGGTAGATGTATGGATGTTTTATGTCAATGTAATTTGAGTAGATGCATTGGATACTACCTTGTACCATGTTAGTATAGAGGGCATAATACCCACCTGAACCCAAAAGAATAGTCATCATGTTGTCAATGGTCATAGAAATATTTCCTATGCCATTAATTTTCTTACTCTTTGGTTGGGACAGTAAGCCAGCAAAGGCCACTATCCTAATTTTTTCAGAGTAGCTCCTATATATATCTTTCAAATAATTTTGTTCTTGTATCATGGGAAGATACTCATTTCTACTTGAGATTGATTTAATGTTTTTCACTTTTATTTGAAAGTAATGGAACTGCATATAGTTGTTCTATTACTAGTTATATATATATATATATATATATATATATATATATATATATATATATATATATATATATATATATATATATATATATATATATATATATATATATATATATTGTGCCATTACAATTTAGTCACTAGATAAATTTATAGTAATGTGCATGTAGAAAAGGTAAACCAAAAATCATCATCACAATTTTATATAACCATAAAAGAAGCTGTAGGGCATCCAAGTTCAAACCCTACAAGGTCCAGTTCTAAAAGCTTTAAACAGAGAAAGAATGGGTCAACAATTACATGCTTTATTTGTTTGTGTGTTGATAGAAAGGTAATACACACATTTAAACTATTTAATATTTAATTTTTCTTTAAAAAAAGCAAAGTTATAATACATACATATAGGCAATGTATGTGTAAATTATTTAATTGTTTTATATTTCAAATATTAAACATTTTAACTTTCTTTAAAACTAACCTATGCTTGATCAATTCTAACATTTTATTCTATACTTCTATTTTGCTTTTCTTTAATTATAAGTGGGATTTAAAAGTTACAGATTTAATTAAATAATTGGGTTATAATTACTAAGCTAGCAATTATAGTATTTAAGGTTAGTTTATGAATGATTTGAAAGAATGAAGGATATGTGTACATTACATACAAAATTTTACATTTCCTAAATATTGAAAGAAAAGGAAGTATTAAATCTGTTAAATTATTTTTTTTGTACAATTGTTTGTTAAAAGAGGAAATCTGTTTAATCAGATATCAATCTTTGTAGCAATTTTTTTTTTGTAAATAATTGTTTTTCACTTTGGAAGCTTATAATGGGTCAGAACTATGATTTTTGAAATTGTCTTATCAAGATCTAAAGAAGGAAGCTCAAAGATTTGAAGTGTTACCTGGATGTTAAAAGAAAAAAGAAAAAGAAAAGAAAGGAAATAAGGATTGAGTCTATTTTTTTTTAAACAAAAGTGTCTGGAAAAAGGATTAAACTTTTCAGTTGAAAAATCATTTAGTTGAAAATAAATTAGAGATCTAATTAAAACAAATTTGTCCAAAAATAGCAAGTGATGCTATCTCTGATTGGTTAAGTTAGCTAAAAATTGGATATAAAAAGCTGTCTTGAATTATTATGAAGATTATTGTGATTGATTCAGATTATTAAACTATCCAATTGAATGCTGAAAATATAAGAAATGGTGGGCTAGAAAAATTATATGTATGTCCCATTTGCTGGACCATCTGGAGGAAGCTGCACATCACATAGGAAAGAAAAGATGTGTCTAAAATAATATTCTACACCTTTCAACTGACCAGATAAATAAGATGTTTTTAATAGAAGGAAGAAAGCATTCACCTGCATTCAAAGAAGATGAATTAATCTACTGATAAATATTAATCATCAAGTCCAATTAATTGTTACAACAACTGATTTTAAACTCAAGAAAATTTACAAATGGGAAAACAACTGCTGTATTTCATCCACATGCTTGACAGGAAGAGAAGAAAAATTAATATAATGATTTCCAAATTGTCCACTAAAGCAAATAACCTCAATAGAGTCATCATCATCAAATAGTTATACACCTCAAGAAAGAGATTGTTCCCAGTAAAACGGAAATGGTAGCTGCAGAAATATAAACCTTATACAAGACAAGTTTGAACCCTTGGAAATTCGCCACAAACAAAAGATCGGTAATATGACTTTTTATATCTATTTTCTTTATGATATCAGTCTTAAGAAACATTTTAGCGATAAAGTGGTATATTTTATTTAAAGAACTTTTAAAGACTATTCAGATCGATTAAAACAAGAATGTCTTACTAATAATAACTTTGAGCTTCATAAATGACCTTGAAAGTATGAAAATTATTTGTTTATTAATTTTACAATATTAATGTGTAAAACAATTTTTTTTTATGGTGTTATGATTTTAGTTTTAACTGATATATTATTATTATTTTGGTTTTTAATAATATTTTGTTATTATGGGATAAAACACGCACATACATAATAATATTTTTATATGTGTATAATTGGGAGTGAATGTGAAATAATGAGTAGTATTAAAATATTAGATTATTTTGTTTCAAGTTCAGTATAGATTTCAGCGCTTGGAAGAGAGGGGGGAGAAAATAATTTAAAACTTGTTTCTAAAACTTGCTCTTTCAATTCTACTAACATTTTTTTTTTATTCTATTTACATGTTGGATTTTTAAAGTATGTGTGCTAATGAGCAGATAATATTTTTTTTTAAATACTTTTCTCATGGAGTGAAAATCATGGTCAATGTGACGTCCAACTTAATACAAAATACATTTGAAGGGAAAGGGGGAGGAACGTGAAATTAATCTGAGGATTGTAATATAATCAATTATTACTATTATTATTCATGTCAATTTTCATATTATCTAGAAATTTTTATGTATATGTTAGAACTGTAGTAATAAATATTAGTTTGTTTTATTAAACGAGGTGTATATATTTCATTAAGTGTAGTCTTTGTTAAGTGTGATTATTCATCATCATCAATGGTTGAATATTAGTTATTTAAGATATAAGTAAATATGCTAAAATTAAGCAATAATTATGAATTTCTTTATAAAATTTAGTTTTATGTTTAGGCTTAGTCCTAGAGCTGTAGTTGAAACCCTTGTCATTATCGTTATTATTATCATCATCATCATCATCATCAACATTTTAATTAATGAGCTGTTTAACTGTTTAAAGGCCATAAATAAATATTGATTTTATAATATTTAGTGATCTCTTAGTATTATTATAACCACATCCCATCATCTATTTCATGCAAGGATGAGTGAATTGCCATCCTAAATTAGTTATATATAATCTGAGCTAGTGAACTTATAAAATATTGAAACACATTTGTTATGTTAAGATCTGAGAAATGATTTATGTCTAGTATACTCCACTTTGGTTTATAGAGGTTTTACTTTTACCTAAATATTAGTGCATATAGTGATATGGCTCAAAAAGCAAAATCTTCCATTTTATTATAAATAAAGTACCAAGAAGGGATTCAAACCCGGTACATGTAAAAGGTTATCAGATATAACCGTGTCTAGATTCAGATAATTTAGTGGTGCCCTGCTAGACCATATTCACTTAGTATTTGTTTAAACATGCACTTAACATCAAACCAAGAAATGAAAGGGGATAAGATCTACTGCCTGTATACCTGAGTTATATTTTATTGAATTACTAGTGTACTCACTTCACGTGATTTCATATACCTGAGTTATAATACATTGCTATAATACTGGTTATTAATAATTTGATCAACCTTTAATCTTGATATTTGGACTCCTTTAAATATTTCTTTGAGGAACCTTATATATATATATATATATATATATATATATATATATATATATATATATATATATATATATATCATTATAAGTCAGTCAACATTTAGACAATCCCAATATCAATAACAATCAACAATTTCAAACTATTGTTTTTATAACTATTATCCAATACAAATGTGAACATAACGATTTGAATATATTACACATATGCAACTTTTTAGCATCTAACATGTTTACAAATAGGTTGTAGATGTTGATTTCACTATAAAATTTATAAAAATGATTGTTTTATAAAATATTACAACATTATAAATATTCTAATTGGAAAAGAAATGTTTTGATTAATCTAGTTCCAAGTTCAAACCTCTCTATAAATATTCTTGCAAAAAAAGAAAAAGCAATTAAAAACATTTCTTTGGTATATACATATATTTATAATATTACTAAAAAAAATTAACCATAAAATTGTAATACAAAAAATAATATATAGGTGATTTCAATACCAAAATAATGTAATCCTCAGTTTTGAAGAAAATGTTAGTTTATTTCAATAATTTTTTTATGAAAGGTATATTCACTTTTATATAAATATATATGGTTAGCTTCTCAGAATGATCTATTGAAATATTCATGTGATATATTAATACAATTGTTCTATTTATTGAATCAAACTTAATTTTTTTTTACTTCGCTGAATCAGATTTATGTAAAATAACACCTTTCTTTATTATTATTATTATTATTATTATTATTATTATTATTATTATTATTATTATTATTATTATTATTATTATTATTATTATTATTATTATTATTATTATTATTATTATTATTATTATTATTATTATTATTATATTATTATTATTATTATTATTATTATTATTATTACATTCATATTGGCCATTCAAGCCAATTGTGCAAACGCTTTGTGAATGTTAAATAATAAATGAATACCCTCTGACCAATACAAGATATAGAATTTATGCAGGAATAAAAAGAATCCCTCTTATTCCTACGACTCAAATATTTATATATGAGCAAATCTGAAGTACTGGCACAGAAGGTGTGACAATATAACGGTCACTTTAAATTACTATATTCAATGTCTGAATGAATGACGACCGATGAAATTTTCTAGAATTTACTAAGCGTCATTCCAACTGAAACTTAATCATATATATAAATAAGCATTTATTATTTAACACTCGCAAAGTGTTTGCACAATTGGCTTGAATGGCTGATATGAATGTAATTACAAATTGTATACAGATGCTATAAAAATAAATGCTTATTTATTATTATTATTATTATTATTATTATTATTATTATTATTATTATTATTATTATTATTATTATTATTATTATTATTATTATTATTATTATTATTATTATCATCATCTTAATCTTTTATATACTATAATGTGCATTTCTTTTTACATTTCATTTTAATAAATTGTTACATTTTAAAATTTTACCACAAAAATGAATAATATCAATACTATAACACGCACACACACATAAAATGTAGACAGAAAATTGTATTTATCTATATGCATAAACATAAATTTGCAAACTTATAAATATTAATTGTATTTATCATAGGTAACTGACATAAATTGGTTTTAATTTACAGTCTATTATAAAAGGTACTTTAAATTTTCTTAAATTTTACATTATGCATGTCATACAGAAAATCATGCAATAGCGCCAGCTGTCCAAGCTTGCTGTAGAAACTAATCAAATTATAATTAAGACGAGGATAACAAAACTGTAATTAGTGATGGTCAAACATTAATGATTTTGTATTATTCTACTGGTTGGATCATCAACTTGATTGGAAATAATAGAAATATATTTTATGAAGAACTACTGGATAATAAAATATATTTTATGAAAAGCTAATAGATAATAAATAATTAGAAACTTATTTAGAATATTTGTTTTTTTAATTACATAAATTTGTTTTATATTATTAATAGATTTTTACCTGCAAATTCTTTATGACTAAATTTACATAATAAATATATATATCTAAAACTCTTTCAAAAGAAAAAATATTGAGTTAATTTATAAATTCCATGGGAGCTGTAATATGATAAACAAAACAGATATAAAAAAAAGGAGAATACTTTTTGTCTAACTTTTATAGTGTTTCGTGATGTGTATGTACATTTGTGTGTGAATGTATATATATTCGTTGTATTTAAAATTTAATTAAGCTTATTCTTTTCTTTTAAAAAATACACTTCTTTATTAAAATCTAAATTTAGATATTATCGTAAAGTTACCAATACAGAAATGTAAATACATTTAAATAAACAATATTTTGGCCATTTTATTTCAAAATTATATATACCTTTACTCAAACTTAGCACAAAATCATTTCATTATTAAATTTACATACCATTATAAACACAATCGCTTTTTAAAATCGAGCATTAATGCATATTTTTATATCACTGACAGTGAATGGATTAATATATTGTTAATAAACACACTAAAAAATAATTATTTATTAATTAGTTTTGCTTCCTCGTTTTTATGGTAAATTTTTACAATATTTAGAATAATAAATTAAAGTTTAGAACTATGAATAGAAAGCTATAATGCTTTTTAACAATGAAAAATTAAAAAAAGGTTTTGTTTATGTGTGTGTATGTGTATATATATGCATCTATGTTTTGTTTAGTTATTAAAATAATTAAAAAAAATTTAATACATATTTTTCATAATTTCACGTATATAAAAAAAGATAATTTTATTAAAAATTGGGACTAAGGAAATGTTAATAACATTAGTAGAATTCAAGCCAATCAAATGCTAATTTTGAAAATAAAAACTTCAAATTTATAAAAGTAACTCTAAAACAATTACCATCTTATGAATAAAATCTACATATGATTAAACAGAAAGATATACAAATTATAAAAGTTATAAAATATGAATATTAACTAACTATATAAAAATAATAACAAAAAATTTAACTAAATATAATTTATTAATTTTCTTTTGTCATTAGTACTTTTATTTTAATCATAGTATTGTGTAGAAAATATTGAAGTTCGAAACCTATAAACTCAGAAATTGTTCAGTATATTTGGATTTTTAAATAAGTGAATATTTTTGTCAGAAAGTTGGCCCATAGTTAATCCATACAGATTTTGCACTATTGGCCAGTAGTGGAAAAAACCAACTACATTGAATCCCTATAATTAGCAGTTGACTAACCTAACCATTAATGTCTCTTTTTTCACTATTTTTCTGCAAAGTTGAAAAGACTTCAGTGGTAATATTTAAATTTATCTTTTATTTATTTTCTTAAATGTCAATTAGTAATAATATCATTAGGTAGTAGGACTTTTGCTTCCTATATAATTTAGTGCAATAGTAAAGTGGTAAACTCTAGAACTCATCATCTAGTAAAGTGGTAAACTCTAGAACTCATCATCTAGTAAAGTGGTAAACTCTAGAACTCATCATCCATAGATCATGACACTGGTTTTGTCATTTCCAATGCTTAAACTTAATGTGACATTAAATAATAAATAATTTCATAATCATTATCCTTCTCATCCTTCTCCTCATCATTAATTCAAGTTAATTTACCTCCTACAACTAATAATATAACTCATTTTGTTTGATTATTTTCTAAATTATCTTATAGCTGGACTAAATTATATTAAGTGAATGACAAGCAAATTACTATTTATGATGACAGTGATGTTAATGGTTATTTGTAATATCACATGTCTTGTGACATGGATTTATTTCCAATTAGAAAACTGAACATAAAGACTTTAGTAAAGAATTAAACATTAATCAATAAACAAATAAAATATTAATAAAATAAGTTTAAGGGAAAAAAGATACTTTGTGTGTGTACATATTTATAAATTTGTATGCATATTAATAGGTTTTCAAAACAATTTAATATTCAATTGATATACAAACTGCTTAAAATAGAAAAGATATAAACAAGACAAATTTGGGGAAAAAATATTACTTATTCTGCATTATATATATATAAATGGTGAATTCCTAGTATTGTTTCTGGGAGCTTCTGTGTAATAAAATATAATAACTAAATAGCTGACATTTCAGTACAATAACAAGTACTTTCCCCAAAGCTTCTTATTTCTTAGATCATAAGAATATGTGTGGTGAGATTGGATAGATCATTCATAGAATTAACAAAAGAAAAGAAGAACATATTTTTGGCAGTTAAAAAAAAATCTAATTCAGCTATTTATTCACACATTGAATTACCTAACCCTGATAATAATTTGTAATAAAACACATATTCTGGCAAAAATTGAACAAGATGATCAGAGACTGTTAAGGGAAGCTATAGTAATTTTTAAAAGATTTAAGAGCATAAATGAAAAATGTGAATTAAAGAAAATTGACAATATTTGGAAAAAGCTATTGGAGGATAAAATATTTTTAAAACTTCTCAACCAATAGAATTTGAAAATGAGGAGAGCATAACAAAAAAAAATAATATTAAATCTTACCACACACATTCTTATGATTTGAAAAAGAAAAAGCTCTGCAGAAAGTACTTGTTATTGCACTGAACCATCAGCTATTTAGCTATTATATTTTTATTAAGCTCCTAGAAATAATATCTATCTATCTATCTATCTATCTATCTATCTATCTATCTATCTATCTATCTATCTATCTATCTATCTATCTATCTATCTATCTATCTATCTATCTATCTATCTATCTATCTATCTATCTATCTATCTATCTATCTATCTATCTATCTATCTATCTATCTATCTATCTATCTATCTATCTATCTATCTACCTACCTACCTACCTACCTACCTAACTGCCTGCCTGCCTGCCTGCCCGCCCACCCGCCCGCCCACCCACCCACCAATGCTCCCACCCACCCATCCACCTACCTACCTACCTACCTATCTATCTATCTATCTATCTATCTATCCATCCATCCATCCATCCATCCATCCATCCATCCATCCATCCATCCATCCATCTATCTATCTATCTATCTATCTATCTATCTATCTATCTATCTATCTATCTATCTATCTATCTATCTATCTATCTATCTATCTATCTATCTATCTATCTATCTATCTATCTATCTATCTATCTATCTATCTATCTATCTATCTATCTATCTATCTATCTATCTATCTATATGTGATTTGTGAATGCATTAATTTAACATTCCTCGTACTCTTACTATATATAAATTTGTGATTTTTGATATACAATATTGGCACTATTATATTTGTGATGTTGAATATACATTAGGATCTAAACATAATTGATGAATTGACACATTATGTTTTGTTAAAGAACAGGGCTTATGAAAAGTGGGTTTGTTCTTTGCAATGTTATTCAGATTATTAGCTGTTGTGTCCCAACTAGCAAGTTATTTCAGTTGTGCATTTAAATAAGAATAGGAACAGCCATATTAAATTACATAAAGAGACCACTAGAGCAAAATAATTTAAATGACACTTTAACATAAATACATAATACATTATTAGCAGAATCATATAAAGTAGACATATTATTTATTTACAGTTAACACATATTACTTACATTAACAGTTTCACCCAAAGGCTTATTTCAAATAATAATTTAGATTGAGACAGTTTTCAGCAAGTATCTAAGTCCCTTATTTTACCTCCAGTCAGGAGTTAGCAGGGTAGGAGATTTTCCCAAATACTAATGTTCCTAGACTGTTTCTACATGTCTACATTTGCCTCTGCTCCTTGGTTAAAATTTCCATCATTTGTAACTTTGAAAATCGATTCCAGAAATTCTTTACATTAATATTTTTGGTATATCATCCAGGATATAATTAATTTTACATAATTATTACTCTTCTCACATTATCTCAAAAGTCTTAAATTTTCTACTTTTAGATTATTGTCTGGGAAATAAATTATTTAAAAAATTGAAAAGTCTGCAACACTTATATAAAATTGTAATTTTATTGAAATAAAATAAGTATTCTTTTTATAATACTTAGCTTACATATTTTAAACATGCATGCACCATATTTTATTTTTTATTAATCTGGTCCCAGCATTATTTCCCCTTACTCTGAAGAAGTATGTTTTTCTCCAAATTTTATAAATAATCTTTTAGGTATACAAGCGGTCTTCTTTTATAGCAATTTCCATTTTTTGACTGTTTAATTTGAGAATCTAATTTCTTTTGCACAACTTCACAACTATCAACTTGTTTATTCACTCTTTAACTACTGCACTCTGATGACTTGGATCACTTCTGTTTGGAAGTGTGACTTCATTTGGTAGCATGCAATCTGACATTTCTTTACTTTCAGCTGATTTTGCATCCATCCAGTTTTTCTGGATGTGTAAAATGATGGTAAAATAAATTTCCAAAGCTATTTAAATCTCCACAATCTGATCCAAAATATTTTTGATACTTTCCCCTCAAATCATAATTTACAGAGATTCTCTTGAATGCAGTCTCAATCTCCATCATGATAAATATTTTTTGCCTTCTTAAATTTTTGTAGTTTTTTCTGGCACAAATATTGAAAATTTACTTCACAATTTTATGCTCATAAGTATCTTATAGGTGACTTCCCTGTAGTTGTGGATAGAGTAATATGCTGATATAACATTGTGAAGTTTATTGCCTCTTGCATATTATCACAATTTATTTATTTGTTTGTTTTAACTACTGGCTCCTGTTTCAGCAATCCCATTTGTTTCATGGTGATAGGGTGAAGTACAGATATGATTTATGCCCCACATGATTATAAAAGCTTTCAATTTAGCAGACATAACCCTATGCCACTATCTGACACTACAGTGACTAGTGAATTATATTTCTTTTAAGATTCACATAGTTTCAGATGAACTAGATAATGTCTACCTATTTTGTACCAGCATCTACCAACAATATAAAAATATGGTCTTTAAAAAAGTCTTCATTGTCTACATGCACTCTGTTCCATTGTTTATCAGTGCTTGGTCAAGGATAATATTTTTGGGTGGCACATTGGCCATGGGCTGATGTGGTTCAAATATTTTATATGTCTCAATTTCTGTACATATTCCAGGCCACCACATATAGCTGCAAGTGATAGCTTTAACCTGAACTATGTTTACATGATAATGGTAAAATATTTCCAAAATATTGGCAGTTGGCTCTGGAGGGATCATCACTTTATCACTGACTGTTATACAGTTCTTATTAGTTGATAACTGAGATGCAAGGACTTATGGATATTTCTAGGTTATTTACTGGGTCATTAATCTATAATTTAACTTGAGATTGGTAGCCCTTGATGGCTTTAAATCTATTTGACAATAGATTTACTGATGATTCAATTTTATTTCTCAGTGTTCCACATGATTTACAGAGGCATTATTATCAACTTTGTTTTGTTGTATAGGCATGTGAGATAATGCATCAATGTATTTTATTTGACTTGTTTTTTAAAAATATGGGGGGATATGGACCCAAACATAACATAAATTGCTCTCTGGTTTGTAAGTGTGTTGGAGTATATACTTCTGCTATTACATTCTTCTTCCAGGAACTCTTTTGCATCAATGCCAAATGACCTTCTCATGTTAAATCATAGGTAATGCAGCAAATGTTTTTATAAAAGTGAACTTCACTTATTTGTCAATTTCTTTATAATGATTGAAAAGTTAGAATAATTAATACTGATTTTTTTAAAGCAAATGACATTTTTCTCTTAGATTTAGTTTGTAATGGTCAGGCAGTTTTTATCTGTAAGTTTTGAAACATTTACATAATGTGGTAAAATGTAAGCATTCCATTTTGTGGCAAAGAAAAAGTTCAAGCTTCACTCACTTTTTAATTAAATTTAGCACGACCCAACTTATCTATCAGTCATATCCACTTAATCTTTTTTATGCAATTTTATTTAATCTCTCAAAAAAAAAATGTCTCAATTTTTTTTGTGGACGTAAAAGTGATCAAAAAACCAAAGGAGATATTAAAAGGCATATTACTTTACAAATATTTCTAAACTACAATGAAAAATCAAAAACACATTTAGGCTAATGTATTGTGTCATATGGATAGTAATTCAAAAGTGAATAAAATTATAACACTTAAAAAATAATTAAATTTTTATTATAAAGTTCTGACTTGGGTCCCCCTTTTTAAGGCTGGTCATCATAAGCTGATAAAAAGTTACACCAGTGGACCATTGTAGAGCTTAGATGATTTTGCACTGTCTTTTTACTTTGAAAAATTCCTAATAAAAATTGGTGATCAGTTATTGACAAAAATTTTGACCCCTGTTATGATTGTTAATGTTTCTTTGCTCAATTAGCTGTGTGCTCTTTTTGACTTTATCATTGTTCAGAACACAGCTCCAATTCTGTTATCTGACCACTCATCATTACAGTATTTTGTATATGTTAATGCTAATTTTATTTTGTTAAAAGTGCTTTGTTGTGGTTCTTTTCAAATCCAATGTTTTTCCTGAAGTAAATCATATAATGGAATAGCAATATGAGATTTACTTTTTATAAAAAATTTTAAAAAAAATTACTAATTCTAGACAAGCCTGTAATTGTTTTATTTTGTTTGGTCTCTGGGCATTCTTAATTGTTTTAGCTTTTTCTACAATGTGACCCAGAAATTTAACTATTTAACTTCTTTCATATTCCAACTGCATTTTTTAAAGTTCAGTTTAATTCCAAAACTTGAGACATTCACACACATTGTTTACTTTATTTTTCCACGATTTCTCTGAATTAGCTGTGACTAAGACGTCTTCAAAATATGGCATAACTCCCTTTAACTCCTTCTATCAGTGTATCTATTTTTACTTGAAAACATTTTGAGCTGTTGTAATTCCAAAAGGAAGACAGTCATATTTACATAAGCCTCTATGGTTTGTAATTATCGGCATACTTGTAGTTTCTTCATATAAGATTATATGATAGAAAGAAATATATCTATATTTAAAATTTTTTTGCATCATTTAAACTAGTTAGCACACTGCAGGCTTCGATATATGCCTTTGTTTATAGATATTCTATAGTCCCCACATACATAAATTTTGATCATCAGAATTTCTCAACTTTTTCTTTCTGTGAAAATTGTATTTTCCACAGTTTACAATAAAAAAATTTATGACTTCCTGAATCTCTTTGGCAACAAGTGTAGTATTGATTATTTCCTACTCCTGTCCAAATAATTTAGGGAATTTTGTTTGCATTTCCCTCTCAATATTACAAATCTTTATATCTAAAGCAGCCTTTCTTAAACTCCGAATTACAACCCCAAATGGGGTTATAAAGCAAAAAGTTTGGGTCATGAAAATTTAATTCAGATACATGAATTTAAAGAAATATTAGTCACAATCCCTTCATTATCTTTAATGTAATATATTACATTTTCTGTACAGTGCAATTATAAAATCGTGATTGTGGCCAAGTTGAGCTGTAAATTATATTTACATATTGAAAAATAACATGAAATGCATCATAATAGTGGTGTCACATTTCAATTTCAGTATATAAATTATTTCAGAATCATAATATATGCTGCAAGGTGAGAATAAGATTGGTGACACTGTGATTATATAATGCATTTTCGATCAAGTTATTTGTTTCAGTTTCATTTCAACAAGTATCCACATTGCAAAAATGATACAATATAGTATTTTACTGTTTTACTCAAGTAAGGCTAGTATTTATTTGAATAAATATTATGAAAGATGTTATTTTTATATATAAAAATGCTTGTATACTTTTTTTCTCATTTTTTATTCAAAATTTATCATCCTATTAGTTATTATAAAAAAAAAAATTTTTATTTGCAATTTATTATCATTTATTTATTAACAACTAAAAACATATTCCTATTTTTTAAACTTAACAGGTAATTTATAATTGATTTATTGATATTTTTTTAAATATTAAAAAATAAAACATATGGGAGTAAATATGCTTCTTATAATTAAACAAAAAACACGTTTGCCACTTGGTATCTCTGCTAACTAATAAGCACTGTTATTTTATTTATATTTTAGAATAAAAATACTTTTTACCTATGGATAAAGTGTTAAATTTGAGTACAAAATATAATGATGCAGATGGCAATGCTACAAAGTCTCTTCAAGCAGGATCTCATAATCAGAAAGAGACATCTAAGATGCGATAAAGAAAATATTGTGAAACATTTCTCCAATTTAGCTTTACTTTCAACAACTATGATGGTACTGAACAATCTCTTTATTTAATTTGAAATAATGTTTTGTCTTGGGAGACTAAGAAAATATTAAAATTAAAAAGGCATTTTGAATCCAAGCATCATTTATATGTCAGTAAAGTCTCTTCAAGCAGGATCTCATAATCAGAAAGAGACATCTAAGATGTGATAAAGAAGATATTATGAGACGTTTCTCCAATTTAGCTTTACTTTCAACAACTATGATGGTACTGAACAATCTCTTTATTTAATTTGAAATAATGTTTTGTCTTGGGAGACTAGAAAAGGCATTTTGAATCCAAGCATCATTTATATGTCAGTAATCCAAGCATCATTTATATGTCAGTAAACCAAAAGAATATTTCCAACAACTGTTAAAAACTTAAAAAAAACAAACAAACAATATTTTGAGAACTTTATAACTGTTAATGAAAAATATTTACTGGCATCATATGAAGTTTCATATCTGATTGCTAAAAATAAAAAGTCATACACCATTGGAGAAGATCTTATATTATCTGCTGTTATTAAAATGATAAAAAATATTTCACGGAAGTAAATGTGGTGATGAAATTTGAAAAACTTCTTTGTCAGTTGACACTGTCACTAATAGAATTTTTAAAATTAGCAATGATCAATTTGAGAAACTTATTACTAGACTTAAAAAAAACCCAATATTTACAATTCAGTTGGATGAAACAACTGATATTTCAAAAGTAGCTCAATTATTAGTATATGTCAGATATATTTATAAAGAAAACATTTGGTAGTTTATCATTCTGTGGAAGAACATATAAGAGGGGAAGACATGTATAATAAAGTAAATATTTTTTTTAAAACTGAAGGTTTAGATGGAAAAATTGTTTTGGCGTATGCACATCTGGTGCAAAAGCAATGTTTGGTAAAAATATTAATTTTAAATCATTTTTTAAAGCTTCTGGTAATAATCATATAACTTTTACACACTAGCTGATCCATTGAGAGGCCCTTGCAGCAAAAAAAATAGCAATGGAATTGAATAATGTGCTTCAGAATGCTGTCAAAATTATGAACTTTACTAAAAGCTGTGCTATTAACACCCATTTATTTTCAAATCTTTGTAAAGGCATGGACTCTAAATACAAAAATTTGTTATTACATGCAGAATTAAGATGGTTGTCAATAGGGTGAAGTTTAAGGGAGATTACTGTTATTAAAATAAGAAATTATTGTATTTTTAAACTAACAAAAATCTGATCTTGCTGCTCTTTTTCAAAATGACTTATGGCTATCAAATCTGTGCTATTTGTCTAATACTTTTGAAAAGCTAAATGATCTTAACTTGTCTCTTCATGAAAAAAATAGCAATATTTTTACTTCAAATGATAAAATTGAAGGTTTTATTTAAAAGATCAACATTTGGAAGAATAGGGTGGAAAATGATCAATAGGAACACATTATTGATCTGTATAGTTTAATACATGGTGTTAATTTCTGGACTCCAGATTTCAAGTCCTATGAATTCTGGATATTCTGTCATTTTTGATACAAGAAATTTATGTAAACTACTTTGAAGCAAATAATTAAATTATTTTGCCCTGCATTATTAAAAATAGTGTTAGGGTGATGGATTTGAATGCTAAAAATTTACAGTCAGAAAATCAAACTTTCACTTTCTGGTTCTACTTATGACCTCCTGAATGATACTATTTTTTTATTTAAAATCATTATTTATTGAAACTACGATTTTGTCAATGATATAATTAAATGCTGTTATAATCTTTAGTTTTTATACTGAGTATGTATTTAAACATTAGTCTTGTCATTGAGTCAGAAGTTTGCCATTTCACAATATTTTGGAGATTTAATTTGTTTTTGTAACATTAAAATAGAAAATAAATTTGGTTATGTATATTAGTTTGAAAATAAGCACTATTGACAGGTCAAGAATACACCAGTTATTGTGACCTCACTTTCATATGTACATATTTTGACAATAAATTTATAGCTAAAATAAATTTTTTCATAATATTTTTTTTTCATAAATAATTATCTTATTTAGTTCTTCTTCTTTTTTTTTTTCAAAATAAACTTTGCTTTAATCATGCTCTCCTTCCAATGATTGTCTGGAACTCATAGAAAACCATTAATTTGTGGAATTTTAAACAATTAATATCAAAATATTTTTTGTGTTTTTTATATGTATTTATCTATTTTTAAGGATATTTTATTTTGTATTAGAAAAATGTATATTTTCTTATTTTGGTTTCAATAATTAGTTTTTTTCAAATATTTTGCAAATTTTCATGCTTTTTGTACACCCTTTCATTATTTGTTGATTCCTAGAGGGCAGAAGGTGTGCACCACAGATTGAGAATCACTGATTTAAATGAACATTAAGCAGATTTGAAACTAAATAATAATCATATTTTATATCCTCTCTATATCTATACCTTTTACAAAAATGATTTATTCTTAATTATATATATATATATATATATATATATATAATTAAGAATAAATCATTTTTCTATATATATATACTGGTTTATATATATATATATATATATATATATATATATTAGAAACCAGTCAACATTTAGACAATCCCATTATCAATAGCAAGCTACAATCTCAAACTGTTATCAAAGCAATCTCCTTTTAACGATATATATATATAATTAAATTTCCAAGAATCTTCTCTTTTTCCAATCTGCATTTTTGTTTTTCCAATATTCAATGTATTATATTTCATCTTAAAATTAATGGAACAAATATTATTAACTTCTCTTTTAATTTTTATATTCCTTTCAATAATAGTACTTATCCCTGCAAATACTTCTCAATTTTCTCATTTTTATTAAATTTAAACTTTGTTTAAGAAATTAAAATGTTTAATTTATTATAATTATATATATATATATATTAACATTTTCCCAAAACAGTAGCATTATAATTGTTTTTGAAATTAAAACTATGCCTCTAAAATCTTTATACTTTACTGTTTTATAATTCCCTTAAAAAATTCAAAATTATTTAAAATACATCCCGTATTTACTTTCCTGATTGATAATTTACATTAAAAGCAGTTTGTAATTCAGATAAAACTTTATCAATTCTCTATGTTTTATTTTACTATATAGCAGATACAGCTTTTATAAATCTGTTTCTTCTATTGTACAATATATTTTATTCATATCTACATACCATTTTTATTTTACAGTAGCATAAGTTAAAGTTTATTATTTATATATATATTTTTTTTCTCCACCCAAAGTATTTTATTATAATGTAAAGTAATTAAATCTGTGTTCCTTTTGTATTTATATTACGATATGTTTCTTTTTTTTTTTGGGATTTATTTACTATATGTCTCAATTCTTTGTTAAAAATTTTATGCAACTTTCTGCTTGCTTTTATTTATTGAATGTCAGCCAGCTTTAAATTATTTCAATTTTTTTATTCGACGTAGCCATATTATATCTACCTCTTACTTAAAATTATTTTTTTATTTTCCAAACTTGAAAAACTTTACTTGATGTTACTTATTTCAAAGTATTTAGATTTAAAAAGTAACATTACATTTAGTACATAGAATGTTTAAACTAAGAATTAGCCATCAAAATATTTATTTTTTTCTTATTAAATGCATATTTAGTTTATTGAGTCATGAAATCATTTGCCTTTGAAAAAAAAGATACATGTTTTAGTTTATTGAGTCATATTTAATTACATTGCGAAAGTCATTTATTTCATAATGAAGTTGGTATTATATTACACTACTTACTCTTTTTTTCCAATTTTTTATTAAATTTTTTATACTCCCTCCCCCTTATAAAAAAAGGGGAAAGAGATTTTAATTAATAAATTTAGAAGAAATTACTTTTTGTTTTTAAAGATTCTTTTGCTTTAATTTTTTATTGATAAATATTCTCTTTTTATGGTAATAATTATTTTTCACAGTTTTTTATCTTTTTTAATAAAATCTCTAATATATGATTATTTAATAAAGTCTAGTAGTATTTAAATAGCCATCTGCAACTCAACAGTCTTCCAAAGAAACATTGCAAAAAAAGATATTACTCATCAAATTATATAATTATTAGATGTTCAGAATTTAATGAAGCTTTTTCTTTGCTTTACCATCATGTGAAGAATAGTTATCTACAATTTTATCTGGGTTGAGTAAGTGCAAGCTATCTGAAAAAAATGAAAGTATAAGGCAGCTTTTAATGTAAAAGTATAGTCTAAATTTATACATTACATTCTTGATATATCCTGCATGATCTTAGGTAACTTAATATCATATGTTATAAGTAAAATCATATATACTTATATATACATATTTTTTTAAAAATAGAAATTTATATAACATTAAATATTAATGAAACAAATTTATATTAAAATTCTCTGGACATCTTCAGTTACATAAATAAATTTAGTATAAGTTTGTTATTTTTACTAATATTTAATGTTATATGCCTAAATGCAGTTATTGGTGAAGCTAACTATAGATAATAAAATTAATGACTGAGCACTTTTAAAAAGTTTAGTCTTTTAATAATCATAGCCAACAAGTTGAATGAGCACAATGAAAAATGTATGGGATGATTATGAGAAGATAAAACTTCTTGAAAATGCTCAGCCATTAATTTTATTACCTGTAATTAATTTCATCAAAACCTGCATTTTAGCACATTTAGATATATTTCTTGTTTAATTGAGAAGTTTCTGGTTTTTGTCTTCTTCTTTTTATTATTATTATTATATTTAATGTTTTATGGTTTTCCATTTTATTTATTATTACTAATATAGCATTATGTAGTATTTAATTCTTGTATTCTATTATTTTAGCTTATTCAATATTGGCAGAAGAAGAGCTTTCAAATTTTTGTGAATAGCATTTTGTGATATATTGTCTTCAGTAGTAAACCTTTAAACATCACATGATGACTATCACCCATGCTTGCTCATAACTATTGTTAAAATAATCTACTGAGCTTAGATTAAAAATATTTGTGTATTTTCAATTTTATTCTCATGGTTTTGTAGTTAAGTAGAGATAAAAGGTGGCTGCTTGAGGATTGCATTAGATCCTAAGATCTAGATGCAGTACTCTCAGATCCAAGGCACTAAATAAGGATGTTATGCACAAGCCTGCTGGCATCCATTGATTACTCAGTCTTGCTTTGAGTAGCACTACTGTATGAAGAGAGTTTTGTCTTCAGTAGTACATAGGACATATTATTTGTTCCCTATTTTTGTATTTTAAACTCAAACATTACTTATATTTGATTAGTAATCAATTTTTTTTGTTTTTGAAATTAAATTTAATGTGTCTAAAAATGAAATTGAAAGTGATATAGTGGGAAAATATTGATCTGTCAAAATGGATACAAGGATAATTCAAGTTTATTCACAAAATGCATGCATAATGGGAGAGCACAATCTAAGTTTTTTAATTGTCAGTTAGTTGTGATATATTCAAGTTGATGAAAAATGCATTAATGAAACACCAAAAAAACTTGGATTTATATGTGGATTGTAGTTATTATACTCCCATCTATAGGATACTAAACAGGATAAAGTAGTTTCTACATAATATAAGAAGTAAATGAACAATATTAGCTGTAAATGCTTTAGTGGAGTTTCAGATTTCTGGCTCATATGGTTATCAAAAGTTATTAACAAAACACAGATATAGTAAGAAAAGGTGATCTGCATTTCTACTCATGTAAAAGATTGAGATATGGTAAGTTTATAAGAAAAAACAAAACTGAATACATATCTGACTGCTGTTGGTATACAATCTTGAAAGTATACAAAAAGGGATGTCAATAAATTTAGAAGAAAAAAGAGAAAAGATGCTAATGTGAAGAGCAATTACTGTGCTGTAGATTCATGCTAGCAAGTCCTGCAAACTAACAATTTTTCTGGACAAAGCATAGATATAATACTACAGCTATGGATAAATAATTCTGTTAAATAGGTACTTCAACTTTTTTTGACTTAATTGTAAATATTATTTTCTCTGGATTATTATCTACCATCTCAACAAAATTAGACATTAGATCAAATTTTCAGTGTAAAATCTTTAGCAAAATTTTTATGAAGATTGAAAACAAAGAATTGATTGCTCAAAATAATAAATTATTCCATTCATTATTTTTTAAAATTTTGAATTGTTATACCATTACCGAAATATTTATTGTTAGCTGGTATCACTAAAATATGTAAAGAAATAAAAAACAAAAGCAAACAAAAATAAATGGCCATACATGCAAATTCAAACTTTAATACTTGGACTAATAGTAGAGTCTAAAATGAGTCTAGGGTATTAAAATATTTTAAATAATCAATTTTGTTTAGAAGCCTAGGTAAAATATGTAAATAATTATCAATATTTCTTTTCTTTTCTTTGATTATATGTATATTAAATAATTCCTATGTAAAAATTATTTTAAATTATGGTGATAAATATTAAATTAAAGTATTGTTATAATTATTTTGGACTATTTAACTTAGAAATTTTTAAAAAATTTGAATACTAATATAAAAGTTAATCTAATCCAATGAAGATTAGTTAATTGATGAACCTGTTTTACCTAAATATTTTCTTAGCAATCACAATTCTTAATTTAATATATTTATATTTTTTCCTATTCCATATAACCTCAAATTATAAGTAGCCAACTTATAGATCTATTTTTGACCCTTTTCTAGTGTTTATTGCAGTAATGCATAGTGAATCTATAGTGCCGATAAAATTTGTTTTATAATAATTTGTTGAAAGATTGAATCAATCTCAGACCAAAGACTTTACTATAATTTTGTGTTTGTTCCATTTTATTTTAATGCTAGTGATTCTATAATGTAGTTTTTGTTTTTGTTCCTAGATGGCAGAAATAATTAAAAAAGTAGAAAGCTCTAACTAAAAGTACCAAGTTAAAAATTTTAGTGGGTGCTGTTTATATTATATTGTAAATAAAATATGCTTTTAGAACTTATTTTTATAGTATTTTTTTTTTAATTTTAAAAACATTTTCATTAATTTGAAATATAATATAATTATAAAAATGAGATCCATTTTATATTTAATATTTAAAATATTTTTTAATATTTAATTTAAAATGGAGGAAATATACTTAATTTTTTAATACTATTTTAATAAAATCAGATATGTAAGAATTTTTTTAATTCACATGATAATTTTAATATAGTTGTTGTAATTTAAAAAATAAATGTAAAGAAAAGTTAAATATTTTGTTTATTTCCTAGTATTTCTTTTACTCTCTTCTCTTCAATTTTGATTATTTTGGTGATGATGTGGCTTTATATTTTTATAGTGAATTAGTTATTGATGTGTTGATACAATGTGTGAGTATTCTTGATTGATTACTTTCTGTATGTTAGCAGTTAAGGTTATTTGCCATAGTAACCAATACAGTTAATAATAATGTTTGGGAAAAGAAACATCATGGTATAAACATTAATATATTTGACTATGCAAGTCAATATTATTATTACACTATTATATTACATTTCCAGTTATTATTTCAATTAATTTTATAGATTAGAGTGTTGATAAATTATATATTTCACAAACACACACACACACACATATATATATATATATATAAATATATATATATATTAGTTAGTATTTTTAATGTATTTATTTCTAATAGCAATAAATGTTTACCAAATAGAATGTCTTTAGTTCTAATATTTGTTTGATATAAAATTTGTTAATTAAAAATAAGATGAAATTTATCACATGCAAAACAGTTTATAAATATTCTGATACATCATTTATAAAGCAAGATTATTGCTGTTCAATTTGGAGAATTTCACTCATCAAAACAAAAAAAAAACATTATTTAGAGAGAGGTTCGTAATAAATATTTTTCTGGAGTCTAATATATTCTAGAGACAATTATATTTGTGTAGATCAACATATTCCAGAAACAACTATATATATATATATATGTGTATGTGTGTGTGTGTGTAAATAAATAAATCAGATTATATGTAATTGTACAAGAAGTAACTGCAGCTTTCCGTGAGTTATTTACATAAATAAACTTTTCCAAATACTATCTCATTTCATATTTGAAGATTGTTTAAATTAAAATTCTGCTTTGCTCCTCTGAATATTAAAATGGTGGATGGTTCTTAACATGTAGTTTATAAATATATAAATCAGTAGATAGAATGCATCCCCTTATTTAAAAATTATGTAAATGAACAATTAATATATATATAAGAACAAATGCTAAAAAGGCAGATATTACAATCAGCCTTTGGAAGAGTTTATCTACAGATGCAACTTACCCGAAGCTTAAGTTACTTCCTGTTCAATTATATATATATTGAAAAAATATTAAAATTTTAAAATGCAATCTGTTATTTCAATTAATTTTATATTTACAATGCTGATAAATTTTTTATTGTACACACACATATATATACAATAAAATACATGAATTAACAATACTAGTTAAACTATTAAAAACACGTGACTTTGGTTTCAAGCAAGCACATAGGCTTTTTTTTTTACAGTATAAATGTCACAACACACACATTTATTAGTACACTTGAAACTACATAAAATTCAATTCTATTTTCCATCCAACTTTTGGTGTTAAATAATGATTTCATCAGATTTAATATAAAAGAGATGGAGGATAGAATTAGATTGTGGTTAAATTTGAATTTATTTAAAAATGTGTCTTGTTGTTGTATTGATATTTGAAAAGTTTGGCATTTAGTGTGATGGTAAAATAGTATACTCTAGGGCTCAAGATCTAAAAATCATGGTTTCTGTTTTGTTATTTCTAGTACTTGAAGTTCTTATAAATTCACATGCAACAAATGATCAAATCTTTCATTAAAAAAGTTTTGGTATATAAATAAATGATTATCATATACTAAATATTTAATAGATTTGCTAGAGAGTTTAGCATTAATTTGTTTGTTTTTTAATTTTATGAATAATTATTAGTTTAGCCTAATGCAAGGTTGTTTATATACTAGTTGTAATATAATCATTTTAAATAATAATAAATACTATTACACTAGATTTCTTAAGTTCATTATATTTGACACAAAATTTGCTTCATCCAAAATGTGATAAAAATTAAATGAAATTTATAAAACAAATAAAACAGCATAAAAATGATCTATTGTTTAATTTATAAATTGACACTTAAATTAGATAGATTTTTATTTATTTAGTTAGTGTATGGATTTTTTTAAACAGTAACTATTAAAAACTTTATAAAGCAATCTTTAATTATTTCAACCACAACATAGATTTAAATACTGTCTTTATTGCATCCTTCAAATCTGACACTCTGTGTATCAATTTACCAATCATTAAATAAATGGTTTGGGTTTGGGCATAACTGCATAGGTCAGAGGCTGACTATAGTTGATTCTGATTCTATTGATAAGACTGCAGTAATTTTTGTAAAAAAAAAAAATAGATGAAAAAACAGTCATTTTAGTTTTCAATGGAGTTAAATTCATTCTATTAACATCTTCAACTGTGTTCACTAAGTCTTTTTGATCATTCACTATCAACTTGGTTTCATAATTTTATGACATTCAAAAAGATATTCACAAGATAGGAGTTTTCTAACAAAAAAACATAAATGTTTTAATGATAATGAAGTAAAAGTTGAGCTGTCAAAAAGTATCTGAACATTTTAAAAACTAAGATCTTAATAAAAATGGATCTTATTAATAGAAAATAACCTCAGAGTTATCAGCTAGAAAAAGCAGTCACACAAACTAAAATTTCATCCACATTCAATTGACGGAATCAATTATTACAATTTATGGTGTCATATGCCAGGTTATCTAGTATGGAAGTAATGTGTCAATTACAAATTACATGTGAATTTGTGGCAAGTATAAAATCCAGCATTTTGTTTAAAAAATTATACTTTGCTGTTGAATATAACAAAATATTATTAATGGACCACAGAATTGAGCAGGCATTGTGATGTTTTATCATACATTTAAATCATTGCAATAGATCATATAATTCACAAAAAAGTAGTCCATGTGATCATTAGATCTGTGTATTATTGAATGAGTTCATAATTTTTTGCTTACATTATCTAGTGATAACTGAATTTATTATTGCTAAAATATAATCAATTGCTATTGTCTGTCAATGCGAGATCTGACCAGGTATGTCTATGATCATAATTCTGTAAAAAACATTAAGATTACATTTAGTTACAATGATGTCTCCAAATACTGCATGAAGTACAACAAACTATTTATTTTCCTTAAATTATATATATATATATAAAACAAAAAACAAGTTTCAATCATGTTAAAAACCTGCTGTCGCTTGTATTTATGATCAATAGATGGTGTTTTACCAAAAACACCGACCACACGTACGTTTGTTTACATAAATGATCAAAGAGTCAGAATTAACTATCTCTTTCATTTTAGCCCACCCTCAGATCAGCTGATTTCAAGCTGATTTGCTATTATCAGTGAAGGACAGAGACAAGAAACTAGATCTAAACACTGACTCCAAGTGTTTATGCACAAAGTTTTTATCAGTTTGCAAGCATGAAATTTTTCAGACCGATAAAGTCTTCAAACTCAGCCAAAAAAGCTAGATAGCTATATGGGTCTGATCTCAGTTCAGTTTCTCCACATAGTCAAAGCCTCTGCAATCTATATCATTGCAGAAACCTTTAAAGGTACATTTATGAAAAACAAAAAACAAGTTTCAAACACGTTAAAACCTGCTGTCACTTGTATTTATGATCAATAGATGGCGTTTTACCAAAAACACCGACCAAGCGTATGTTTGTTTACATAAATGATCAAAGAGTTAGAATTAACTATCTCTTTCATTTTAGCCCACACCCAGATCAGCTGATTTGCTATCACCAGTGAAGGACAGAGCCAAAAAACTAGATCTAAACACTGACTCCAAGTGTTTATGCACACACACACACACACACACATATATATAATCTTTTGGAAATAGCACAAAAATATTGACTCTCAATTTTTATAATCTATAATTTCCAAACTGGCTCAGACTCTATAAAATATAAAAATTTAAAATTTAAAAAATCCATGAGGATGATGATGATTTAATGCACAAACCATTAAAATAATTATTTTCATAAATTAAAAAAAATACAATTTTAAAAGCAATTGTTTTTAAAATACTAATGTTTTCAGAAATTCTGGCATTGATACCTAATGTAAATAATGGAATAAACCTTTTGTTCTGTTAACAAAGGGTCAAGAGCAAAATTGATTCTACCTAATTTTTAAGTTGTTAATGTTTATAAGCTTGTTTTTGCAAATGGTGGAAATTCAGAGTGAATTCAATCTATCAAACAGATAAAATCATGGCATTAATAATTATTAAATAAATGATCAATTTTACAAACATGGATTCACTTCCAATAACTTTGTTTAAATAATCAACCAGAAGTTAATAATTTTAAGCGTTAAATTAGAATAACTTAATATATAAGTAATTAATGAAATAAATCATTCTTCCCTTAGACTATCAATGAATAACATTATGCTAACAAAAGATAAAAAATATCTGGGAACAACTATTTCTTATGATTTTGATATATTGTATCAGTAACAGGAGAGACTATCTTTAAATATAACTAATCAATGCAACTTTCATAGAGTCATATATGAAGTAGGTAAGAATGAAGATGACTGAACTTAAAACAGGTTATATTTTCCAATTATCTCACCAAAATCAACACTAGTGATTCAAAATAGGTTTACCACTCAAAAATAATTTAATTTAAACAAAAAGGCATACATTTTTACCATTTACTTGGGCACCATGCTGCATGGACTAATTTCAAATCACATAATTCCTCAATTCATGATAACATTTAATATTTGCTAAGTGGTTAAACATTCTCATTAATTTAATTTTTTTTTATAAACATGATGCTAATGTGATCATCTGAAATGCAAGATGCTATATAAAATGGCAATAATAACTTGAATTTTATAACCAATAATCATTTATTTAACAATTAACTCACACATACACACAAACTTAAAAATCATTTTAAAATGCTTACAAATGAATAGATTAAAGTAACTTAGATATTAAATAAATTCTAATAAGTAATCAGATTATAGTGACTTACTAAGGCATTTTCTATATTTGTTTTTTTTTTGAAGTTTCAAAATGAATAGTCTTACCTTTGTCTGTGTGTATATATATAATATGTGAAATGTACCAAATCTATTTTAAATAACTATTGAACAGCCCTCTAGCTGCCATGTTCGATAACTTTTACAATAAGAGAGTGGACCCCTTCTTAATGTATTTAGATCATTTTATGTAGAATTATTTAGAACAGTAACAGCCAGAGCACTAATTTAAATCAGCCTTTCTATTTTTAATGTAAATTGATCTTTAAATAAATGATATTAAATTTATAGAGTGGAGATATTTCACTCACTTCTAAAACTCTATAATAAATTAAGATATTATATACATAATAATAAATATTTTAATAATGAATAAATATAATGTCATGTGAAATTTACCATGGGGTGAAAACTTGTGATGTTTTTCTTTCAACTTGTTTCATTTGAATATTCCATTTTTTAAAAAAAATAAAGACATACATCTCTTATCAGTGTTTTAGTTACTTCAGAGTTATGGCATTAAATTCAATCTCAGTTAGCTGTAAAAAATGGCTACATGATTTGGGTGAGTTCTCTGGCTGTATTAACAAATGATACTTGTAATCCATAAAGGAAATATTCTATTATAGAAAAGATGATTAATATCTCATAAATCTCAGCAATATATTGATATATTTCCAGCTACATTATAGTTCATAATGTAAAAAAAAAGTTTATTGATCTTCAAAAATCAGAACTACACTGATTTATTTTTAATCTCTAGTCTAGCACTAATAAAAAATATCATGCCTCCTTTTAATCTGTTTTTTTATGAATTCTTTTATGTTTTTTAAAACAAAATACTCAATACTTTAGTAATTAAAAAACTACAGAATAAATTGGGGATTTTTTTTATATCTTTCAGTTACTAATGCTAACCGTATTTGTACATTTATTTTTGGTTATCTACAAATTTAATCAAATTAACTTTTTAAAAAAAAAATAATTATTTCAAGCTTGTTTGCTTTAATTTAGGTGATCTTACATAGATTAAATTCATTTATTAATATTTATTTTAATAACATAATTTACAAGTGCAATTTTCACCAATAATTCTTCATTAAAAGATAATTAGTCTTTAATTATTTACTAACTAAATGATGTTATGGTGAATATGCAGGACACTCTCAAACCCAAATGCAAGATAAAAACTTTTTAAAAGATAAGAATGGTCATTTTAAACTTTGTACTTAAATGCACTTGTATAAACTAATCTAAGGCAATTTAAAATGAGAGCATAAACATTTAATCTTCATAACTTTATGTCCATTATATTATTAATTTATAGATAGAATCAGCAAAATAAAAATGATTTAACTTTTATTTATTTTTATTTGTTTATTGAATCCAATTAAGATGCTTTATATATATCACCCATGCACACACATACATGCACATTTAGTACTATTTAAAAGAAGTTTAAATCTTTAACAATTCAATACATGCTTAATGCATCAACTATTTATGTTGAGTGACCACTATAATGTATATTCTAATGGTCACATTTGTGCATTTATATGACAAAATCCAGAGTCCAAAAAAAATACAATAATGCTTATTAAGATGAGGTGATGAGATCTCAAATCTAAACAAACATCAATTCATTTACTAGTACTTCATAATTTAACACCCTATAAATGACATTTATGAAGTTACACTTGGTCTCAATTTTTTCAGTGAGCTGACTGAGCAAAAAGAGAAACATGAGACTCAAGGAAAATTATTAATTTATATATAATTAACGGCTAAATAGAGTACTTAACATGCTAAGACTTAACTAAAAGAATACATATCATACATATTAATAATAAGGAATTTGGATGATTTGGAGTAGGATTGTGAGCAAAAAAACATGAAACAACTTATAATTTTAAATAGGTTTATTAAAATAAATACTAAAATAATAATGTAAATAAACAAAGGAAACATTAATTACTTAGTGTTATGATACATATATAATTAACACACACAGGCATTACAAAAATGATAAGATTAATTTAATACAGTGATCTCATCTTTAATATCTTAACTTAATTTATGCAAGTGTTGCAGTTAATAAATCATGCATATTATATTTTGATATACCAAGCTATTCCTTGTTTGCCAATGTTACAAGCTAAAAGTTTAGCCAGGATGATTATTAGATACAGTGTTAAGCTGATTGTTATATAAGCACATTACAAATTAGCAATTTAATAAGCTCAACATATAGATTCAACCTGGCAACCTTGATTATGGGTTCAGACTAATGCTGAAGCATTAATAATAAGGAGGAGATGGACTAGTTATCTTTATAGTTGCGTCAACAGACTATGGTGCTAATAAAATATTAAAATAAGGTCACAGTGTGAGTAGTTTTTCATGAGTTTCAGTATCAAATTCTTGGTACCCTAAGACTGAACGGCTTCCATCAATTAAATAAGAACATTTGTTCAGTGAACTTGGATCAGCTACTCAAGTGTCCTGGCCTTAAACTCAGTAACATGCTTGATACTCTAACATGAAAGGAGGTGGATGGGGGCAGCCTCATTGCTAGCCTTCAAGACATAGCAATATGTTAATATACCAATAGATAATACAAATATGTATATATAGAATTAATTAACTAATGCATCTAAACAGATAGTTTCTATCTGCTAAAACTAACAATCCAGTTCTTAGTTTAGCATATATAATCATGCTAAGAAAAAGAGCAAACTAAATTATTAGTCTTGTTAATACACTGAATCTGTATTCATATATATGCAATTAAATTAGGAAGAAGAAAGTACATTTAATGGTCTTAATAACATTTAAAATATACTTTAAATAACATCCTTAGCTAGCATTTTACTTCTAACTAATAGATTAAATCATAAGTTTAATTTGTTATGCAAACTTTAATAAAATATAACATAAATGAAATAATGATAATAACAAGCACAAAGCCATGGTTGTTATCTATCAGAATAGGATTTCAAAGCAGTGATTTGCCATGGTAATTAGCATTCTTAAATATTATGCTGAAGAACTTAATAAAGATCTCTCCTTAAAAGTTTACTAAAATAATTATTCACTGCATCGAAATATTGGCACACCATAACATATTAAAATAAAAGAAAATGAAATAATTTAAAACAGAAATTATAGGCATGATGGCAGTTTTAAAGAGTTAAGTAACAACTAAATACAGTTATTACAAGTTAAAGATGAATTTACATTAATTAAGATTCAGGCAAGTTTTACAATTTTAATTTTAGAAATGAGTTAATTTAAAAGGAATTAATAATTAGGTTGAACACTCATTATTTTACAGTAGCTTGCTTAGTATTTAATTTTCAGTTTAGAGATTAATTTATAAAGAGCTCTGTGGTTTCTGAAGAGTATTACTAATTTCCTCTTGCAACTTGGACATTAGGCACTTAGAAGTAGGCATTGTGGCACTCTTTTCTGGATAGGTTGCTTGATGATAGAGTCTTCTTTTGACAGCAGATAGTGGTTGAAAACTCTCCATATGATGATAATGATTACACACCATGGCAGCATGTAGGATGGGTTGGATATGAACATTCTTCTGTCAGAAGAAACAGCAAATCTATGGCCTCCTACTCACTCATTATGAAATTTAAATGGGCATGGATTTTGGTAGCAATGTACATATAAATTTACAAAGTATATTATTAAAGTATTTTCAAATCCTATATTATTTTTCTACAATCTGGATTCACATCGGTGTGAATCCATTAACACTTGTTTACAATTTCAATTTTTAAATTTGTAAAATTGACTCAAATATTGTTTTAAATTTTAAGTCAAGTAAATTTAGCTTGATTTAGTCATTTGATTCCCAAAGGGTTCTAAAATAGTACTGGTTCAGTGTGTTTTATATTGACCAAGTTTCTGTTTTGAAAATATTATTGCAAAATTATAAATTTAGAAACTCAGCCTATACACTATTTTATAACCAGGTGTATGGCATGATGTTTTTGTTGACAATATTTTAATTTAACTTTAGAAATTTAGTAAATCTTTTAAACAACATTTCATTATATATGTATGCTGGTACTAGATGGGTTTTATACATAGATATGGAATTCTCAATAAAAACTAATGAATTAACTTCTTTTAAATAAATAAATTTATAATTTTAAAAAGTTTTAATTTTTAAATATAGACAAGCTGTAATATCATAAACTGATAATATAATCACAGTCTGTTCTCGCATATATATGTGTGCACAGTTGCATATATAATGATATTTATGTTGATCTACATGTACTCAAGGGGTTTTAAAGTTAGCACAGACATAGTTATGGGGTAAAACAGGTGAAACATATAGTCTGTAGGAATATACCATTTCAATATATGTATGTATATACACCCACAACTTCATTTTATAGTAGGTCAATGTAAAGCTAAGGTTTATTCAACAACCCAATAAAAGTGAAGACATTACACATCAGGCAATTCTGTTGAATATGGACAAATAGTTAGAATTAGAGAAAATGACATTGTTTTAATGTTTATCCTAAAACAGCTAAGTGCCTATTTACTGATTAATGTTGGATGTTAGGTGGTTTAGATATGAACAGAATATCTAAAAAAAAATAATTGTAAGCCTAATTGGAACCTGAAAAATTATTATGTTTTACCCAGTTAAGATTAGAGTATTACTAATTATAAAAAAGTTATTATGAAATATCTTCAAAAGATACTTTAGGAAAATAATGAGATAATCTATTGATAATGAAAGGCATAAATGGTCACAATTTAGGGTATCCCTGACCTTCCCAACAGATAATTTCTATAAGATATGGTTTTTAAAAATATCAATTATTCTCGAGGATTAATATTATTGAAGACTCTATTGAAGATCAATAAATGTCAAAATCATTTTTATTTTTATGTATCAAATGCATTGACCGGGAAGCGAACCCAGGCCAGCTGCTTGGAAGACAGCTATAACCCAGGCCAGCTGCTTGGAAGACAGCTATAACCCAGGCCAGCTGTTTGGAAGTCAGCTATGCTAACCACTAGGCCATCAACATTTGACAAGTCAAAATAGTTTTGAAATATAATAAATTAAATATTGTTTGATAATATTCTAAGGATTTGTACGTATAGGAAGAACATATAGCCTGAAATTATCTTAGTGCACACAAAAATTAATATAATCTAAAATGAAAAATCACATCCGATTTTAAAATTTAATTAGTGTATGAATTGATAGCTTATAAAGGTTACGTTAATGTTGCACAAATGTCTGAAAAATCAGAAGTAACTCAAATAACAGTTTTATATTTGTGATGGATAAAAATACACGATTTCTAAAATTATTCCTCAGAGAATAATTTATCTATTATGTTGAAGGTTGGTGTATTTACATTGATTTAAAAATACAATGAAGTCTATTGCTCAATCCTATTTCAATATTAACAGTTCTAATAATAATAATTGAATCTTTATTATATTGTCATCAATGCAAAATTCTTAAAAGAATAACAAGTTATGAGAATATTTGCCAGTTTATATCATAAAACAGAGTTTAGTTGATATCTTATTGTCATTATAAATTATGCCATAGCTGGAAAACAGGATATAGTTTCACATAAAAATAAATCTTACATATTTTATGCATTACATCTTTTATAATGACTAATTTGTTCTCTTTTATTTATTCTTACTAGATATAGCATGTTCTAAAATGACACCTTTTGCAGGTTCTATGGTAAAGGTTTGAAGTTCTCAATTTTTGTTTTATCTTTATATACTTTTACTAATAAAATATGAACAGATGTCTGGATTTGTTAAAGACAGTTATGCAAATAGAGATCATTTTAAAATTTTATTTAACCGAGTTTGAATATTACAAAATTCTTTAAAAAAATGTTGTTGACTTTCAAAATATGCTGATATTTATTATTATTATTTCTGTTGCTGATGTTATTGTTTATCAATTTTTCCATGTTTGGAAATTTTAATATTATCTTTTTTAGTATTGTCATTTTTATAAGACAATGCATGCACCTATTGAAGAGCATTTGAGTTTTGAAGTTTGTTCCCTGTTATATCAGTATTTAAGGATTTATGGATCTGTATAATTTTATGAAATTGTTGAAATGAAGTAAAAAAAGAGTTATAATTAACTAAAAAGTTTCGTAAAATAATAATAATTGTTTGCTCTAGTTCTATCTATAGTAAGGTTTAGTTGTTAATTATTACCAGTTGGAGTAGAGAGTAGTTTTTGCTTTTAAATATGGTGTAAAGTAATAATTCAGTGATTTGTTATTATCACTGTGAAGTGTCATAATAATAATAATAATAATAATAATAATAATAATAATAATAATAGTAGAAGTAGTAATTTAGTACATTTAGCAGATTTTACATCCAAACAAAAATACATAGCTAACATTATTCACTAAACATTTACAGAGTTTTTTTGTACAGTAGTCTTAAATGTTACATCATTTGGTTCAAATATGTTATATAGTTGAGATGGTCTTACTAGTGCCAAATATTTTTAGGTTTCACTTTTAAACATTGGAATGTTATACAAATCTATTGTTCTCATATTCTTTACTTTTATAAGATATTGTTGTTTGGCAATTCCTCATATTTATTATATTTGATGTAACTTTTTTGGAATACAGCATATTAATAAAAATTCATCTTTTGCAGAGGCCATTTGCATTATACTTAGAAATTTTTTAAAACACTTTTAAATGCTAATTTATAATTTAATTTACAGGGAATTCCAAATCATAAATATAATTAAAATGGGTAAAACCAGTGAATAAAACAAGTGCACACATGCATTTTTAAAAATATTTTAGTTTCTGGAAATCAAATCCATTATTTTGTAGCTTTTTGCAACAATATAATGCATATTGTTATTAAATGTTCCATTATTATTAAAAATAATACCCAAGTCTTTATGATGTTCTTTCCCTGGAATACTTTTTTGAGTTTAGGGTGTAATTAAACATGTATATGAATGATTTTTTAACAAACAATATGGCACAATATTTTATAACAATAATTTCCATATAGTTTCTTAGTCAACAATTTTGAAATCTTTTGATATTAGGTTATAAGATTTTTTGATTATCAATAAAAATTCTTAACAGTTTTATATAATTTGATATCCTCTTCAAAGAATTGAAACTGAAAAGAGTAGTGCTTACTTCATTGTTGCACTTCAGCAGTACTGAAAAAAAAAAAAAATATATATATATATATATATATATAATGCCTTCTCTTGTAGTAGCATTTATCATGAATAAAAAAAAAAAAATATATATATATATGACCTTGCAGATCCAAAAGAACAAAATTAGATCCATTTTAGACAAAAAAGACAAGTAAAATCAATAATATGTAATTGTCAAATCAATATAAATGATCCACCCAGTCAAAAATTTTGGTTAGATTGAAATAAATAATGTCTTACTTGTAGCCTGCTAATAACTGCATTTGTAATAGCATGTTGAATATGATCACCATCTCTATACTAGCACATAATTTGTTGTAAATGAAGGCAAAACTCCCCATACAGTAGTGCCACCCTGTGCCGAACAGAGTAATCAATGGATGCCAGAAGGCTTGTGCATAAAATCCCTATCTAGTGCCTACTCATCCAATATTCCCAGACTAGTTTCTGGCTTGTGGCCATCATCAGTGAGGAGCCTTGGATCTGAGAGCCAAATACACCAAAATGTATGGGTGCTGAATTGAGTTCAGACCCATATGACTATATAAGCTATTGAGCTTAGATTGAAGATATTAACAATGTTTTCAATTTCATTCTCATAGTTTTGTAGTAAAGTAGAGTTAAAAGGTGGCTGCTGGAGGGTTGCATTAGATCTAGGTGCAGTGCTCTCAGATCCAAGGCTCCTCATGGATGATGGCCACAAGCCAGAAACTAGTCTGGAGATATTGGATGAGTAGGCACTAGATAGGGATTTTATGCACAAGCCTTCTGGCCTCCATTGATTACTCTGTTTGGCACAGGGTGGCATTACTGTATGGGGAGTTTTGCCTTTGTTTATGTTGAATATGCATCAAATTGATCTCAACTGAACTACCTTGTATAAAATGACGTTGTGTTTTAGGTAAAGATCCAGATACTTTATCCATTATCTTATTATACACACATTTTCCAAAGATTTTCTCAGCTATACATAATAAAGTAATAAGTCTATAATTACCAATATCATTGATTTGAATTTTGGTGTTGGTATAACTTTTGCAACTTTCCATAAATCAGAGAAAATACCATGTTTTAAAAAAATATTAAAAATGTAACAAAGCATTGGAGCTGCCAGTTCAGTGCATCCTTTGTAGTTGAAAACAGATATCTACCATGCCTAAAACTTTTTATTTTTATATTATAATAATGACTGATGCTGTAGGTTATGATAATAATAAAAATAATAATAACAATAGTAATAATTTTTAAGTGTTTAGTTATTTTTTTTTTAAAAAAAAATTACCTAATGAGACTTACCTCAATTAAAATTTTAGATTACACTTCAAAGATAGAAATAAGCCCAAAATTAACTCTAATTTTTGTAGAATACAGAAATAATAACCATATTGTGTTTATTGTAAAATTAGATATAGAAATGATATTTTTTTAAATTTTATTTAAGAAGTTTTGCTTTCATAACTTTTAGCAAATTCCATAACATTTTTTTTTTTTACAAAAGTGAATTGTTTGGAAGTTCATAAGTTCAAGCACTAAAAGCCAACCAAGCTGACTGCAATTCATGGACATTGAAATGCAGTCGATCATTCTACCCTCCACCAAATTTCACAGGACCTATTGCATATTTACTTGACAATACTCCAAAATGACTATTAATAATAATGATATATTTGTAAAAATGAGCTTAGAAAATTTAAATCAAAGCTTAATAATGTTTTACTAAAATCTTGAGTTTAAGTTACCATGGCAACCAATCTTATTTAATAATAAATTGAAAGAATTTACATTTTATTGTATTAGAATGTCTTTGTACAAGTATTGCAAAACGATAGTGTTTTTCATTAATTTAAGTGTTATTTATTTTTGTAGTGAAATAAAGAAATTATATGGATGTTTCGTTTGTACATGCGATTTACTTCATAAAAGTGCCCTGTTTGTAGATAGCACTTTTTAATATTGCAAAATGTTATTAATATAAAAAAAATCCTACAAAAATCAGCGTCAATTGGAAATAAATAATATTTTCTTAATAAAAGATAAGGTTTAAGGTTATGTTCGTCTTCATGTTTCTATTTATATTCATAGTCTAAAAATTTTATAAATGTTAACTTCTAATTCATAATTAACAATTTTATTTTCTCTCCCCTTTTTCTTCCCTCTCTTTTTTTAAAAAAGCATATTGAACACGAAGACTTTCACACGACCATCAATTCTCCATGCCATCTCTTATTGCTGACCCACCTGATCACCCATATGTTGAAAGGATAAATAATACGTGATCAGGTGGGTCAGCAATATGAGATAGCATGGCGAGTTGACGGTCATGTGAAAGTCTGAGTTCGAATCCCGCATACATTATATATATAGGTAGATTTAAGCCTGTATAGGGTATTAAACAATCATAAGTAACTCATTGAACATTACTATAGGTGAAAGCATAAATGAAATTAATTATAGAATTCAATTTGAATGGACTGCAGTTCAAAAAAATATATAAAAAAATTATTTAAAATGTTTAATAATAATATAACACTAATTCTTGCTTATCATTTTGAGACTTGGGTAATATAAAAGCAATACAGAGGCTGCATTCACAATACAAAATATGGGGAAAGATATATTTAAATTGACAAAGAGAGTCGAAAGTAATATAAATGATTAAAAAAAAAAGATTGCATTTTTTATTTATCATTTTAATTTTTTTCTCTAAGATGCTTAAGAGACATCTTGAAGATATTGTATTGCTTTCAAAACTAATCATATTTTAGATAAATTATATCTCTGTATAGCAAATAAATACACATGTTGTATCTGAATTGATATGTAATGATATTTCAGAGTTAAAATCCAATTAAGAATGTGCCCAAACTTCTAACATATCTAATTTTTCACTGTCCGTTCATTAAATATATTTATTTATTTAATCAATTTTATTGATTAAATAATGTTTTTCTGAAGCAGTATAAAAACAAAACCTAACAGCATAAATCGTATCTATGATGTAGAAAACAATGGCAATCTACAACTGACAATAATCAAATTTATTTGTATTAACATGTTCATGTTAATCTTTGGACTTTATAAAAGATGCTTTCTATTTACTTTACACCAATCTATGTAAATATATGTGTTTATTTATTTATAAATGAATAACCTATCAATATATTTTATCGTAAAGCAGAATATTTATTATTTAATAGAATAGCTTTTGAAAAGTAGTTTTTTTTTTTAAAAAAAAGTATTTTTTTTTAATGTTCGACACGAATGAGTAACATCAAAGATAGGCTATTTCAGTTATCTTCTCTCCTCATTTCGAATGTTTCCTTAGGGTCTATAGATTTAATTTTTAATAAAATCTTTTCCCTGTCTTTTTTTTCTAAAGAAATGAAACAGAAATGATTTGATACTGAAATGTAGTCTAAAAGTTAATTTGCAGGATTATTGCAAAGAAAGGTTCTCAAATAATTGCTAACATCTCCAAAAGGCGTCTCTTTGAGTGTTCATTTATGAATGCCAAATGCTTGCCCGGGATGTTGTTTATAAAAGAAAGTGAGTTTGTCTGTAAGCTCCTGGCTTTTGTTTTGAAACAGCCTAGCCGTGGCCTGAGTAAAGGCTCACATCAGATCTATAAAAGAAATTGCTAAAGTTTTTGCATTTCAAAGTGCTTTTCTCTCTCCTAATTCACCCCAACATGATATTTTGCTCAGGAAAAGAATACAGGTCTAGGAAGTCATAATGCTCTGGATTATGTGAATTTTATTCTATGATAAGATTTGACTGTCTGTTTGATTTACAAAATAATCACGAAAAATTTAAACATTTACAATTAATGATTTTTTAAATGCACACTTACACATTCGCACACAGTATATATATAAATTTAAATGTATATGTGTTCTTATAAATCATATCTATGCGTGAAATAGAAAAAAATTATATTTGCAAGCGATCATAGACGGAATTACGTTCTAGTAAAATTGCATATATCACTACTATATACGATTTATAATTATTATTTGAATATAAAAATGTAATTTAATATTACATTTTATGAATTTCATAAAAAATTAAATATTGCAACTAAATGATGAAATGGCAGAAATGAACTTAGAAATTCACAGAAGGACTAATTTAAGCACTTCGATTCAGCTACTAGAGCAATTTTCTAACGTGAATTATAATTATTTGTTTAATTAACATGCTTTATGGCATATTTATTTAGTAATATAATTTACTGATCTAATTTTTGCTGTATATTTATTATTATTTTAACACCAAACTTTTAAGCAAACAATATCTAAATTAATCAGGCATCTACTTATTCTTTTTTTGTTTGTTTTTACTGCTCATGTTATTGCAAAAATCATCATTGTCATAGAACTTCATAAGTATAAGTACTTTCCTATCCATCTTCAGTGTCTATTTTTCATATCTACACAGAGTTGTAAGATTTACCATAGATTAAATAACTCTAATTTACATTTATAGAGATATGTCTTTACATTCATATTTATGTAACTTTTTTCATTACATTTTTGCTAGTATCACACTGAAATAAACTTTTTAATGGTTAGATTGTTAGTTGTTGGAAATAATCTTATAAAGCAGATACTGTTGATAATGTAAATGTCTATATTCTAAATTTTAAAGTCATCTGAGCTCCCTATCATCATGATTTTTATTTTCTTTATATTTAACTCCAATCCTCTCTTTTTATGTGGTTACTTAATTTTTCAAGTAAAAGCTTTCAGTTATTCTTCACTTTTGTCTTCAAATAGAATACCATTAGCAGTCTAAAGATTTTTGATGTTTCTTTTAACAATTCTAAATGGTCATTTGTCTTTTACAACGATCTACAATGTTTAGAAGTAAAAAATATTTTTGTCTTAAAATTGTGATGCCTTCATTTTAAATATAATGAACATATTGAGCTCAGAGATAATTTACAACTTATAAATAGGCATAATTAGGACACTTCAAGATGAAAAATTATATCACATGATAATTAAAAAAATATCACATGACCTCACGTTACATAACAGTATGGAACAGTTAATGATTTATGTTACTTCATTTCAGTCATCCATTAAAAGCTTGAATAAATATTTATCCATTACCATTTATTCATATACTCAAGTTTCTAGATAAAACTATTTGTGAGAAGTTTTGAACTTAGATCTAGCACATCTAGCTAGAATTTTAACTATTTATCTATCTGTTTTTCAATACACTCATGCGTAATTTCAACTACTTTTTCATATTTTTCTTTCAGTTGCATTTTTAATGAAAAAAAAACCTCCTTTAATTTTTTATGTCTGATAAATTTTATTAAAAATATAAGTTTAAAAATTGAAGGTAATTTTAAAATAATATATCAACTGTAAAAATAAACAAAAAGAATAATAAACAGAAATAAACAACTGATGATTGCTGTTTTAGCATGAAATACCTATATTGGTGATTATTTATCTTTTCAACATATATGTGTTCAAGTGTATCAGTGTTATGAGATAGTGTGGAGAGTGATGGGTTGTGTGAAAGTCTGTGCTCATATACCTTATATATTAAAACAAAATACTATATTTTAGTCTTCAGGCTAAGATAATGTACTTTTATATAAATAAGTATAAAGGGATATAATTTAAAATTTATTTGTAAATAATTATTGTAAAAATGTATATAACTTTTGTTTTTTATTAATAAATAAAAAAATTAATTTACTTTTATGAAAAAAAATTACTGTAACCTTTTTAGTATTTATCTTTAATCCTACTTTTTTTCTTCTTTCTCATGTGTCATAGCATCAGCCAGGAAGCGAACCCACTAACCCAGGACAACTGCTTGTAAAGCAGCTGTTGCTGATCTCTCGACCACCGATGCTTGAATAATCCTACTTTTATATAGTTATTTCCTGATGTTCTGAAGCATTATTTTTAATAAATATGCATATCATCTGCAAAATTTATATAATTATCTTAATTTTGTATTTTAGCCCACAAAATACTTTTTGTAATATAGAATTACTGTATTATAACTTGTTCTCAATTTTAATCTTAGTATCACCATATAGCTAATCACTGCCATTGCATTTCAACAATATCACTAATTAATATTTTGATGAGATGATATGCCTTAATTACAATGGCAATGCTTATAAAGTCCAATATCTTTTTATATGTTACAAATTCAAAGCATAATGTTTATGTTTCTCTCCCACTACCTGAATATGTTCCAATTATGTTAAAACCATTTTGTTTTGGTTGACTGGAAACCCAAATTTATTGCACAAAAATGATAATTATCTTGGTTAAGTTTTGTAAATTATTAATAATAACCTGGTAAATCTGTAATCTTTTTTTTACCTTTATTAAATTTCAAGGTTAGTCATTCTGCCAATCATCAGGTATATATTTATCATTGGATAGTGTGGGTGACTGTAGAGAAATTAAAAGTCTGAGTTTAAATTCTCTTTAATTATATTTAGACATATGAATAATAACTCAATCATTTTCTGGAGTGTTTCCCTTCTTTATCGATTTAATTGCATGTCTCACTTCTTTATTTAAAATGCCTGGCAATTCAAATAATTTAATAATTGTAGGGGATAATTTGTTTTCTTGCTCTTTGTAACTTTTTTTTATAAAACTCTTCTGTACATTTCTTGATATATCTTTTGTAAATAAAAGTTTCAGCTTTCATTTTATATAAACAACTTTTCTTCCAATATGAAAATGTTTTACACTTTTGAAATTATTTTCTATAGCTTTTCTTGCCAATTTACATTTATGTATTTTATAATTCAATTGTTACCAATCTTCTTTTTTTCTGAGCCAACATAATATCTGATAAAATGAAAATACACACAGAAAAGGTAGTTTTTTAATAATATTTAACAAAAAAGGACCTTTTCTGTGTATTTTCACTTTTCCAGATATTTATATATTTTGTATAGTTATTGACTCTTTTTTATACCAGTTTAATAAACTTTAGATATTTAATTCTAACTTAATAAATTCATTTTCTTTTTTCTTCTTCATATATTGGTTTCTTTTAGTAAAAAAATTATTGGTAAATTGTTGCCTTTTTACATTAGCTATCTTTTTTGTAATTTTTGATTGTTTATCAGATATTTTTTATCGATTTTATTCAATTCTGAACCATCTTTAATATCTGTTAATATTTTAAAATGATTTGCAAATCTAATTTAAATACACCTGAATATTTCTAAAGACAGGAATATCTTCTGTTAATACTTATTTTTGTTAATAAATTTAATCTCTACTTTGCATGAACATGTATCTTACATCTCACTAATTAATAATTATTGTTTGTGTTGAATTTAGTATGAACATTACAATATGAAATATGTATTTTCTGTTAATCAAAATATAATTAAATTCTGCTGCATATGTATTTAGACACTTCTGTACCTACTTTTATTTAGCACCCTTATTTTTTAAAAAAATCATAATATACTATTTTATTTTTTGAAAATTCCATAAATCTATGTGAAATCTCCCTTTTCCTGACACCATTATCAAATTTCCTCACAGTATTTTCATATTTCAATTTTTTACCACTTCCAGCATTAAATTCCTCCACTACAATTTCAAAATATCATTTGAGTGTGATAAAAACTATTTTGAATGTCTATAAAAATTTCTAATTTTTCATCACAATAAGAACTGCTCAGGTCATAAATCTAAATTACCTTTATTTGATATTTTTCATTATTTTGAATGACTAATCTTATTATCATGAATACCTTCATTTTTTGGATATGAATACTTGTGCTTCTGATATTTGTATCTTTGGAGTAAAGTAGACATCCACTTATTAAATCAATTATGTCTTTACTTTTTCTTCTAACTTCACAAAGTCCATCAGTATACCATTTATATGTTAGACAATTTTTTTCAATGTGTGCAATCTTCCTTCATTTGAAAGCAACCCATAGTTCTAGATATATAAATAAAAAAAATCATCCTTTAATGTCAGTATGGATTTATTATCAAGATTCTTAACTCTGTTCACTTTCACTATCAGCTGTTTGTTGTTTTGACTTATGATTTAACTCCTTTCTGGAAACAAAGGCCATTTTGCCTGTCACATGATTATAAATATCTATAAAAACTATCCACACACACTCACTCTATATTAAAAAAATCTTATGTGATATTTCAGTTAACAACCATCAAGTAACTGAAAAAAAAAATAGCACAATGTTTCTTGATTTTAAACTTAGGAAGAAAAATCAATAAACTCAGCATGTTGGTTAAAATGTGGTGGTGAGCAGGCCATCAATGTTTTTATTACATGAGTAATTTCATCATCATCATCATCATCATCATCATCATAATAATAATAATAATAATAATAATAATAATAAAGAATGCGCGTGTATGCCTAAGTCATCAAGAATGAAGGTCTTATTAATAATCTTTTTTTTTTCCATATTCTAATTGTTTTCACACTTAAAAACTGTGATATATAACTGTGATAGATAAAGACAGCGATGGCTGATTACTGAACAGTTGTTTTCTAGCAAAAAGTAAGTAATACGGTCGTTCATAACAAAAAATAAATTCTAACGTCATAAACAAGCATGGCGTCATGTCAAGAAGCGAACGACGTAAATTGTGCTCAAACAAATGGCGATAAAA
This sequence comes from Epiperipatus broadwayi, assembly GCA_028023455.1. Lineage (NCBI taxonomy): Eukaryota > Metazoa > Onychophora > Udeonychophora > Euonychophora > Peripatidae > Epiperipatus > Epiperipatus broadwayi. Next base: position 499,659 of record JAQFVV010006417.1, read on the forward strand.
TGAAAACTGCAACTAACGCAAAAACATATGCGAATGTAACAAAAATAAACCATCAGTCTCACAGCATCGAAAAAAGTCCAGCAGTAACACAGACAACAAGATTTAAAGGTAAATCAAGCCGACATAAATAATTTAAACCTCATAGAAAACAATAATGAAGAGCCCTCCCCAACGATATGGAATCAAGATGAACTGCAAGAAATAATCATTAATTTCAACAGCACCATCCCAAAAAAATTATTCGCAACTTTCCAAAAATTTTTTTCACCGAGATCATTAGTGTTAGCTGTCACCAATAGGAATTTAACACTTTATAAATTCCCCAGAGAGCTTCTTTATGAAGAGCTGACAGCAACAGCAATGTGGGATACAGTCTCTAGTATTGGAGACCATCCAAACTCATGATACGTTGCAATTCAGTTTTTCGATGAACATCAGCGTGCAAGATTTCAAACTAAAGTAAAAACTTTGGGAAGCTACACACTAACAATAGTCAATCAAAGCTTGCAAAACTATTGTAACGGAATAATTAAAAACACTTACTTCAGATATACCATTCAGGATTTTCAAAAATTAATACAGTCATTTGGCAAAGCTATTTATATAAAACAAATCTACTTATCCGACACCCCCATCCCGGTTTTCAGCAACAACTTTCATTTCAAAATAAAGCTGAATGACAGTGTAAACCTGGAGGATATTCCAACACAAATAATTAACCAGAATGCAATACTGACCATTCACATAAAAGGATAAAGGCCAAGATGTTTTTGCATGCGGTGAAATCGGACACTTAGCAATCGATTGCAACACCAAAATCAACCAGAAAAACCAACCAAGCTCTGAAGATCAACCAACAGAAGCTCACCAACAGGAATCAAACAGTACAAAACAGATAACGAAAACAACTAATAAACAAGAAAAAAATTAATAAAAAATCCACAGATCAACAGCAATTGAATAATAAAAAACTGCACACACATTGCCAGCATCTGAAATTCTGGATTTATCAACAAAATCAACCAATAGAATTTAAACCCCCACTGATAAAAAAAAACAGAAAGTCAACAGCCTCAAGAGGCTGCAATGGAAAAAAACAGCGCACAATCTAAGTCAGCCTACCAAAGATACTGATGAAAAAGAGATAATAAAAGAACAAATAAGCTCACACAGTAATAGGGATCAAGAAAAAAAAAATAATATATATATATATATATATATATATATATATATATATATATATATATATATATATATATATATATATAACACCAAACACCCAATATTAAAAATAATACAACAATGGAAATTATGGAAGCTATCACCCCAAATATGCCTCAAATCACCAAAGCTGACACAGAACAAAGAAGAATACCAGGCTGCCCACCAAAGAAAAATAGAGGGCCCAAAAATATCAAAACAGAATCCAACCTTAGCCTTTCTGATCACAACAATACAACTACAGTGGAAACAGATGAAGATCTGGAAATGGAATATGAGAATGAATGGGAAAAAACATCAGATCAATCCTAATATTGAAATCTCAACTAAAAAAACAACATATAATGAAAATAAAAATTGTGGCAATCAATGTCAGGGGTTTGAACTCAATCTCAAAAATTAATAAGTTAAAACATTGATCAAGGATATACAACCACACTTGCTTGGTATACTTGAGACAAAAATTTATGCTGGATAACAAACTGACCCAGCCAAACATTTAAATATGGAAGGTTTCTGTGCATGCTCCAGAGACTCTTCCTCTCCCTCAGCTGGCACCGGACTCATAATTGCTAGAAATTGCCCATTCACAACGTTCAAAATAATTCACATTGACATGAACTTATTAATTGCAAACTTCAACCAAAAAAGCATAACAATAAATCTGGTTTTTGTATATATGCCTTTACAGGATAAAAAAATAGATACCATAATTGCAAACATTAATTCAAGGTTAGCTACAACTTCAAACCCAGCCATCTTAATTGGAGATTTTAATTTAAAATATCAGGAATTTACCCAACGTTGGCTTCACAGAATAAACATACCACTAATGAGTGGCCCAAGGTTTTTTTTGCCAGATGATGCCATATCTTTCCACAATAATTGCTTCTCTTCACTTATTGATCTATGCTTTTATTCTCCAATGCTTCACCACCTTATTGAAATAAAACTAACTCCCTCAACTTTTTCTGATCACTCAGCTCAAATAGTCACAATTGACTGTGCCCAAATTCAAATATCACCCTTTCCACTTGCAAGAACAATAAGAGTTTTACTCCCAGAAACAACACCTGAATTTCTGTTCTCTGAGACCTACATAATTCTAAACAAAATCAAAGATATGACTTTGAACCTGGTCCAGAAATATCTAGCATTTATGGGAATGTTGTCCTTTAACATCAACCATATAACAAAAAAAACTTCCACCATCAAGACTTTTGTCTCTGGCAGATCAGTTACACCAGAGAATAATCATGATTAACCCATTACACTGCACCCAGCAGTATATATTCAAGCTTACACATGCATACAATAAAGCTTGTGATGAACTCAAAAGCTATCTGAAGATAAAGAAAAGCAAGGTATTCATAACCAGGTCACACACTTGGACAAGAGATTATATAAGATGGGCATTGGGGAACCAACCAGATGTAAGAGTGCCAATGGCACTATATACAAATAGGGGAACATATGCAGGACACAATATGATTATGCCAATTTTTGTATATTTTAAAGAGAAATTACAAGAAAAACAACCACATAAAATACCACATAATCTGTTTGATCCACCAGAGACAAAAACCCCATTCACAAAAGATCTATTCATAACAAAACTGAATACTATTTGAAATGCTTGCCATCCAGGTAGTCCTGGAGTCCCATTGTTTATATTAAAGCATCTAAGTAAATTCACAACAGAATATTTGTGTCAGTTAGCAAACCATCTATCGCAACAAATTCAACCCATGGATGGTGTCTATCCAATAGCCATAGTACCCTATAATAAAAAGAAAGCAATTATCCCACCTATTACAGACCTCAGACCAATATCTATGGGACCTTTGCTGATCAAAATTATAGAGAAAATTATTAAAGATGAAATTGAATCATATATAATGCCACTTATCTCCGAAGCACAATATGCAAAGAAAAACTCTTCAACAACAGAAGCAGCCTTATTCTTCAAAGCAACTCTAGCCACAGTAAAATAGTGGAAAAAATATGAACCCATTGTTGTGCAGCTTGCCATAGAAGCTGCATTTGACTCAGTCAATATATACACACTTCTAAAAATGCTAAAAGACACAGAAATTTCTAGAACACACCTATATATAATTGCTAACCTGCTTCTGAACAGAGAGATCCATATAACTTTAAATGGAAGAAACTCACCATCTTGCACACCCACCAAATCTATATCCCAAGGATCCCCTTTTAGTTCACTATTGTTTATATTTTACATCAATCCCCTTATTAAAAGCATACAAAATGCATTTACTGGGATCAAGATACCAGACACAACACAGCGCACTACATGCATTACCTATATGGATGATGTTACCATATTCCTAACATCAAAAAAACAAATACTGCAACTCCAAAAGATATTGCAAGAATATTCACAAAAATATGAATTAACATTTAATCCGGCAAAAACCACAGCCTGGTCACTATACACTGGTAAACCATGTACATCAATTTACAAATCAAAACCAAACTCTTTCCTTGGATTCCCATTTCATATGGGAATTACAGGAATGAGATGCCATATCCAAAATAAACTTAAAGAAGAAGCCACAAAAATTATAAACTCCTTGTCCAAGGCATATCTTTCACTATATTCCAAACTACAGTTAATTAACCAGCTTATCACAACCAAAATAACATATTATGTACCGGTTATTTCATTCTCAAAGGGGTTCATTTCAAAAATTAAAACCATATATAATAAACTACTTTGGGCCAGAAAAACAGTAGCAATTTCCACAAAAAAACTTAGCCAACCTCTAATAAAAAATGGACTTGGCTTGCACAACATCAATGTTTTTCATATACAGAAGTTAAGGAACTCAATAATCACAATACTTGCCAAATACCCCAAAATTAACCACTTGATAGAAGTTACTCCAACAGATAGACCACCTCCAAAAGGTTCTTTTTTCACTAAGATTATATACCAATGCAAAACCACAGACAAGATTACAGAACAGTATTCATACTGGGATATTTATGGTTTAATAAATAGGGAAGCAGATACTAATGTTATACAACCTATGCTAGGAATTAACAACAAGAGACTACTCAAGGAATATAAAAAATGGGCTCTAGAACCAAAATACTTTGATTTTATCATAAAAATCAATCTCATTGCCTTGCCAACAACCCACTTTCTTTATCATAAAAGAATGTATATATCTATTGACCCCTTCTGTGGACTCTGCCATCAAGCAGAAGAGACACTGGACCACTTTATTTATCAATGTGTAGCACTTAATCAAACATGACAGATGATGTGTAACACCTACAGAAAACTGGGTACAATCGTTAATCACATAATAGCTGCTTTTCAGGGAAGATCAATACCTAGCGTTAGGGCAGCCACATTTGTTCTATATGCATATTGGTGCACCCGATTTACTTTCTTAATTGGCAATAACACCAGACAACACCCAGCTACATTTAGCAACAAACTGCTACACATTCAAAATAGAGATAAAATAATAACCAACCCCCACTTATATGCAGCAACATGGTCATTGCTAAAACAACCATCAATGCTGTGAATGCTGCAAAGAAAACTATCATACAACTAACATTAAAAGTGACATGCAGACAAAACTAAATAAGCTCCTCAAACTTTAGAACTCTGATTATTTTTGCTTTTTTATTTTTTATATTATTATAGTCCATTAACCATAAAATGTAACCTCTAAATTCATTTATATGTATTTACCCTAATATCATTCATTGTATGTTAAATTTGAAATTTTCTAGATGTAAACTTATGTAAACCATTGATATCAATAAAGCCTTTATTGAGACATCATCATCATCATCATCATCATCATCATCATCATCATAATAATAATAATAATAATAATAATAATAATAATAATAATAATAATAATAATAATAATAATAATAATAATAATAATAATAATAATAATAATAATAATAATAATAATAATAATAATAATAATAATAATAATAATAATAATAATAATAATAATAATAATAATAATAATAATAATAATAATAATAATAATAATAATAATAATAATAATAATAATAATAATAATAATAATAATAATAATAATAATAATAATAATAAAAATTGCAATGCTAAAATGTAGGAGGTAAATTAAAAATTTATCTTGTTTAGTTTCTTTAAAGTCTCAAAGAGGAATCAAAGGGTTTTCTTTCAGCTAACAGCAAACATTTTCTTTGCAATATAGATATATATATATATCATTAAAACGAATCAACATTTTGGTAATCCCAATATCAATAACACTGAACAAGCTCAAACTGTTGTCAAGGCACAGATGGAATTCCATCTTTATTTATGGTCTCATATTTATTTAGACACTAAAGATTTCAACTTGACCACCAAGATTGAAATTATTGATACAAAGAAGTTTAAATAAACCTCTTTAAACAGATAAATATAACCTGTTCTAAAGTCAGGTTAATAACAGTCATTTATAACATTACAAATTGTAATTATTATTTTCAAATTCATTCAAAGTATTCCTTAAATAACAAGTGTAATAATGCTCAAAGTATTGCATAAATTGAACAAATATATATAATAAATAGACAAACTACAATTTAAGTTTAAAACATTGAATAATAAACTGAAATAGAGAATGACAATTACATTGTATCTAATTACAATACTAAAAGAAATTCAATATAAAGAAAAATTGCTAAGATGCTTCGATATTCAGAATAGTAGTAAAACATAGTGTATTTGCATTATAAGAATCAACTCAAAACAGCTTCTGATAATTCAATGTTAAATTAGTCATTAGAGGTTAGATATTTTTTAATCTTTACTCTTCCTGAAAGTAACCTATCTTCAGAGCATGCGTACACTCATGGTTGTTCACATTTCATTCTATGGATTGTGTAATTCCATTTGGTTACTGCAGTTAGGTTCAATACTCATATATTTCATATTATAAACCTTTAGTTGTAGTCTTACTCAATGAATCTAAGTTGAAATGATGGAAGCAGTTAAAACAATTTTATTGGGTGAGCATGAGAATAACCATATTGAAGCAATTTTAAATTGTGCCTCATTTTTTAAAACAATAAAATAAAATTTGATATAATTAAACAACTATGTTTTTTTTAAAATTCAATATCTTTATATTTAATATATTATAATTAGTATTTAATTAAATAATATACTTTTGAAAATTTATGATTTAAGATATAAAAAACAACAACAAATATGTAGTAGGTTTCTTTAAAAATTAATATCAAAAATAACATTAAAATGATTTTAAAATATTTATCTAATTTTAGTTTTATTCCAGAAAATGTATATAATATAATCAAAATACATTATTCAAAAACAAATATACTAATAAATTATATCTGAATTGTCACATATAATGTTTCCCAAACAAAAACAAACAGTTATGTTGAGATGAAAGAGTTAATATAAAAAGTACACCTGGGTCTCATTTTACGCGATAGATAGGTTCCTCAGAAAACACGTGCAAATGAAATTGTGCAAAAATAGATGTAACTTACCTTGAAAAAGGGGGGATATGGACTGTGATTTTTCAAAAATCGCATAAAAGCAAAGCACCAATGTAAATTACTTTAAAATTCGCGCAAAAAAAAAAAAAAATAAGGAAATAAAATATGACTAATAAAAAATTTCAAATTTGAAAAAAATTGATACAAGACAAACTTTTTTTAACTATAATATTTAATTTTATTCAAAACAATATATTTTTATGCATAATTTACAGTAATTTACATTTTTATACACGTTTTAATTATTATGGCTATTTGCCGATAAACAGGTTCATTTGCAAACTGGTAAAAAATCAGATTCTTCACAAGCGGAAATACAACTAGCGCCAACATCATTCTCATGTTGTGTTAATGGTTTTCTGGTGACAATGTAATTAATAATTAATCTAACAACTAAAAATTAAATTCTTATTTTTGTCTTTAATTTTTTAATTTTCAATTTTAATTGTGCCCACTGTTATTACTCACCTTTTAAAAATAAACTTGTGGACACTAAATGATTAATAATTGATTACATTCTTTTTAAAAAAGCAAAAACAGAATGTGATTTAAAATGCAAAATTAGCACGTATAATGTTTGAACAAATTTACATTATAATCTTGTAAAATTTAATGTGTGTATACATAAAATGTGGAAATCATGATTTTAATTTCATTACTGCATAAAATCTTACTATTATAAAGCACTGAAAATATTGAAATTACTAAGATGAAAGTCAAATTCTAATAATGGGCTATTACTTTCAATATGACATAAGTGCGTGAAATTTATTATTTAAAGTAATAGCGCATTATCGGAGTTCGACTTCCAGAGAAACATGAATCGCGTAAGTTCAAAATCATGTTAAATAAATCCACGTAAAAAGAGACTCAGGTGTATAGCATATTGTAATAATTTACTTTAATTGTCAAATCACTATGAGAGATTTTTTGTGAAGTAATAGTCCAGTGTAAAATTCATATCTAGGTTTTCTGTAATGATGAGTTTAAGAGCAAAAAAATCAAGGTGTTAAAATGCATTTATTTTTTTAATTAAACATACTATTGATTATTTAAAAATTACCAATAAATGTGCATTTTTTTAAATTATAAAAATCAAAGCTGGATTGATGTATAAAAAATAAATAGTAAATTGTTGTAATAATTTATTATTAGTTGGGCTAGATTATAATATTCATTTTTTTTTTACTTTTTATGGATTTAGCTGCAATGAAAACAATATAAAAATTAGAAATGAGTGAAAAACCTATACTTATCTTATCATAGGAATCCCAGAAACAGTTGTAGCTTGCTTTTGATTTCTTTAATGCTAATATAATTTCATTTAAATATACTAAGAAGCATTTAAATTCCATTGCAAAAATAATTTTTTTCCACATGGATGTAACTTTTTAAAAGTTTATTTTTCTGGTGTCTTTTTGTTCTATTTGAGTCTGAACTAAAAATGTAATTATTAAAATACTATGTTGACTGAAGGGCATAAAAAAGAATGCAACTATGTAAAAATCGATATCATACAGGTAACATTGTGATAGCTGCTGTGGGTTTTCTTTCTTTATATTATAGTCAAGTTTATTAACTTATATTTTTAAATATAAAAGACAAATGAATTAACTGAAAAATTTACATAGATATTTCTTTGTTTTAAATAATAAAAATAATTAAGTAATTCATGTGTAACAATAAGCAAAAATATTTTATAAACAACCAAAAAATCATATTTCACTTATTGCAAAATTTTTCCAAGAAAACTATCTTGCCATTTTACAAATAAAATTTCAATGAAATCATTATGAAAAAATCTACATTATAAAAAACAATTTTTACATTAATTTCATTTATGATAATGTTAATACAAAATTTTAAAGTTTTGGAACAACCACACTTTTTATGAAGAAAACATTCACTAATTGTCACTTAATATGAAAGTTGTTAAGTTAATTCTATAATTTTGTATTTAATATTTATCATTAAATGTTTTGTTACCTAACCTTTGTTAGTATAAAATGTAATACAAGTAAAACTTCATTAATCCCAAACCCTTGATTTCAGTGCTTTTTCCAATTTGTGAATTTTTTAAATTTCATGAATAGATCTTTTATATCTTCATTGTAAACTCAAAATCTGTTAAAAGAAAATCCAACAAACATCTCACTGCAATTAGTTTAAAAATTTATAGGTATTTATTAGACACTTGCTTTCTTTAACTTTGTTTGTCACTGGGAATACAACTTTGAAAATTAATTTGGATAATAATTCTTTTTAATAATAGATAATCAAGTTAATATATAAAAATTTGTTGCACATCATTTTTAAATGTTAAATTCACATAGCATTAATGTATATAAAATAAATAAGAGTTGAGTATATTTTCTTTAACTATAAAATAATTATACAAACCTATTACCTTTACATCAGAAAACTAAAGAATACGATGGATTATCTATTGTTTGTACTTTAGATGATTAATAAGATAATTTTTTTCTAACCATATTAAAATTTTACACAGGAAATAATATTTATCCCAGATTTAAATATAGAATGTTATTTATAAATTATAATTAATATTAATAATCAGCATTAAGCTAATGCATATGCACTTTGTAGATTTTAACTATAAATGAATACTCTCGTTTCAAACACAAGATAATGAATCCATCTATCTTTTCAACCAAAATATTTATGTATGGGCAAATCTTAATCATTTACATATATTTATTTTCAAATAAGAATGATGTCTTGTAAATTCTGGAAAATTTTGCAAGTGTCATTCATTCAAGCATAGTAAAAGTAATTTAAAGTGATCACTTAACATCTTCACGCTCTCATTTCCAAATGCTTAAGATTTGCCATTGCATAAACCTTTGGGTCAAAAAGATAGATGGATTCATTCTCTCTTTTCACAAAGACTTTATCTTGGGTTTGAAATGAGAGTATTCATTTATAGTAAAAATCTACAAAGTACATGTGCATTAGCTTAATGCTGATTATTAATATTACAACTTATAAACTTAGCGCTATATAAGATAAATCTTTCATTTATAATTGATTGAGCAAAAAATTAATTGTTTTATGTACATTAATGCTATGTCAATTTAGTAATTATTATTGGACTTCTAATTGATTATCAATGTCAGAGTTGTTAAAAATGAGACATGGTTTTTATTAATTTTTTATTTAATTATGATTTCATAATTACCACACCATGTTTACATCTGGTGTAAATATTATTTCCATTTAAACATGGTTTGAAAACAGTTTATTATTATTAAAAAGTACAAAATATAGGCAATCTACTCTATTTTTATTTTCTTGACATAAAAGTGGTGGGTTTGTTTAATTATATCACTGATAGAGGGAGCTTAATCAAATCCTATCTATTTTAAAAACTTTATTTATATGTGTCAACTACTTATTCATTGAAAATTTAACCAATATCAATGATACTAATTAATGATATAAATAGAAGATTCCTATTATTTTAATTTCTCTTTCATTATATAGTTATTTTTCATTTCATTTAATAAATTTCCATATTAACAAATCTGTCTTTGTTGCTATGAATATGACCTGCCCAGTTGAAAGCAGTCTTCAACTGTAGTATATTTATAATTTTACTCTTTCCTGCAGAGTGAACTATTTCTATTTATTGAGTTACAAAATAATAAAGAAAAAAGTAGCTTATTGATTACATTTCATTTAAAATTTTTCTCAAATAATCTTCTTAGCAAGTATTACTAAGTAAATTGTCAAATAAAACAATTGAACAATTTATTACTTGGAAGTTCATAAGATGTCCAAGCACTGAAAACGACAGGTTGGGTATAATTCGTAGATCTTGAAAAACAATATTTGTCATTCTATCTCTACATTATTCCATGAAGGGTGCTGAATAAATTAATCAAATATGCTTTTAACATAAAATATCTCTAAATACCTGCATGTTTCTTAAAAATCTAACTAAAATAATACCATTAATACCATTTTAAGTTTGAATTAATTTTTTGAATTTCTTATTTTTTAGTTTTGTAACTCTGCTACTGTTTATTTATCTTATTCTTTTATTTTATTTCACAGACAAATTTAATATTAAAACGTTTACATAAAACATATTTCTATTTCTCCACGTAAAGTAATATTTCTTTATCTATAAACTGTATATATATATATATAGAAAGAGATACACACATATGAGTGCGAAATAAGTACATATATATGTTATCCCTTTTTTATTTTAATGTTTTATTATTATTTTTAAAAATACAAATAATCAACAATTATTATTATTATTTTAAAATTAATAATAATAATACTTGACGATTATTTGAGTAAAGTGATTAAACTGTTTCATGTGAATAATAAATCACGAAATCTTTTTAATCATTTAAATTGTTATTTCTTTAGTGAATAAAAATTATTCTTTATACAATTCATTCTGAATTTATTATCAAAACTCGAATCCATTTCTTGTTAAACGCACGTATCAGCAAAATCATTTTGTTAACCACATTAAACAGAAAGAAACCAATATTTTTATTAACATTATATTAATAAATAAGAATCTCTTTTTTTAATTCTACTTTTTTGGTTGTGGCTTCATAATAGAACGTCTTCAGGTTTTCATTGATATGTAGATAATTGTTGGTTTCTAAATTCACATTCAAATTTAGATACTTTTATGTGTATTGAGAAATCGAGAGAATGTTGGAGTAAAGAATTAGATGGGAACTGAGATGACCTTTAACCTCTTGCATGTTAAAGGTTACGCTAGTGAAGAAGAAGATCACAAAAGTGCTAGCAGGGAGTGCAGAATAAAGAAGAGAGTATACAAAGGTATGATGAAGGGCAAATCAGTCTACTGCGCTTTAGAAAAGTTGGTTTCCAAGTGCTTGCTGGTCAAAGCTCACTCATTCATTTGAAAGAATCGGAGGAATTAAGAAAAGAATGACCCTTCTTATACCATTCAAGATGTCAGTACTACAAAAAACACTGAGGTCTTAGCAGGAAGAATAGTTGTGAACAGAATAAAATAAAACCTTTTTTTTGAAGAGCTAAATAGCACAAAAGAGTCTATTGTTTGAGGGTGTTAGGCATGATTTAGTGAAGAGAAATCCGTAGAAAAGGGTTGGAGGAAGGCCGGGAATGAACTTTAAGGACAAGGGCATAATGTGAGCCGGAAGAAGCTGACATGTAAAAACAATGAAAATGAAAAAGCTGAATCTTTGTTGCCGTCCCACTTCAAATAACAATGATTTGTGAATACAAAAATACTTCATTGAAAGCTTAAGTTTTCTTTTCTTTTAAAACTACTAAGAGCCCCCAGAATATCTAAAAGTTAATGAAAACATGTCTGTTAACATTAAAGTACAAAAACAACTCGGTAACAATATAACTATATATATAATTAATAGCTTTCGTTGTATTAATTAAAAATTGGAACTGAAATATAAAAAAGCATTTTATGAATATTAATTTTTTTATATGATAGCTATTTTTAAACTATAAAGTTAGTAGTTAAACTTAAACCGCGATGCAAGGGCACTCAACTACGGCACTAACTCGTGAAAGATAACAGTCACGATTAAATGGTAATTATAAATTAGATTCTTAACGAATCTAATTTACTTTTTATCCCATTTGTGAAGTAAAATATACTACATAAAAAAATATGCAATTCTATTCCAAGATTATACAAAATTCTTCAACATTTGAAATAATATATATATATATATTTGTAACGCCTCATAGCTATAATATTTTAGCCCCCCCCCTCACTCTAAATAAAGAAAGCACCAATTTTAGCACTACACTAAAATTATATAATATATACATTATTATTATTATTAAAAACTGTACAAAATTTCTTACACATTTTAAGTAAGATATACATTAATCTATAATATATTACAACACATCTTCATACAGCATAAACATTCTATATATACATCCCTAACAAATATTGTGTACTAATAAGTAGTCTTCGAAAAAAAAAGTTTAGTTTAGGAAAATAATGCCATATTCAACCTCGAAAAGTATTATCCAAAGCCATAATTCAGGGATCTTTAATTCTAAAATCTGCAAAGTCCACCAATGCACCAATCATGCAAAGTGACAAATGCGATAAAATCATACGAATGAATGATAATAAAAAATTAGATTAACGAATCTAATTTCTTTTTATTTCATTTGTGAAATACGATTCTAGTAAAGATTGCACAAAATTGTCAAACATTTGATGTAATTTATATTTATTTGTGGTGAACCAAATACATATAAATTCACCATGAATATATCATACACACATACCCATAATATTTATATTTTGTGTATAACAAATACATTTTTGAGGAAAAGAAAATATTGACTCAGTGTGTTTACTAAAATAGCATAATCGATCAAAAATTGTAATTAAGGTAGTTTATATGATATGCATCTAACCATTAATAATTATATCACTGCCTCTTTCTTTTCAGCCTCGTACTTATTACTACTATTAATAATGATAATAATAATAATAACAGAATCTGTCAAAATGACGAAAACAAAACTGATTTTTTTATTATAGTATACAGAAAGTATTATGAATCTAACATTAGATATCATTATTTTTTATATAATAATTACTTTTAATCTTTGTTTTAGTTTTAACAAGTACTAGACTTATTAATAAGAAGGTGAATTATTATTATATAACGTCTTGTAATTCAGAAAGACTTTATAATTAAGTTCAGTTTATAAAATAAAGTTATTGAAGTTTTTTTTTTCAATTATAGACTCTAGAAAGTAGAAAATTAAGAGTAAAATTTTAGAATAAATATATCTGATAATCTTAGCAACTCTTTAATAAAATTTCACTTTTACATTGATGAATTCCATCCATTTAATAGTTCAATGTCCTTTTTCCTCATTAACTTTTAAAGTATGATATACTCTTTTAATAAATTAGATTAAACTGTATTATGTTAAAAAATAGTAAATTTAATCTGGATTTTCATCTTTCAAGTATTTGTTTACATTCAATGAAACAGATTATCCATTTCCTTATTTTTCTTGCTATCCAGATTTTCTTAAAAATCTTTGCCAATGTGTTTATATCAAAACTATTAATAATTTTCATATTCTTCTTTAGTGTCGAATTTTAACACCAGTATTAATAAACACTAAATAACAATTTGAAAAACTCAAATTTTTGCTTTCTTTCATAATTCACTATGATTGTACACCTGACTACTGCTACAATAATTAAATAGTTTAGCCTAGTTCATACTCAAATCAGTGTTGCAACAGGAGTGCAACCTAAGGTCTGCCTAAAATATTACATTAAAATGTTGCATTTCAATGATAATGTATTAACAATTTTTCATTTTTATCTTTAGATCACAGGTATAAGAATAGATCAAAATTGGAATTACTCTTTTCACAATTCAGTGACAATTTTTTATGTTTGTGATAGAATATATATATATATATAAAGTTTTTTTTTGTGAATGATGTATATAATAATAAGTATAAAATATATTTTATTTTGCTTCATTATTTAACATATGGATCTTTTGTTGACTTCTTGAAAACCTGTAAAGATTTCAACTAAAAGATATATTCACTAATGGCTTTAAGTCCTTCAATTGTGCCACTTAATCATAAATTTTGCAATCATAAAAATATTGTTTGAAGGCAATGAGAATCCATTTAGTTAAACTGTGGGAAAACCTTTTTGTTTATTGAGTGATTTATTCTTGAATTTAATTTTAATGTTTTATTTAAAACATTCATTATTTTTCTTAATTTTAAATAATAATTATGTTAAAAAATATTTTAATTTTGATGCAATTTTTGCCATATTCTCTATTCATTTCAATGACTATACACCTGGGTCTCTTTTTACGCGGACTTATTTAACATGATTTTGAAGTTACGCGATTCGTGTTTCACCGGAAGTCGATTTCCAATACTGCACTATTACTTTAAATAATAAATTTCATGCACTTATGTTATATTGAAAGTAATAGCACATTATTGGAATTCGACTTTCATCTTAGTAATTTCAATATTTTCAGTGCTTTATAATAGTAAGATTTTATGCAATAATGAAATTAAAATCATGATTTCTACATTTTATGTATACATATATTAAATTTTACAAGATTATAATGTAAATTTGTTCAAACATTGTGAGTGTTAATTTTGCATTTTAAATCACATTCTGTTTTTGCTTTTTAAAAAAGAATATAATCAATTATTATTTTCTTATTAATGACACTAATCATTAACGTGCTCTTAAATTCCAATGAGAGCTAAATGGTTGTATGTCTGAATATCGCGAGCTTCGTAAACAATTAATAAAATCATCATCTCAAAGATTAATTACTAATTACATTGTCACCAGAAAATCATAATAATGAAAACGTGTATAAAAAAATGTAAATTACTGTACTGTAAATTATGCATAAAAATATATTATTTTGAATAAAATTAAATATTATAGTTAAAAAAAGGTTGTCTTGTATCAATTTTTTTCAAATTTGAAATTTTTTATTAGTCATATTTTATTTCCTTATTTTTTTTTTTTTTTGCACAAATTTTAAAGTAATTTTACATTGGTGCTTTGCTTTTACACAAATTTTGAAAAATCACAGACCGCATCCCCCCTTTTTCAATGTAAGTTACGTCTATTTTTATGCGATTTCGTTTGTGTGTGTTTTCTGAGGAACTTATTTATCGTGTAAAATGAGACTCAGGTGTATACATATTAAAATTCAAGCATACATTGTACATTTTGACTTAGTTACATTTAATAATTTACACAAGCATTGAAGATACAGCTTTACATATTTACACATAGATAGAAAAGTTACTTTTCCCTACCAATCATAAATTCAACCTGTCTTTCCTTATTGCATTTGTAAATTCACATGTGAAAATTCAATACAGAGAGCATACCAATAGCTCACACAATCTCTTAATTAATAAGTGTGGCATGAGAAAATATTTAAAATCTCTATCCAGAACATTCTCATCTCCAGACCAACTGGTTTTGAGCTTATGGCTCACGTCAGTTGAGAGCTAGAATATTCGGACACTAGACCTAAAATATCAACTCAAAAAACCAGCACTTATTTCATACATATATTTAAGTAGAAACTCTGAAATTTTCGGACATGAAAATGTCTTTAAATCCAACTATCTCATTTAAATAGTTTCTTGAGTTGATAATTTAGGTCTAGTATCCAAATATTCTAGCTCTCCACTGATGTGAGCCATAAACTCAAAACCAGTTGTTCTGGAGATGAGAGTGTTCTGGATAGAGATTTTAAATATTTTCTCATACCGCACTTATTAATTAAGAGCTTGTTTGAGCTATTGGTACACTCTCTGTATTGCATTTTTGTAACTACAAGCTTATAAAAGTAATGTCACATTATTATGACTTGCTTTTTTAATTATTATAATTTTACTTTAAGGCTTTGACTATGCTGAGGCTATTAAAATATGGTAGATCTGAATTTAGTTCAGTCCCATATAGCTATTTAAGTTAAATAGCTGGATTTAAAGACATTTTCCTGTCTGAAAATTTCAGAGTTTCTACTCAAATATACATATGAAATAAGTGCTGGTTTTTTGAGTTGATATTTTAGGTTCCTAATATATTCTAGCTCTCCACTGAAAATTAAAGTTTGTATTTAGCACATGAATATCACTATTGGTGAATGATCTAACACTCAAAGTTAATTGATTTTTTTTATCCCTAATGATTAATTCATACCAATATGCAACAGCACAAGAAATAAAAACAAGCAAGCTAAAAAGAATAAATTTATCATAAAATTATCTTTCTTATATCTTTTTTCCCCAAAGCTGTAGTATAGATTTCTTTCAAAAGTAACCTTTATTAGTTAAAAGATTACAAAAAATTATCGGATACACTTACCCATGGAGGATGTTCAATGTTACAAGATAAAACAATAATTAACCAGGTTTACAAAGTACATACACTCAATAAAAATATATCCATAAAAGGGTTGTATAATTTTGCCTAATGTGTATGTATACATGGATGAGCACAGATCTGAACTGCCCCAAAACAATCCATCAAGGGGGCACAGCAACCCAGCAGAGTGGGAAAAGTGCTGAAAACTTTGACCATGTACCCTCCTGGCAGGTTTTCTGGGTAGCAGCAATAATCATCAACAACCCGCACCCATAAACTAGATCCCCAACAACCATCATCATCAACCCCTGCAGAAGAAATGAGGAGTGCAGACCCATGCCTGCAAATATTACATCAAAACACTATTACTGTTACAAAGATGATATTTCTAGCTGGAGTGTCTAGCATCCAGCATGTCAAATGAATTTGTCTGTGGTTATGATCTTGATAAAAGAATTGTTTGCTTTTATTCCTTAAATTTCTCAATCCTTATTAAAAGTTATTCATTAAGTGATTTCATTAAAACAGTTGATATTTCATCTTCCTCATCCATTAAATCCAATATATTATCGTAAGCCTCTTGCATAATGTTATTTACCCCATACTTCTATTCCCTCCAGTTTTCACTGCATTTGCTTAGATTTTCATTTTTGATTGTAATGCTTCTTCATACTTAAATTTTTGGTTATTAACATTAAATAATTTGTTTGACTTACTTCTCTCATTAGTTTCAAATTTAGATTTTATAGATTTGTTCTTGTTAATTTGATTCACTTTTTAGATAACATTGTTTTCAATTTTAAACTTTTCGAAGCCTTCATTGACATTCGCTTCCTCTTTCCCTTGTGATATTTTGGGTGACATATAGTCCAAATCACCTGAGGTCATTTTTTTTTGTTAACTGAATTCTCTTCCATCAGTTGTTTATTTATATTGCTGTTTTCTTGACTCACATTTCCCCCTCTATTTTGCATTTGATTTGATACATTATCTGCCACCTTTGTTTTCACAAGGATGTCAGTTAAATTCTTGTTGCTGTTAGGAAATTAAAAGTTTTCTTCATTTTGATAACAACACTTAAAGGTAATGAGTTTACCCTCAGTTGAGCTTCAAAATATTACAGTGAAGCTTCGTTATCCTTTTTTATTTTTACCTAATATAGGGGACCTAAAACTAACAATGTATTCCTAGAGCCATTAGATGGTGTGTCCAATTACTAAAAAATAATATAAATCTAGAATTTTGATTTAATTCACATTCTTAAGTAATTGCAAATATATTTATTTAGAATTATGTTAATTTTTTCTTACTAGAATGTATTATTTACCTATTATATACAAAATCTTGAAAATTTATTTACAGATTTCTTTTTCCTGATTAAACAGTATTAAATTTATTATATTTCACATTTTAAAAAAAATAAATTTCCAAGCCCCTTTTAACTTTTTTAAAAGATTATTTTTAAAAAGTAAAAATGTAAAACAATTTCAAAATAAAATTTTATCTAATTTAATATGATCTTTAATATCCATGCATGCATTTAAGTGTTTTTTTATTTACTTTGAATTCAGGCTTTTGACACTAATATTTTATAATCTATTTAATTAATTAAAAAAACATTGTGCCACCAATACTACTAACAGAAGCAATAAAATGTAACAAATCAAGAAATATTTTTTCAAAATAAAAAAAAAGGGTTATTTTGATTTGTAGCCTCTAGAGTTAATTCCTGATTTCCCAGGTTATCTGCGCACTGCCTTTCTATGCACAGTTTTACCCCTTTATATATAAATATTTTACTCTTTGAAGACTCTAAATTTGACAAAAGTGTTTATTAGTATATTATAATATTAATTCAATTTTCATTTTTACATTTATTAAGAAATTGCTAGTGTCATAGAAATATGATAGAATTTAGCTTTTATCATTTTAGTTCTTTAGATAACTGTTTATATTTTTATTAGTTTGAATGGATTCTATTTTTGTGAAAAGTTAAAATTATATAGTTAGTAAAAAAAAAACAACTATTGTATCTAGTTTTCTTTCATATAATAAAATGAAAAACTTATATCTTTAGAATTAAAATCATAACACTATAGTTTTTGGGTTCAATATATATATATATATATATATATATATATATATATATATATATATATATATATATATATATATATATATATATATATATTCTAACCCACTATTAATTAGTTTATTATAAATTTATTTATTTCTAACTCTTTATTTTTAACCCAATATATTTATTAATTAGTTTAGTTTATCTGCACTTGTTGTTAAGGCAACCAAAATAAAGCAACATATCCATTAATTTTCCAATATGATCTAAATACTTTTCATATAATACAATTGTACATTCAATTCTCTTAAGCCATGCCACGATTGTAATAACAACAATAATTGATCACTTATTAATTTAAAGAATAATTATAATAATATTAATCTCAGGGTTCTTTGTTTCATGTAAGGAAATGCTCGGCAGTATTGTGTTGTCGCATATGACTGGCATTCTGGTCGGCTATAGGAAACATTTATTTTACTTAAATTCAATGTGTCTTCATCTCTCATATCAACTGCTATATTATTTAAAGAGATGATAATTCTATTCAATAATGACGTATAATTTTGAATAACACAGCCTTTTTTTTTTTTTTTCAGAATCTCAGTCAGAATAATAAAAAGACAAGGGTGCTTTTTGTGTCCTTCCATCATCCATGACAACACAATAATATAACTAAGATTTATTACTTAGACAATTTAACTAAATGGGAATGGAATAATGTGCAACCAAAGTTAATGGTTTGGGAATAAATTCATTTTTTTATTTTTTTATACAAAGGTGAATGTTTAGTCTTAAGTTTTCAACTCCATAAATAATTATCATTAAACTAAAATATAATGACATATTCTGATCTGCTTAACTTTATTTATCTGGTATATTAAGTTTTTAAGAATTTGGAATGATTTCGGACTCAAGAAAAGGTTTTGCAAATATTGTGCAAACACTTATATTTAGCATATAAAAACAAAAAAATGAATCTACAACAAATTTTAACAAGGCTATAATTTATTATTATCACAAAAAAAAATATATGAACATTTATTCAATAATCCCATAGTAATACAAAAATATAAAATATAACTGACATTAATCTGTATACTCTTTTGGTTATGGACTAGAGGTTACTACTTCTCCTGTATACAATCATATGGATTGATTAACTAAAGTACGTTTCATTACCAATACATTGTTTATTACATTTTGTTAATCTTGTAGAAGCTTTTATTCAAAATTATTGACTAACTATTTTTTTTTAAATGATTAATCCCATCATATGCAATACGCAAAATATTAAATTTATTTCTAATACATTTACTTTATTTATGGTCTTTAATGGGATAACCTATTCTAATTATAGGCCAGTTATCAGAAGTTACACTTACCATCTTACATTTAACTTAATGCTAACTTAAGTTATGATACAAATTTTATTCATACGTATAATTTTAAATATGAGTATTATTTAATTACTAACCAGAATTAAATATTGCATTTGAATATTCCTTCAGTAAATAAGCGTTTTAAATTACGCAATTTTAATTACTTTCTCCATTGATTTACTTGTCAAATACTAGCAATATTTAGCAGCACAATACAGATATCAATCCTAGTTACTAACGCACTATTTATACTAAAGTGTATCTTGAGGAACTAACACCTCCAATATAGCCTTTATCTTGCCCGAACTTTCAAAATTAAGCACAATAATCAACACCTTCCATGGTGGAGCTATCTTTATTTTCACATGAGGAATATGGAATAACCACGAAGGTCTGTAAAGTAATCTACTACATTAAAATATTTTGGTGGTTTCTTGCCTCTTACTTGGGCATACAACAAACACACACCAAATACAATCCTCTCCTGGGATTTAAATGAATGAAGCATACTAAATGCTAGATAAATTCTTGATCGTCCTATCTATGAGAATCGATCACTTGGGCTATAAACATACCCGAACATTATATTTAAAATCTTCCTCTCATGGAAAACAAAGCTTTTGGGGAGATCATTTTCATCCCACAAAATAAATACATTATAATTATTACCTATGTGAATATTAAGCATATACCAATGCTATATCTGGGCAGGATAAGTAAATACACTGATTATAATAAACTTATGTTACCGGGTATACTTTGATCAACATCTGAAATCAATGGACATCATAGAATAAAAGTATAATAATTTTAATTTTAATAAAGGAACATTCAAAAATAGTTGGTAGCATACTATTTTAAACTAAATAAAGTGGATGTGTTATTTAAGAATAATTAGGAATAACTTCCTCAATTAATACAGTATAAATTCGTTTCAAAACTTTAACAAGAAATATTTTGTTATAGCATTTTTTTTTTAATTACTTCTGATAATTTTCAATATTTATTTCACCCCTTAAATATCTAAATATTTTTCTTTTACGTATCTAACATACAAAATTTCTACCTACAATTGTATGTAATAATTAAAACATATTTTATAGATTTTTTTCTTTCGTGTTAAATATCAACTTAATTTATAATAATTATATTAAAACATACCTTTGTCATTACAAGGCTATTAAATATCACTTGACCATACAGACTTTAACCTATGTGATATAACAAAAAATACATATCATTTATAACTTAGTTTTAAACAATCATTAATTAACAAGTGCATACTCTCTCATTAGAAAATGTTTTTCTGTTGAGCAGGTGAAGAGCTTTATCCAGTCATACTTCACGAAGCAAGTTTAAAAACAATAAACGCATGGTATTATTTCCTTTAAATAAAAGTTTTCTCTTATTTTGTGCATTTAATAAATTAGGTAAAGAAAAATATAGCAGAATTGAAGATTAATTCTTACTTGAATTAAACTGCTACAATTTTGGGATCCATAGAAAAAAAAATAGACTTCTAACATAGACGAATATTTGACTATAGACGATAAACATACACAATATTTTTTTTTTATTGATGATATGTACACTTATTAGCTAGCTTACTTATGGACGAAAATGCGCAATTTTCCGAGATTATTCTGATAATAACTGCAGCTGATTTACATGTATAGGAAGTTTTAATAACTCCAACTGATGTGTAATATAATATATCATTTATTTTTATCATTAAGTCACTAAGATATTTGGTTTTGTTCATACTTTAGGAATTATAAATTTTTTTAACAGTAACTTCTCCATAAGAATGCCCTTATATGGCTTTTCCTATATTTACTCTGAGAAAGTTTATATATATATTTTTAAAAAAATATACAGGTGCATAATTTAATCTTATTTATCATTATTATTATTTCCAGACAATTCTTGGTGAATAAAACATATTTTAACGTATGTAACTACATTACTTGTAAAGGCAGACAATATTGAGAAAGAGCGCGAAAATGTTTCTAGTTGATTTTCCTTGGTTTCAAAATATTTCTTTCAATTATTATTATTTTTTTCTTTCTATACCAAGAAAATATCAATAAAGGACATAAAGTTAATAAATAATTAATCTTTTCTTGGAAATCGCTTTTCCTTAATTTAGATATAAAATAATTTTTCGTGACTCTTTTAGTTACATTTGTCATTTTTGAACTTTAGCGTGAGACAATAAACTTTTAAGTATAAAAGGTCTTTAAATAGGTAGATGGCAAAGAACATCAGGATATCTTATCAAAAAAAATTTAGCCACACATTACATTATTAAAATTTTACTTTGATTACATTTATTTCTGCAAAATAAAATGAAAAAATTGAGTTACCAAATTTCAGCACTGTTCCTTCCTTGAAAACTAAAAGCAGACTATCTTTTTTTTTTTAAAAAAAAAATGATCTTGACTTTAGCGACCTCTTCCAGAAAAATAATCATTTGATTATAACATAAACAAAAGAAAGGAAAAACTTATTACAATCATATAGTTTTCAGTATTATTTACCTGGATTACAAAGTAATTTGACAATATAAAAAATAATAATAAATACATTAAATTAACAATCAGTGATGTATAATTCTTTAAACATTATTTTTTCTTTTTTTTTTTTAATTTTTTTTTTTTTTTTTTTACAAAAAGAAATTACCAGAAGTTATTGTGCTTTATGATAAGACACTCATCCACTCTCCCCTCTACCTATCCAAAATCAATTACTGTTTAGCTTTTATATCATATTAATTTGCTCTAATTATTAATATCTCAATTAAATTATTCATGTTCTCTCTTTAAAAATGATATTGAGTTATTAAATCTATTAGTTATTCACCCAAAACATGCCAAAGTGAGTGAATAGCATATTTTATTAATCAATTATTACTATTGTTATTTTATCTTTTTATTTCTTTAAAGAATAGCATTGTTTTCCTGCAGAAATAATGCCAAGTAAACCAAGTGTCAATAACACTAGGTTACAATTCTCCCACCATTATAATAAATAAAAAATAAAATAATATATGCATTTTTAACACTTCTTAGGGTATTACTAAGTTTATATCCTACTTCTTTCTTATGTCAATAAATACAGTTTAAAGGATTTAATTTTGTTTGGGATATGGTAGTAAGCTTCGGGCATTATAGGTACCTCTTGTTCCATCAGGGGTTGAGACCAAAAAGGCATTCTCATCCACTTGTTTCACAATTTCATAGGGGCCTTCCTAAAGATACATGAATTTTCTAAACATATGTTTCCGGAGATTACTCACATGGGGAGTTCTAATTAAAACAAAATCATGGACTTTAAAAGGATGTGGACTGGTTTTGGAACAACGAGTGTGTTTATCACCCATCTTTTTAAGGTTAATTCTGGCCAGTGCTTGGTCATGTTCTACATTATGCTGTTCCCCATATGTTTAAAAATAGGGCCCCGAAGTGAGGAACGTTCCTGCGAGGTCTTTTTTAATTTAATGCCCCGCTACTTTTACTACCTTTTATATTTTTCTTTGGTATTGTTGGGATACCACTAGTAGAAGGCTGATTCTCATTCAGAATTCTACTCTTAACTGTTGGCCTACTGAGGTGGCTATTCTGTCTACCATAGGGATTCGTCCTATAATATCCTTTTTCTCTAATTAACTTCCTCCTTCCCATATATGACCTATCTGCGAAATTGATATTACTCACCATCGGATGGGTGTCTCTATTTACCCTAATTCTATTATCAATATTCCTATTGCTGGTCTCTAACGAATCTAAAATTTCTACTACCTCTTCTATGGTATGTCTGTCAGCAGCAATCAAGATCTGCTCTATATGCCTCGGCAGATTATGGCGAATTATTCGCACAATTTGTGTCTCAGATAAAGGATAAGCTGTCAAGGTTTTCAATTTGATAGCCTGACTCCTGAAAAACTGAGTATAACTACCCTTATTTACATGATATCTTTCCTGAGATATCTGATATCTCAGGTTATCTTGGCGGTCTTCCCCCCAAAAACTGGCTAACATAAGATATTTGAAGTCTCCATATGTTTCTGGTTTAATAAATAATGATTGCCACCAGTCTTTAGATGCTGCACACAAATGGTTAGTGGCAATAGCAATCTTTTCTATCTCAGATAAATGACATAAGGTGAATAACTCCTCCAGATTCTGGAGATACTCGTGTGGATTCTCCAGATATTCACCTCTAAAAAAATTTATTTTTAAGAATTTTAAGGCCATGGAGCTATTACTTTCTGGCTCTAGCATGACTTTACTTCTAGCCTCATTTAATGGATCGTATATTGATTCTACTGGATTAATTATCGTATGTAACTCAGATATTACTTGGTTATTATGACCATTATTTGTTTCCTTTACTTGAGTTTCAGATAAACCTTTACTTTGAACAACTTTTTTACTTTTTGTAAAATTATCCCTATTATAGTCTATAGCTTGCATTCGACTCTCTAATTCTAACTTATAGTTCTGCCATTCACAGTCTATTCTCTTTGAACTATCTTTTAGGCCTACATTTAAGTGTTTAATCTGTTGTTCCAATTGGTTAATAGTTTCATCTTTATCTATCCCGAATTTATCTTCTAACCTTTGATAGACTTTACTCTCACACTGAGTCATTAATTCCCCTATTTCATCTTGGAGATTATTATGTAATAGCTGTGCATTACTCTTTATTATATCATTAAAATTTTCTACTCTCCCCATAACTTGACTTAGCTCACTTTCTAGATTTTGATTAATCTCACATTGGGTTAACTCTTGAGTTTCTAGTTTAGCTATTAATCTGGTAATCTGGCTCTGACATCCTTTCACTACCTTGTCAGGTGCTAGAGTTATATTTTTAACTTCCTCTTTCAAATTACTGACTTCACTTCTAGCACTGTCTAATTCTCCCTTAATAGATTCAACTCTATCCTGAACTTCTCTTTGAAATACTACTGTTTCCTTTTGATAATTTCTTATTTCCTGTACTTCATTGTTTAATACAATATATTGACTTTTAAAGTCCTGCTGGATAGCCTCAATCATATTTTCTGCCCTTTCAGAAATTGTTTTGATCTCTTTCCTTATTCTTATTTCCAGCTTTTCAGAGGCCAATTTTGATTCGTCTACATGATTTCTCAAATCTTCCCTTAAGTCCTTTATCTCCTGTACTTGATTTTGAGATGTCTCTTTGATCTCCTGCATTTGATTCTCTAATTTAATATTTAAATTTTGTATCTGACTTTTTAATTCACTTTTTAATTCACTATTTGAGTTTTGTATCTGACTTTTTAATTCACTATTTGATTGTTCTAATTTACTATTTGACTTTTGTATCTGACTTTTTAATTCACTATTTGATTGTTCTAATTTACTATTTGAGTTTTGTATCTGACTTTTTAATTCACTATTTGATTGTTCTAATTTACTATTTGAGTTTTGGATCTGACATTTTAATTCACTATTTGATTGTTCTAATTTACTATTTGAGTTTTGGATCTGACTTTTTAATTCACTTTTTAATTCACTATTTGAGTTTTGTATCTGACTTTTCAATTCACTATTTGGTTTTTCTAATTTTTTCAAAAATTCCTCCAATGTATTTCTCATTAATTGATCTGGCTCATTTTCATGTTTTCCCTTTATTATTGTGGCTTCTTCTGGGTTAGCTATATCCAAATCTTCCCCTTCCTCTTTTAATTGTACACTAAAATATGGAGTCTGTGTATCAGGGGATTGTAACTCTTGGGATCCTCCCAAATCCTCAGAAATACTATGATTATCTTTGTTTTCACTCATATTAAAATTCTAACTCTTTTAGTATTTAACAGTACTGAAATATTAGCAATGAACTATTAATAAATTTATTGATAAGAAATGATTGACAAGACATCCTGCCTCCATGCCTCTCCTACCAAAAATGATCTACACCAAAAACTATGCTCTGACATTTAATATCCCTAAAGCTCCAACATTAACTACTAAATATGCTTTTTTTTTCTTTTTTTTTCACATGCTTCTTGGTCCATATAAATATCATTAGATATTATGTAATATAGCATAAGTGCCAATCACAAGACCAGACAAACCGATCATCATAAATGATAAAATCATTACAGTGTTTATGAAATTGCCTACAGACCACAACATCATAAACTGACAACTTAATTATTTATTTTTCAGTGGCAAAAGATTAGATCATATAATAGATATTCACATAATATCTTATGGCTAAAACAATTCATTATTGGCAAATATTTTTAATCAATGAATAACTAATCCATTCAAGTGCAAACAATATTAATATTGACTTCAAGAAAAGTTTACTAAATTCCTCGTGGCCAGCTATAGCCATCGATGGCCCCTGTAGTTGGGCGGTCATTTCTAACCCACTATTAATTAGTTTATTATTTATTTTATTAGTTTATTTTATTTCTAACCCAGTAAATTTATTAGTTTATTTTATTTGCACTTGTGACACTAATTTTTAACCCACTATTAATTAGTTTATTATAAATTTATTTATTTCTAACTCTTTATTTTTAATCCAATATATTTATTAATTAGTTTAGTTTATCTGCACTTGTTGTTAAGGCAACCAAAATAAAGCAACATATCCATTAATTTTCCAATATGATCTAAATACTTTTCATATAATACAATTGTACATTCAATTCTCTTAAGCCATGCCACGATTGTAATAACAACAATAATTGATCACTTATTAATTTAAAGAATAATTATAATAATATTAATCTCAGGGTTCTTTGTTTCATGTAAGGAAATGCTCGGCAGTATTGTGTTGTCGCATATGACTGGCATTCTGGTCGGCTATAGGAAACATTTATTTTACTTAAATTCAATGTGTCTTCATCTCTCATATCAACTGCTATATTATTTAAAGAGATGATAATTCTATTCAATAATGACGTATAATTTTGAATAACACAGCCTTTTTTTTTTTTTCAGAATCTCAGTCAGAATAATAAAAAGACAAGGGTGCTTTTTGTGTCCTTCCATCATCCATGACAACACAATAATATAACTAAGATTTATTACTTAGACAATTTAACTAAATGGGAATGGAATAATGTGCAACCAAAGTTAATGGTTTGGGAATAAATTCATTTTTTTTTTTTTTATACAAAGGTGAATGTTTAGTCTTAAGTTTTCAACTCCATAAATAATTATCATTAAACTAAAATATAATGACATATTCCGATCTGCTTCACTTTATTTATCTGGTATATTAAGTTTTTAAGAATTTGGAATGATTTTGGACTCAAGAAAAGGTTTTGCAAATATTGTGCAAACACTTATATTTAGCATATAAAAACAAAAAAATGAATCTACAACAAATTTTAACAAGACTATAATTTATTATTATCACAAAAAAAATATATGAACATTTATTCAATAATCCCATAGTAATACAAAAATATAAAATATAACTGACATTAATCTGTATACTCTTTTGGTTATGGACTAGAGGTTACTACTTTTCCTGTATGCAATCATATGGATTGATTAACTAAAGTACCTTTCATTACCAATACATAGTTTATTACATTTTGTTAATCTTGTAGAAGCTTTTATTCAAAATTATTGACTAACTATTTTTTTTTTTTTTAAATGATTAATCCCATCATATGCAATATGCAAAATATTAAATTTATTTCTAATACATTTACTTTATTTATGGTCTTTAATGGGATAACCTATTCTAATTATAGGCCAGTTATCAGAAGTTACACTTACCATCTTACATTTAACTTAATGCTAACTTAAGTTATGATACAAATTTTATTCATACGTATAATTTTAAATATGAGTATTATTTAATTACTAACCAGAATTAAATATTGCATTTGAATATTCCTTCAGTAAATAAGCGTTTTAAATTACGCAATTTTAATTACTTTCTCCATTGATTTACTTGTCAAATACTAGCAATATTTAGCAGCACAATACAGATATCGATCCTAGTTACTAACGCACTATTTATACTAAAGTGGATCTTGAGGAACTAACACCTCCAATATAGCCTTTATCTTGCCCGAACTTTCAAAATTAAGCACAATAATCAACACCTTCCATGGTAGAGCTATCTTTATTTTCACATGAGGAATATGGAATAACCACGAAGGTCTGTAGAGTAATCTACTACATTAAAATATTTTGGTGGTTTCTTGCCTCTTACTTGGGCATACAACGAACACACACCAAATACAATCCTCTCCTGGGATTTAAATGAATGAAGCATACTAAATGCTAGATAAATTCTTGATCGTCCTATCTATGAGAATCGATCACTTGGGCTATAAACATACCCGAACATTATATTTAAAATCTTCCTCTCATGAAAACAAAGCTTTTGGGGAGATCATTTTCATCCCACAAAATAAATACATTATAATTATTACCTATGCGAATATTAAGCAAATACCAATGCTATATCTGGGCAGGATAAGTAAATTCACTGATTATAATAAACTTATGTTACCGGGTATACTTTGATCAACATCTGAAATCAATGGACATCATAGAATAAAAGTATAATAATTTTAATTTTAATAAAGGAACATTCAAAAATAGTTGGTAGCATACTATCTTAAACTAAATAAAGTGGATGTGTTATTTAAGAATAATTAGGAATAACTTCCTCAATTAATACAGTATAAATTCGTTTCAAAACTTTAACAAGAAATATTTTGTTATAGCATTTTTTTTTTAATTACTTCTGATAATTTTCAATATTTATTTCACTCCTTAAATATCTAAATATTTTTCTTTTACGTATCTAACATACAAAATTTCTACCTACAATTGTATGTAATAATTAAAACATATTTTATAGATTTTTTTTCTTTCGTGTTAAATATCAACTTAACCTATAATAATTATATTAAAACATACCTTTGTCATTACAAGGCTATTAAATATCACTTGACTATACAGACTTTAACCTATGTGATATAACAAAAAAATACATATCATTTATAACTTAGTTTTAAACAATCATTAATTAACAAGTACATACTCTCTCATTAGAAAATGTTTTTCTGTTGAGCAATTGGTCCAGGTGAAGAGCTTTATCCAGTCGTATTTCACGAAGCAAGTTTAAAAACAATAAACGCATGGTATTATTTCCTTTAAATAAAAGTTTTCTCTTATTTTGTGCGTTTAATAAATTAGGTAAAGAAAAATATAGCAGAATTGAAGATTAATTCTTACTTGAATTAAACTGCTACAATTTTGGGATCCATAGAAAAAAAAATAGACTTCTAACATAGATGAATATTTGACTATAGACGATAAACATACACAATATTTTTTTTTTTATTGACGATACATACACTTATTAGCTAGCTTACTTATGGACGAAAATGCGCAATTTTCCGAGATTATTCTGATAATAACTGCAGCTGATTTACATGTATAGGAAGTTTTAATAACTCCAACTGATGTGTAATATAATATATCATTTATTTTTATCATTATGTCACTAAGATATTTGGTTTTGTTCATACTTTAGGAATTATAAATTTTTTTAACGGTAACTTCTCCGTAAGAATGCCCCTATATGGCTTTTCCTATATTTACTCTGAGAAAGTTTATATTTATTTTTTTTTTTAAAAATATACAGGTGTATAATTTAATCTTATTTATCATTATTATTATTTCCAGACAATTCTTGGTGAATAAAACATATTTTAACGTATGTAACTACATTACTTGTAAAGGCAGACAATATTGAGAAAGAGCGCGAAAATGTTTCTAGTTGATTTTCCTTGGTTTCAAAATATTTCTTTCAATTATTTTTTTTTTCTTTCTATACCAAGAAAATATCAATAAAGGACATAAAGTTAATAAATAATTAATCTTTTCTTGGAAATCGCTTCTTTTCCTTAATTTAGATATAATATAATTTTTCGTGACTCTTTTAGTTACATCTGTCATTTTTGAACTTTAGCGTGAGACAATAAACTTTTAAGTATAAAAGGTCTTTAAATAGGTAGATGGCAAAGAACATCAGGATATCTTATCAAAAAAAATTTAGCCACACATTATATTATTAAAATTTTACTTTGATTACATTTATTTCTGCAAAATAAAATGAAAAAATTGAGTTACCAAATTTCAGCACTGTTCCTTCCTTGAAAACTAAAAGCAGACTATCTTTTTTTTTCAAAAAAAAAAAGATCTTGACTTTAGCGACCTCTTCCAGAAAAATAATCATTTGATTATAACATAAACAAAAGAAAGGAAAAACTTATTACATCATATAGTTTTCAGTATTATTTACCTGGATTACAAAGTAATTTGACAATATAAAAAATAATAAATACATTAAATTAACAATCAGTGATGTATAATTCTTTAAACATTATTTTTTCTTTTTTTTTTTAAATTTTTTTTTTTTTTTTTTTTACAAAAAGAAATTACCAGAAGTTATTGTGCTTTATGATAAGACACTCATCCACTCTCCCCTCTACCCATCCAAAATCAATTACTGTTTAGCTTTTATACCATATTAATTTGCTCTAATTATTAATATCTCAATTAAATTATTCATGTTCTCTCTTTAAAAATGACATTGAGTTATTAAATCTATTAGTTATTCACCCAAAACATGCCAAAATGAGTGAATAGCATACTTTATTAATCAATTATTACTATTGTTATTTTATCTTTTTATTTCTTTAAAGAATAGCTTTGTTTTCCTGCAGAAATAATGCCAAGTAAACGAAGTGTCAATAACACTAGGTTACAATATATATATATATATATATATTTGTTTTATCATAAAATTTGTAAAAGTTTTATATGCATAATGTTTTTTTATATTTAAAAACACACAGTACTTATATAAAAATTGAGTTAAAGTTAAAGTTTATACCTGTCCTAAAGATAATCTTTAGTTTAGTAAATTATTAATAAAAATCATTACTGCATTTATATGAAGTGGATAATGTCAAAGTTGTGGGTAAAGTGTGTTTGACACTTGTAAATCAAACTGTAACAATTTATTATTGATAAATATTCTTCATATATATATATATATATATATATATCTTCTTCTTATATATATATATATATATATATATATCAGAAGAAGAGCTGTCTTATATTAAATGGGACATTATTGGACTTTGTGAAGTTAAAAAAAAAGGTGAAGAAACAATTGATTTAAAAAGTGGATATATACTCTATTATAAAGGCACAAATATTGGAAATACAAGTGGAGTAGGATTCATTATAATAAAAATTGGAAGAATAACATTGTGGAGATTGATGGTGTATCAAACAGAGTGGCAAGATTAGTTTTACAACTTAGTAGCAGATATCAAATGCAGAAAATTCAGGTTTATGCCCCAACAAGTTCTCATAGTGATGAAGTTATAGAAGATTTGTATATGGATGTACAAAAAGCTTTTGATCAGAATAAACAACATTTTAAAATTGTTATGGGAGACTTTAATGCTAGAATTGGTAAACAAATGAAAGATGAAAGTGTTGTAGGTAATTTTGGTTATGGTAATGGAAATGAGAGAGGACATAGACTTGTGGAGTTTGCAGAAAAAGAAAAACTTTGTATTATGAATTCTTTTTTTGAGAAAAAATATTAAAAGGAAATGGACATGGAAGCATCCAAATGAAGGTCACAGCAGAATTGGATTATATTTTGACTAACCAAAAATACATATTTCAAGATTGTAATGTTCTTAATAAATTTAACACAAGAAGTGATCACC
This sequence comes from Epiperipatus broadwayi, assembly GCA_028023455.1. Lineage (NCBI taxonomy): Eukaryota > Metazoa > Onychophora > Udeonychophora > Euonychophora > Peripatidae > Epiperipatus > Epiperipatus broadwayi. The sequence goes on from JAQFVV010006417.1 coordinate 531,596, forward strand.
AATTAGTAAGATGTAAGATACATGTTAATGCAAAACTAGAGAGACAAAAATTATTAAGAAAAACAATATTTACAGTTGATATTCCTAATCTTCAGAAACATTCTAATGAATTTAAATTAGAACTTTCAAATTGGTTTCAAGTATTAGTAGATTTTAAACATGATTTAGATTTGAATGACATTAATAGGAAAATAAGCGATACACTTTTAAAAACTGCAACAAAGATAGCTGGTAGAAAAAAGCAGCAATTGACTAGTAAAATTTCTACTGAGACTAGAGAATTTATGAAGAAAAGAAGGAATATGAGGATATACAACAATGATGTATTAAAAAAGATTGAATATCTCGAATTTTATAAAATGGTGCAGAAAAGAGTTGAAAATGATATAAGAAAGTATGATTGTTAACTATCAAGGAGGAGAGCATAGAAGAAAATAAAAGTCTAAAGAGTGTAAAACAACATTTTGATATTGGTAGGAATTTTATATCTGCCATAAGAAAAAAATATGGCATTATTACTAAAAAGAGAGATGACATTATAAAATGTGTAGAAGACTTCTATCAAGAATTATATAGTAATAAAGAACAAGTGCCTCCTATACATATTATATCTTCTGAATTGCCTAGAATTTTGAATGAGGAAGTGAGACATGCAATTAAATTTATGAAGAAAGGGAAGGCTTCAGGTAATGATGGAATTGTAATTGATATATTAAAAGAAGCAGGTGAAGAAATAGAATTTTTTTTTAGCAAAGTTATATACCAAATTTCTAAATGACAAAGATGTACCAGATGATTGGAAGAATGCAGTATTAATATTAATATTTAAAAAAGGTGATAAAAAGATATTAGAAATTACAGACCTATCAGTCTTTTATCAGTTTTATACAAAATTTTTACTAAGATAATTACAACTCATCTACAGAAAACACTGGATTTCCACCAACCAAGAGAACAAGCTGGATTTAAAAGTGGTTTTAGTACAGTAGATCATATCCAAGAATTGAGAGAAATTATAAAAAGGACAAATGAATATGAGTTGCCATTATGCTTAGGATTTGTAGACTATGAAAAGACATTTGATTCTATAAACATTTCTTCAGTGATTAAAGCATTGAATCTTCAAGGTGTAGACCCAGGATATTGTCAAATTTTTTTGAAGAATATTTATAAAAATACAACAGCAACAATTAGATTACATAATGATAATAGGAAAATCAACATTGAAAAGGGTGTAAGACACGGTGACTCATATCTCCAAAACTTTTTACCGCCGTGCTGCAAGAAGTATTTTGTGAATTAAAATGGGAAGCTAAAAGAGTGAAAGGAAATGGAGATTATTTAAGTCATTTAGATTTTGCAGATGATATAGTTGTTGTTGCAAATAATGCTTTAGAGATACAGGAAATGTTGCAGGAGTTATCAGGTGAAAGTAGGAAAGTAGGACTAAAGATAAATCTTAAAAAGACTAAAGTAATGTTTAATAGATTTTCTCAAAATATGAAAATAAAGATTGATTATGATGAGTTAGAAGAAGTTAACAGTTACAAATACCTTGGTCATATTATTAATACAGATGGAAATATAATGGATGAAGTTAATCATAGAATTAAACTTGGTTGTAGTCCTTTTGGTAGAAATAACTTGATACTAAAAGGAAATATGCCTATATATTTGAAAAGAAAGGTTTTTAATAAATGTGTTTTGCCAGTTCTTACTTATGGATCTGAGGACTTGGACACTTAATAGAAGAGCAATATAGAGACTTCAGATGACTCAAAGAAGTATGGAGAGATGCATGTTGGGAGTAACAAGAAGGAATTGAAAATGCAATGTATGGGTAAAAAACAAACAGGTGTTACTGACCTCATTGAAAAATTTAAAAGACTGAAGTGAAGTTGGGCTGGACATATTGTTAGAAGAGATGATAACAGATAGACAATTGAAATTTTAAACTGGATTCCAAGAGATTGTAAAAGACCCAGAAAGAGACCACTTGTGATATGGATGGATGAGATAAGAAAGTGTGCAGGGGTGATGTGGAGAAGAGAAGTTAAACATAAGAAAAGATGGATTGAACTTGGAGAGACCTTCATCCTGCAGTGGATTGATAATGGTTGATGTATATATATATATATATATATATATATATATATATATATATATATATATATATATATATATATATATATATATATATATATATATATGAGAGGTTCTGACCTGGACCAACTAATTAATGCTTGTATAGCACAAAATTTGTCTTTTATTGTATTTGTATTTCTATAATTTTAAAAGAAAGTATGGAAGTGTACTTCATGTGTGGCTGTGTATGTGTAATTAAAAAAAACAGGTATATTAATCTTTAACTGAGGTTTAAAGTTTATATTTGTGCTGGAAACATACCCTAGTTTAGTAAATGATCTTTGATAATGATTACAGTATTTATCTGAAGTGGTTGGTTTTAAAGTTATGGATGAAGTGAATTTGACACTTGTAAATCAAAATATAACAATCACTTACATAAAAAGTATAATCTTTACATATTAATGTGTACTTGCAAGCTGTAAAAAATTATTTAATAATTAATATTAAACTCAGGTGCTTCACCATCCAGAAATAAAATTTAAAATGTAATAACTTTAATATATGTGAAAATTAAAACAAACACTAGTAATTTAATTTATTTATTTAGCTAATTGCAACATCTTTGCACTTTGATTAGTTTTATCAGTAAATAGAAATTCTATAGATTCAGCTTATGATAACAAAGAATTAACTTGTTTGTTAATTCTCTATTTGTTGTCTTTATCTGACCAATACTATAAAAAACAGAGCAACAACAACAATGAGTTTATGAATACAAATGCAAAAGAAAATATAGTGACTATTGTCTTTTATTTTATCAAACAATTTTATAAATGAAATTCCATTATTGAAGATATAAAGGTAGGCAGATGGTCATCTGCCTGTGAAGGTTAAAAGCAGATATGAGAATTTATAAAGATCCTTTGTGGAACATTATCATGATCAACCATTAGCAGTCCACTGCAGGATAATGGTCTCTCCAAGTTCAAACCATATTTTTCAATCTTTAGCTTATCTTCTCCACATCACCCCTGCATACTTTCTTATATTATCCGTCTCTTTCTGGGTCTTTTACAATCTCTTGGAATCCAGTTTAAAATTTCAATTGTCATCTATTATCATCTCTTCTAGCAATATGTCCAGCCCAACTCCACTTCAGTCTTTTATTTTTTTCAATGAGGTCAATAACACCTCTTTGTTCTCTTACACATATATTGCATTTTTGATCTCTTCTTGTTACTCCCAATATGCATCTTTTCATACTTTTTATATAAACCTTTTGTTTGACTTAATCTGTAAGTAAATATTGTAATAATTGTTAAAAGTAATATTTGTATTCTTGTATATTATTGATTTCTATTTGTATTTGATATTTCATGTTTTATTAGATTACTTATTTAAAATCAATTCATGTAGTCAAAGTTATGACATTGTTTTTTGTTTTTTTTTTGTTTTTTTTTTCAGTAGGTAAATAGTGTTTTGACTAACCTGTAAGTGAATTTTACCAAAATGTCAAGGTTTAGATAGTTATCAAATTGAAAATGTGGCTTGATTTAAATATCTCAATAGTTTTTAATGATAGGTAATAGACTTGGATATTGAAGATTTCATTATGTTGTTGATGCAGCTAGCAAATTAAATTAGATATGATATTCCACTTTTAGTGATATAACTACTTCACCTAAATCAATTAAATATAGAACTGTTGTTTTCTTCAATTCACTTAAGAAAAATATAACACAAAGGGATTGAAAAAAGGGTTAATTTGAATATGTTTTGAAATATTTGAAAATATGATGGCAAGATCATGAGACAAAATGGCATGTTTTTCCATTTACTGTATATGATGATTTTGAATCAATAATTGTAAGGGCACATCTTTATATGACAAGGATGAAAAGAGGACGAGAATAAGATTTTTTACAAAAAATATTTTCTGGTAAATTTGAGCATGGGGTATTTATATAGAAGGTAAATCCCATTTGTGTAATGAAGATTATCATAAAAATTCCGTAAAGGAATATAATACTGATTGAGAATTTATAGCACATTGATAAATTTAAATAGACAATTGCAATTAAAACGAAAATTAAATGCACAGACTTAAGGAATCAGCTTATGGTACTTAAGGAATTAGCTTATGATATATATTGCCATATGTGGTTTATGATTCAGTTAATATAGTCATTACAAAACTCATTTTTAATTTCTCTATTTTTCCGTATTTATATAATTAAGATGGCCATAGTCTTATATAAGGGCTTCTGAATATATATGTTAACCAAAGTTAATAGAGTACTTTAAAAAAAAAAAAAATAACAGAAACGATTTATTTATTTTTATGAGTGTAAAATCTAACATTGTTCATGCATAATTATTATAAATAAATTTTATAACTTTAAATAGTTTTGAAAAAAAAAAAACAATTGTAATCTGGTACTAAAAAAACATATATAGCATGCATAAACATGCATACATACATAAAAATAATATATATATATAAATTTCCACATTATTTTTGCAGTGATCGCCAGCAATTATTTTAAAACTGGCTTAAATCATGTAAGATTAAAAAAAATTCATTTCCTGATCACCCATTAGAAGATTTTTATTGAGACACAATTTCAAAGGGGAAAAAAAGAGAGGAGGGGCGTAATCCTCTTGAGAGTTTTTCTCCTGTAACAAGTGAACTGTAATTCCAGATCGAAAGATAGTTTATTTACACATGTATATATATAACTGAAAAAAAAAAGGAAGGTTATTTATAATCTTTCTAGCAGTGACACGAAGGAATATTGTTTGTTTTTTCCCCTTTCCTTACATTTTACAGATCTTACTATTCTAATGTCTCTTCCTATGCTCTTTTTCTGAGAATAAGTAGGGACAGCAGGGTAGATGGGTTGGGATCTTAGAACAAAACCCTCTTCCTAAACTGGTCTTATCAAACTTTTTTTTTTCGCTTCTTTCATCTTTTTTTTTTTTTCGTTTTTCTTTGCTTTTTTAAAATTTTTATTCCCACCCACTGCTTTAGAAATTTTATGAAGAATCTTGTGAATTGGTAACTACGTTTTTAAGAGAAAAATAAATCATTTGACTATCAAAGACACTTATCATAATATAGAAGAATGAAGCCAACTATTCAACAACATTCTTTTTTCTCTCTTTATTGTAATAATGGCGTAGTTTAAAATTATAATCTATTTTTTATTATTTACGAATGATTTTAAATCATTACATTTACAAAATAAACTTGCTAGGAAGTATAATTTACAATTATAAATTTTTCTTCAAATGTTAAAATGTTTTGTGGTTTATATTTATAATAGAAAGCAAAACATATTTATTTAATCTGATATATAGTAAATAAATCCGTAATCCTTTGAGGTCATTAAAAAATAATAAACAAAAATTAGTAAAAATAAAATTACCCAATTAGTTAAAGAAGTCAGCTATTATTTGAGAACCCAAAAAACAAATTGGGCCGCTTTATTTAATTTAATTGTTCAAACTGAATTTTTAAAAAAATCATTCTCATTTGCAAATTCTTTCAGTAAGCCTTACCTCTGAAGGCCATCACTTCTACTTTAAACTATATGTTCGTGTATATGCGTGTGTGTTAGTACAAAAATAAGTAAATGAACACGAATAATAAAATAAGCGATATTTCAAAAGAATATTTGAGGCCACTGAACTGTGCAAGTTTAGAAAAGTCATTGATCATTCTTTTCTTTAAAAAAATACGATAGAGTCTTGCAACAGATTTTGTATTATTATAATAATAATAAACAAATAAAAAAGGTAAAAAAAAGCTTTTTTCTAATTTACTAGAATTCAAAAATTATAATATAGAATTTTAATAAATTTAACATTTAAAAATAAAGTATCCAAATTTTTAAATCGAAAATGCGTGACTAATTGGATTTTTTTTAACTAGCTAATATTGGAAAGATTTCAAATTCATTAATTTATGGGTAAATGAAAGATAAATTTAATTACAATCTACTCATTGATTATAACTGGCAGTTTATAAAATTGAAATTACTAAAATAATATGTAGCAACTTACATTGATTTTGTTAAGTAAAAGTGTTTTTTTGGTTTATTTTCTAAATAAATTTAAAAAGTTGTTTGAAATTGCCTTTTAAAAACAAAACAAAAACCTACATAATATTAGCAACCACTAATTGAAATGTAACACACATTCTTATTATCAACATGTAATGAATGGGAAATAAAATGGAAAATAATATTAAACTGAAAGACTATTTATATATATAGATTAAATATTTGGCAAGTTGATAATGTTTACTCTACAAGGTTTTCTATGTTATTGACTTTAGCATCAAACCACTGTAAAAAATATAATAAAATAATCAGTCCACAGTATAAATTGAAGCAATGCATGATGGTTGCAGCAATTGAATTAATATGTGCCATATTAAAGTGTCCCCATCATGCAGACCAGCAATTAAAAGTTGTCAATGACTTGTCTCATTGAGGTATATTTGGTAACTTATTTTATATCACCTTAATAAATTTGAAAGGCCTAATATATATTTTTATTTTTCAATGCATGTAAATCCTAATAATCTGTTACTCTTATGATGTCTTTTAATTTCCTGCTGCCATACGCTTTTGTCAGTGCAAAACTTTCTGAAAATTAATTCCTTGTTTTCTCTTTTTTTTTCTTTCATTGAAACTGTATTTTGGATATCCTATTTTTGTCTCTTTCCTGATGATGTTTAGTTTAATATTTACACCAGGATATCGTTTTATGTGAATTATTTTAATGTGATTTTGAAGTTATGCAATTCATGTTTCTTCTTAATATCTTTCATATTTCACTATATTTATTAAATATCAAGAAATTTAAATTATTAATAACTTATTTTGACTTGAAATACTTTTTTTTTTTCAAAAATATAACGTTATATTAGTAGCTAACATGAAAATGGTCTGAAGATGTATTTAGAATCTTAGCTTAACCTACTTATACTAATGAGCAAATAATAATAATAGATTTATACGTATGTATAGTATAAAAATATTGCAATAAATATTCAAAAATTTTAAACTTTTACAATGTATTTTGTTAGATATTAACAGAAATAAATATTTTTTTAGATTTTTAAAATAAATAATAATGAAAATTTGATTGATTTTATAAATTGAAAATAATCTTTCTAATGATAATATATACTTTTTTTGTTTTGATTGCAATCTCATTTTTTTAATATAGAAACAGAAAACCATTAACACAGCTGAAGACTGAAAGTGGCACTAGTTGTACAACACATCATGAATCTGATTTCTTATTAATTCACAAACGAACACATATTGTAGACAGTGGTAATGATTAAAATATGTATAAAAAATGTAAAATTAAATACTGTAGTTAATAAAAAAAAAAGTAAAAAAAGTTTGTCTTGTATTAATTTTTTTCAAATATTTGAAATTTTTATTAGTCATACTTTATTTCCTTATTTTTTTAATGCAAATTTTAAAGTATTTTTTCCTTGTTGCTTTGCTTTTATGTGACTTCTGAAAATTACTGGAACATATCCCCCATTTTTCTAGGTAAGTTATGTTTATTTTTGTGCGATTTCTTATGTGCGCATTTTCTGAAGAACCTATCTACCACATAAAACAAGACCCAGGTGTATTTTGGTAATCTTTTTTGAGACATTATCTATACATGACTATATCATTCTAATTGTTTTTGGTCTAATTTAGTTTACTATAATGTGTTTAACATTCATTAATTCTCATTTTGTTTTATTGCTTATCCATTCCCATTTAACATTTTGATAGATTTTTTTTACTAGTAATCTATTTATTTTATAGTCAATTGTTATTAATCTTTAAAAATAATGCAGATTCCAAAACTCCTTTATACTAACATTAAAGATAAAGAATGTTTTATCCTGTATTACTGGTATCTTTAAAAAAATATTTTTATAATTGCCCTAAAAAATGAATTTTCAGACAGCCAATATAAATAAATGGATGAGAATATGTAAAATAAAAGGTAAGCATGTGTGAATATGAGTATATTATTTTAGGAGAAAGAAGAGAAATTATAGATACATAAATTAACATTGTTTTATGTCTCTCCTTTCCACAAACAAAGAAAAATTAAGACAAAAAATGAAAAAAATAAGCCAAAATACCCTAAGTAATTTCTGGGTGATATAAAAATGAGATACTATCAGGTATAATGGGAACCTAATTCTTGATATAATAAAATTAGAAAAACAATGTGTAGACAAACAACTATTGAGATGAGATAAATAATATGCAATCTTAAATTTTTATAGAATAGATAAGCCATTTTATTAACTGAAAATAAGTTAGCAAACATAAAAATTTAGGTAAATAAAAAAAAAATATAAACAAGATACAATTTTAAATAAAACTATCAAAATATTTAGGCCAAATAAATAAAAGAGAGATTTTCATTTACCTTATTTATGCATCAATTTTAAATATCAATGATATAAAAGTCTGCGAAAGATTATGATGTAGTTTTTAAAATAAAAACATGTAATAGCAAATTATCATTGTTGATATCAAATATGTATCCTTGGTTGCCTATGTAACTTATTCTGGCTTGGTGAGAAAACCTAACAATATTGAGTACATACAAGTTAATTACTACAAATTAATTTATAAGTGCCAAATTTTTTGAATGCATACATTAAATACCATGATAAAATGGAGATTTTAAAGTATTTTTAAGTTATTGCACATGAAAAAAATTACAGATGTAGAAAGATGAATTATAATTGGCATGTAATTATGCTTAATATAAAAAGGAGATATATTCATGTGATAATATGTTGAATGTATAGAAAATTTTAAACTTTATTTAAACTTTTCAAATACAAACAACTTGTTAGTAATAACACACAAATAAACAACACAGATTAGTAATTACACTATGTTTTGAATAGTATTATTTTCCACCTTTCTTCAGGGAGTCAAACTTACATCTTTAGATTCTTGAAGATCAAATTTTTAAGGCAACACTCTAACCAGCTGATCTATTCTATCAAATATATATTCATCTTTAATCAAGAATATAGTTTATATCTATATCTTGCCTATTAAATTGTTAGTAATGTGAATGAGAAAGTCTGACCCCTATAAATTAAACTGTCACAAATTTAAATTGATAAATACTTTACAAATAATAAAAACATGAATAAAAGGTTGTGACCTGGGCCAAATGAACATTACTGATTCAGCAATAAATATATTTTGGAAGTCACTGTCTATATGTTTTAAATATATGTAGTGGAATGAAAGTTTTAGAATATGCAAATTAACTTATAAGTTTATTCCAAATATAACTGGAAAACATTTGCTAATGTCATTATTTCAAATAATGTTCAAATATTTATATAATTTAATAAAAAATTACCAAAAAAAAAATCAAGTATAAACAAGTTGTTTTAAAACAGCTTATATTTTATTTAATGTGCAATAACATGTATAATGGTATTTTTATCTTAGAACATAGGAAGATATTTTGCGAGAATGATTCACGAACATTTTTCTCTTCACTCTACTCTAGATTAAATAATCAATGGAAACATGGGCTGTACTACAACATCTTCAGATAAGAGGATAAACATATACCTTTAAATTTATTATTTCATTATCTTTTTTATAACTGCATTATTCTTTTATTTAAAAATTATTTTATTGATAAATGTAATCTTTAAATTATGTATATAAATAAAAGTATCTGTGTTGTATATGCGTTTATATATGTGTGTGTGTTGATAAATACTGCTTATGTACAGACCAGTACAGTAAATAATATACAGGGCTAGTATAATATATAGTTTATGCATTTGGTGGATTTTCATAGTACTTATTAATGATCTAAAAAATAAGTAATCAATTAAAATGTGTATTAAATAAAATTAAGCAAATATATTTTGCAGTAAAAATTATTTATTTACCCACAAAATATAAATAATTTAACAATAAGTATATCAATAGCAAATGAAATGCATGCCGAAATGCAAATCTATAATATATGAAATTCTAAAAATGAAACTATTATAAATATCAAGTCTATTAAATAAGAATAAACACAATACATATAAAAGAAAACAACAGTAGTTCATGGCAATGGGTATTTTTAAGCAAAAACAATTCATAAAAATTAATTGCAGGTTTGAGATAAAGAGAAATTCATTTGGAGAATAATGAAAAATATATATACCATAAAATGCCTACAGATAAAAATGTACATTTTTAAAATTGAAGTCAGCCATAATTTTCATGCTTCATTGTTTTTGTACTATTTCACTAGATAGTGCTATAATATTGAACAGTATAATTTATGACTGATTTCAATTTAAAACCTGTGCACTTTAAACTGTGGACATTTTTTAAATTCCCTAAATGAATTTGGGCTCACATCTACATATTGTAAATTGTTTTTATATAAGACATCTGTTATTATGGATTACTTTTTGCTTACTTTTAGTTAATTACATTTGGTGCTTAATTTTATTTTATATAGACTTATTGCCATGAATGACTTTATTTTTCAATTTTATTTGAATTTGGATTTTAGCATATGTTTTATTTTTTATTGATATATTTTTTAAGTAAATAATTTATATTTTTTTAGTAAAAAAATTATTTCCATTGCAAAATATATTATTTTTTTAATAAATCAATTCTCAACTGTTGAATTTTATGAAATATTTGATAATGCTATGGACATTCTCTTATAGCTGTCTATAGTATTATTTTTTAGTTAAACATTTATTTGATGGTAGGAAATGGAACTAAAATAAATATTGATTTAATTTTAAATAAATGTGAAGATGCTAACAATGCTGCTGATTGGTAGATTTTTTTTGAGAGACAAGTCACATGACTTCTTGTAAACTCATCTTTTATTTGTTGTTAGCAATGAGCCAAAAATGTATATTTTCTTCAATTTATTCAAATATTTATGATTATTTTTACAAAATATTTCTAAGGGAATTATTAAAAAAGAAATATTTTTATGATTATGCTTGGATATTTTTTGAATATATTTTATTTTAAAATTATAAAGTTAAGAAATTCATTGTAATAGTAAAAATGGAATTATGATCAGTAACACTCTATTGTATAGAACCGTTGACACATTTCAATAATTATAAATATGATTAAATTTTAGGACAGAATTTCATAGCTTTATGATGATTTAATAATAATTTGTTTAGTTTTAGAAAAATTCAATTAACCAAGATTTTATTAATTCATTTTTTTATTAACATTAGAAAAATCATCCAATAAAAAAAGCCATTGTTCTCAGTATGTATTTCACTTTATTACTTTTTCTCCCAGATTTACAAAGTTCAAATATAATTTTTAAGAATGCTTTTTGTTTGTAAACTCATATTTCTAATAAATCAACTACAGTTTATTGAATAATAATATAGAATAGAGTTTTAATACTAAAGTAAAATAGTGAACTATAACTCAAACTGTTTTTAGGGGATAATGAAAAAAAAACTTTGAAATACAGAAAGATTAATTTTATTTATATGCAATTATAGCCAAAAGTTTTTAAGAATAAATGCAGACATTTTATTATTTTTCAAATAGTTATTTTTTATGAGACAATTTTATAAAAAAAACTATGTAGATCCATCTATTGGGTAGATGGTATATTATAGTAATAGCAATATTTATTATAAATAAAACTATACAAAGTTTAAATGGTACTGGTCTATTAGCCACTATAATATTGCTTGATTGTGCTATTTCTGTACAAAAACATATTAATATAATATTTCTAGGCCTTTTTTTTTCAAATTTACATTATTCTTATCATTCTAAATAATCAAAATTAAAAAAAAACAAAACAAAAAAACAATTAAAATAAAAACAACAAACCCCCTTATTTTATTTCCAAATTTACATTATTCTTCTAATTTACATTGTTCTTATTATTCTAAATAGTCGAAATTAAAAAAAAAAAAAATCAAAATTAAAAAAAAACAAAACTTTTTTTTATTTCCAAATTTACATTATTCTTCTAATAATAAATTAAACATTTAAACAAAAATAATAAACAAACAAAACACTTTTCTTTTATTTCCAAATTTACATTATTCTAAACAAAATTAAAAAACAAACACAATAAATTCATTGAAAAAGTAATCAGCTGACCAATTTTGTATTTTTTTTTAGTGGACTTTCTTTTTAAATATGTGATATAAGTGGAACAAAAAAGGATTCAGATTGATTGTGTTTCAAACAAATCACAACAACAAGCATTGATTCCAACAACAACGACAACTTTATTTATAAAAACAACTTTCAATAACAATAAACTTTCTTCTGAAATTACTGATTATGGATAGCCATCTCACCAGTATGACATTGAACAGATCTTCACCTTTGTGAAGGCACTACCATATAAATTGAGTAAGGTAGTTGTCCAGACCTTTGCACAATGAGCCTCGCTGTTTCTTATTTTTCTACTGCAGTAGACCCCATAGCCACTCAATGTTCTGGGTGTGGGCACCTGTGCTGGGATCCACAAAGTGGAAGTGGTGGTTCACAGACATGAGGATGAACCATTCCACCTCAAGGTCTGCTGTGTCATACCCTTCCAGCAGCCCAAATAGATTGTGGATCCAGCTGTGACATTCAGGGTCACTGTGGATTGGCAAGGGACAGTGGCTGCAAAACATTCACATATCTCCCAGCACTTATCTCCAAACAACCACTGCCGTAGCCACATTCAGCCCTGGCGGATCTTGTGATGGCTGAAGAGGGTCTCATCCATTTCAACAATGAGTCCAGGACTGCCTATTTGATGGCAGGGCAGGACACCAGGATCTCATTGGACAGCTCTCTCAAACCAGTGGTCCATTTGACAATGGTGCCTCTGGACAATTCCAGATTGCCCATGGCAACTTCAAGGGTCAACTTATCATGGTTCCACTAATATGCAAGCCACAATACTTTGAGGGGCAGTTTTGAACCCTCAAACCATATCCCTTTTTGAATCAAGAGGATTTTTCTGCAGTTGCAGGAATAGCACACAAACTGCTATCTATTTCTATGGATGGTCATTTCTTTACCACACACACCTTGCTTGGAAGATGGCAGTGTTATGTGCCTGTAGAAAGATGAGCATCATCTCCTGTGTTTGGCAAATTTCAAACTTTTAAATTTTTGCTGTTGCTTTCAGCCATTTTATTTAACCTGCTGAGAACATGAAATATTATGTGAATCCATCAGATCATGGTCTGCACAAGAGTTTCAAATTTCTACCATCTTCCAAGATGCATAGGGAAGTGCACTGACAGGGTGATAATTATCACTATGGAATACTACTACAGTTTGTGGGTGAGACAATTATTTTAAAAGCAGCTTTCAAGAGTTCTGTGAAAGTGAACTGTCGTTACTGAACATATGCATAAAGCATGTCCACACATAGCTAGGCATATGATTTCTGTGAGTTTGCATAGAGAACAATGGCATCATGTGTCCCAAAATAGCTATTACAAAATGTAGTGTTATAATAGACATAGGTCTGGCCATGTAAATGGCATATTTCCATATTTTGCATAGAAACAGCACCATCAAAAAATGTACAGTGGCTAATAGATCAGTCCTGTTTAAACTACTATCAGCTAAAGTGTGTTACTAACTATATCATTTATAGCCCTGAAGAAAATAACCAATCAGTTGAAATGGATATCAAACAATTAATAAAAATAATAAAAAAAGCATTAAAAACAATTAATTATGGAAATGTTATTTAAACAATATAAGTTTGATTAATTTTAATGAGATGTCCTTATATCTAAAAATCTTTTCCAGTTTGCATTATGTCAGTTGTGCTTGCAACATGTTGTGAGTATAGTTTTGGTTGGTGGGTTTTTTGTTATTGATGAATGGTCTATATATATTGGTAATTATGAGAAAGTTTAAGCTCTAAACTTAATTTAGAACAGCAAGATTTTTCTTTTCAGCGTTCAATAACAATTTATATTTTTATATGCAAAACAGCAAACTTTTTAAAATTATTTTAAAATTAATTCATCATTTATAAATTTGGTTTAATTGCATTTTCAAAGAAAATATAAGATTTTTTTTTATTACAAGTGCAATAATATTAATCTTTTCTTTTTTTAAAAAAAAAAAGTTAAACTTTGAAGCATCATAAAAACAATAAGAAACTGATAAAAGGAAATTGAACTTAGATCACACACACACAAAAAAGAAAAACAAAATGTTAAAAAAAATACAATCAAAAAAGAAATTCAAATATTTTTCTTTTAAAAATAAAATTGATTTTTTCAACAACTTTTTTCTTTTGCATTAAAATACCTTCTGATTAGTCTTTTTACGTAAACAAAGCAAAAACTGATAGAGTTAATTTTTAACAATTCTTTCAAATATTATTATATGAATTTTAAATTCTGATTTAAATAAAAATAATACAAAATTTAAATATATATATGCATGACATTTCCTTTATTTACTTATTTTTTTCTCTTTTTTTTAAAAAAAAAATACATCTACGCATCTTTATAATGTAAAAGCTCATTAAAATTTATGATGTAGCTCTAAGTATTTGATATTAGTATAAAATATATTAAGGGAATCGCGAGAAATAGTGAAGTATTGTCGATGATGATCAAGTGTTGTTGGTAATGTGATTTATTATATAATCCTCATATGGTCGTCAGATAGCACATACACAATTAATTTAAAAAATACTTTATAAAATAATAAATATACAAGCATTTCAGCATTATAGAAAAATATTATGAAAATTAGCAACTGCATTTTGCTATTGAATTATCATACCAGTTTGAATTAGGATATCAACAGTAAAGAATATTTTCTTGTTTATAAGAGTACTTAATTCTCCATACAGTATTACCACCAAGTGCCAGACTTTGTAATCAATGGATACAAGAAGGTTTGACATAAATTCTATCTAGTGCTTATTCTTCCAACACATCCCCAGACTAGTTTCTAGCTTGTGTCTTTCATCAGTGAAAGCCCTTGGATTTGATAGCACTGCACATAGATCTCAGAATCGAATACAACTCTCCAACAGAAAACACCACATTGTTTACAATCCAAGCTCATTTACTTGTATAGTTATATAGATCTGAACTCAGTTCAGCATTTATATATTTTGATGTGTCATGTTTTTCAAAAACCACAGTCACCATTATCCCTTCAGAAGAATAGGTATAAGATCAGCAAAACATCATATGATTGCCATTTCATATGCCTACACATGCTGACAATATGAGTAGCTATTGCCACTGCACAATACTGTATGGAAAGTTAGATACTTTTATTAATAGCATGTTTAAGCATATGAAATAGTGATCATGTGATGTTTTATAATCTTGTACTTATCATGAGCATGGGATAATATAACTATAGTTTTTTGGAGAAAACAGAAAAACCAAAGTGTATAGATGTTGAACTGATTTCAGATCTATATAAATATACAAGCAAATGAGTTTGGGTTGGAAACATTATGGTGTTTTCATCCTGGGATTGTAACTTTATAGTTAACCAAAAAGTAAAAGGTGGCTGTTGAAAGATTGCATTAGATCCTAAGATCTAGGTGCAGTGCTATAAAATCCATGTCTCTGACTGATGAAAGCAGCAAGCTATAAAATAGTCTGGGAATGTTGTTTGAGTAAGCACTAGATAGGTATTTTATACCCAGACCTTTCTGCAGACATTGATTATGAAGGCTTGCACTTGATGGTAATACTATATGGAGAGTTATGTACTCTTATTGACAGCATGTGTACGCATATGAAATTGTGGTCATGTAATGTTTTAATGTTTTTATTCTCTTGTTTAGTTATCATATTCATAAAATACTTTCATTCACCAAACAGAATTTAAAACGAATAATTATCATTCTGGGCATATTATTGTAACATCTATTTATGTCATTGGGATAATCTTTCTTAATTTCTGAAAAAGCTGAAGAGAATATATTGCTGCTAATGGAGAACTTAACACTCTCAGTGTGTCCAAATGCTTTCACTTTAAAAAAAAATTTCCTCCAACATTTTCAATAAAATAATCTAATTGTAAAAGGATTAGGAAAATTTTTTTTTCTTATTATATATACACATACCAAAATTTTATTCATGTAAATAGAGATAACCTTTGCCTTTAATGTTACCGGAAAACTATACATTTGCACTAATTGATATTCTATCTGAGGCTAAATAAGTTTTCTTCATTATATATAATAGTTCTTTTGTAGGAGTTTATTGTTGAAGTAAAATGAAGTCCCTTTTTACTTCAAACCCAAGTTGTGGTTTTAAACCCAGAAAGCTATTTTATATATGTGTGAGAATGTGAAAAATAGCATCTTTCTTGGCATTCTGCATACATTTTAAACTTCTACAGAGTGTTATATATGTTGAATTTAAATATTTTTCATGGATTGTAATTCTAATAATGAACAGAAATAAGGAGATTTTATCCATGTAAACAGAGATAACCTTTGCCTTTGCCAGGAAAATATCAATTACTATTAATTGACAATCTTTCTGAGGCTAAATATGTTTTCTTCATTACTTATAATAGCTCTTTTATTGGGGTTTATTATTGAAATAAAAAGAGGTCCCTCTTTTATTTCAAATCTTTTATTTCAAACTCATGTTGATAATGGATTTAAACATAGAAATCTTTTTTGATATTCTGCAAATAATTGAATTAAATATATTTCACAGATTATTACTCTAATAGAGAACAGAAATAAGGAGATTTTATCCATGTAAGCAGAAATAATCTTCATCTTTGATGTTTCAGAAAATTATCAATTACTACTAATTGACAATCTCCCTGATGCTATTTAAGTTATAAAAACCTTCCAAAATAATTATAAAAATAATAAAGTTTTTAAAATATTATAGATAATAAAAAAGTAATAAGATATTATTACAACTTCATTATTAAAAATGTATATATTTATAAAAATATTACAAATGAAATATTATCCAGGTACATCCCTGTATAATTTATTATTATAAGAATAATATTTATATTTTGCAGATGGTGTGGTTGTTTTTACAAATAATGCTTTAGAACTTTAGGAAATATTGTAAAAGTTATTAGATGAAAGTAAAAAAAAATAGAACTAAAGGTAAAAATTAAATAGACTAAAGTAATATTAAATAGTTTTTTTCATAAGAAGAATAAAGATTGATAAAAGAAAATAACAACTACAAAGATCTTGGTTAGATTAATTAATACAGATGGAAACATAATGAATGAAATTAATCACACAAATTTATGTGGAGTGTTTTTAATAGAAATAACCTAATACTGAGAAAAAATATGCCTATGAGTTAAAAAAAAGAATTTTAATATATGTGTTTTACCAATTCTTAATTTTTAATTTAAGACTTAGACACCTATGAGAAGAAAAATACACAAATTTCAGGATACTCAATAAAATTTGAAGAGATGTAATATTGTGAAAGGATTGAAAACAACACTCATAGGTGAAAGAACAAACAAGTATCACTAATAAAACTGAAAGATATAAGAGATTGAAATGGAGATGCAATGGACATATTGCTAAAAGTGATAATAGATGGCACAGTTGAAGTTTTAAATTGATCCCAAGAGATTACAGACTTAGCAAGTGGAAAAGAGATTAGAGAAACTCAACTAAATTTGGAGAGACCTTTAACCTGTAGTAGATTGACAATGGCAGAAAATGATAATAAACATTAAAATTGTTTGTTTTTAATATTAAATAACATGGAATAATAATTATAAATATATTTGCTCTAACTCTAGAAATGTAATAAACACATGTGCAAAAACATATTGAACAAAGCTTTGCTCTGTATGTTTTTGCATATGTGGGTTTATTAAATTACATGTAAAAATAGGTTAAAATTGGACATATTATAATTAAAATAATAGTTGTTGATAGTTAAAATAATCATACATATAAATTACAATATACTTAGTCATCCATGTTTATATATCACTAATAAATATATTAATAAATCACAGTCAGAACAACATTATGTAAAATGAATATTTACATTAGCAATGTGTTTTTATACAGATACCAAGTCTGTCAAGTGATATTAATAAGAGAAAACTTCAAATTGATATCATATGTATACACAACCTTTATAAATGTAGTTAATCAATATATTTTCAAGCTAGGTTTTATTGATTTTGAAAATTTTCATATTAATAATTAAATACCAAACTTGCATATATCTAATGAAAAGGGTAACTCATCAAAATAAATAGTATCTGGAAAGTTATCATTTTTATGTTTACATATAGTTAAAAATATTATATTTATTAATGACTAAATATTTGATATTTGGTTATTAATCCATAAGATTTTTAAATGGGTAAAAGTTAATACTACCTTTTGAAGTTTTGTGATTAGCTGTACTGGTAGGGGCTGGATTTAATTAAAAGTTCACCTTTATCAATATCATTCCTTAGGCTTTCAGATAAGAAACAAGATTACTATTGTAAATAATTATTTTATGCTTTCTGGCCTATCATATAAAGAGGGCAGCACATTGTTATAAACAATGCTTGGAAAGTTATAATTTCTTGTGTTATATATAATTGGAAGCATTATATTTATGAATATTTATGTACTTGTGTGGAGTAAAGATATGAATGGAGACAGTAGTTTTGCTAAATAACTATCAATTACTATCTATTACTATAGACAGCTCTTAAGCTAAATAATGTGCTCTAGTAGTTCAAATAGCTTTCTTAACTTAGCTCTATTTAGATTCAAAAGGTTTCCTCTTTCATTTGTAATCCATAGAACTAAAAAGAAAGAAAGAATGCAGTAATTTTTTGAAATTCCAATTAAACCTTATAGCTACTATTCTTATATATATATATATATATATATTAGGCTCTACATTAAACAAATTTGTGATCAGCGGTCTTCCTTTGATACTCATTAATCATTTAAAATTAAACATTCTTTATAGATATGACTAATGTTTTTAACAGTAATAAATAATGTGTCAGTAAATGTTGATGTTACACTTCATATTTTTTAAAATGCAATCATTTTTACACTATTCCATTGAAAACTATTTTATTATTAAAATAACTTGCTGACAGGAATATTTTTTTAAAAATGACTATATATATATAATCATAATATACATGTAAGACTTCAGAAAGGAGTTTACTGTTAACTAAAAGGAGACCCTTTGATTCCACTTGCAGACCTTAAAGGAACTGATCAGAGCAAATTCCTAATCTCCACTCTCTAGGTTTATGTCATTTCAGCATTTATTACTATGTGATTATTCATATAGTACATAGACATGGATGGACTGCTCACCAACCATGCATTAGCTAATGTGGTGAGTTTATTGACTTTTTACTTCTGAGTTTAAAATCAAGAGACACAATAGATTCTTCTCAGTTGCCTGATATGGCAAAATAAAAGTGTGTGTAATGGATTTTTTTTCTAATAGATATTTACAATCATGAGAGATAAAAGTAAATAATAACCCTTATTTCCAGCAGGCTGTAAAGTTACCAGCCAAAGCAGTGGTTGGTAACCAAAGGTGAAGTGTTAAGAATCCCCAGATCACAGACCCAGAATGCCATTTGATGATGACTTTTTATTTAGGTATTTACAACTGCAGATCACTTTTCAAATGAAGGAAGATTGCAAGAATTGGAAGAAGAAGTGTCTTATATTGAATGGGACATTATTGGACTTTGTGAAATTAGAAGAAATGATGAAGAAACAATTGATTTAAAAGTGCACCTGTATTCTACTACAAAAGTACAAATATTACAAGTTCAAGTGGAGTAGGATTCATAAATAAAATGAGGAAAAACAACATTGTGGAGATTGATGGTATATTGGACAAATGTTGCAGAATTAGTTATTCAATTTAATACCAAATGTAGATAATTTAGATTTATGCCCCAACAAATGTCTATAGTGATGAAATAGTAAAGGATTTTTATATGGATAATCAGACTAAACAACATTTTAAAATTGTTATGGGAGACTTTAATGGTAGAATAACAATGAAAATGCTGTTGATATATTTGGTTATAGTAATAGAAATGAGAAAGGGCATAAACTTAAAAGTTTGAAGAAAAATAAAAACTTTATATTATGAATTCTTTTTTTGAAAAAAATGTTAAAAGGAAATGGATGTGCAAGCATCCAAATGAAGGTATAGCAGAAATAAATTTTATTTTGATTAACAAGTAATACATATTTCAAGATTTTAATGTTTTTAATAAAGTTTACACAGGAAGTGATCATCGATTAATAAGATGTAAAATACATGTTAATGCAAAATTAGAGAGACAAAACAGTATTCATAGTTGATATTCCTAAACTTCCAAATCATTTTCAAGTATTAGTAGATTTCAGATCTGAATGAAATTAATAGGAAAATAACTGATACTCTTTTAAAATCTGCAACAAAGATAGATGGTAGAAAAAAGCAGCAATGGACCAATAAAGTTTCTACTGAGACTAGAGAATTTATGAAGACAAGAAGGCATATGAAGATATACAAAAATGATGCAGTAAAAAGGATTAAATATTTCGAATTTGTAAAATGGTGCAGAAAAGAGTTGAAAATAATATAAGAAAGTATAATTGTGAACTAGCAAGAAAAGCTGTAGAAGAGAATAAAAATCTCAAAAATGTAAAGCAACATTTTGGTGTTGGTAGGAAACTTATATCTTCAATAAAAAAGATGAAACTATTATTAAAAGAGAGATAACATCATGAATTGGGTACCAGCATTGTTTCAAGAATTATATAGTACAAATACATCCTACAAATATTATAACTTCTGAATTGCCCATTATTTTAAATGAAAAAATGAGACATGCAATTAAATTTATGAAAAAGGGAAAAAGCTCCAACTAATGATGGAATTATAATCAATATATTAAAAGAAGCAAGTGAAGGAATAAATTTTTTTTTGGCAAAGTTATATATCAAATGTCTAAATGATAAAGATGTACCAGATAATTGGAAGAATGCAATATTAATATTAATATTTTAAAAAGGTGATAAAGAAAATATTAGAAATGACAGACCTATCAGCCTTTTATCAGTTTTATACAAAAATTTTACCAAGATAATTACAGCATTGGATTTTAACCAACCAAAAAATAGAAGCTGGATTTAAAAGTGGTTTTAGTACAGTAAATCATATCCAAGTATTGAGAAAAGTTATAAAAATGACCAATGGATATGAGTTGTGATTATGCTTTTGATTTGTAAATTATGAAAAGGCATTTGATTCTATAAAGCATTTATTCAGTGACTAAAGCATTGGATCATCAAAGTATAGACCCAGAATATTGTCATATTCTGAAGAATATTTATAAAAATGCAACAGCAACAATTAGATTACATAATGATATTAGGGAGGTTAACATCGAGAAGAGTATAAGACAGGGTGACTTCATATCTCCAAAACTTTTGCAGCAGAGCTGCAAGAAGTATTTTGTGGATTAAAATTGGAAGCTAAAGGAGTAAAAGTAAATGGAAATTATTTAAGTCATATAGATTTTGCAGATGATGTAGTTGTTTTTGCTAATAATGCCACAGAATCTTCAGGAAATGTTGCAAAAGTTATCAGATGAAAGTAAAAATGTAGGACTAAAGGTAAATGATAAAGTAATGTTCAGTAGATTTACTCAAAAGATGACAATAAAGACTTAGAAAAGTTACCACCTACAAATATCTCAATCAGATTATTACTATGGATGGAAACATAATCATAGAATTAAACTTCTTTGGAGTGCTTTTGGTAGAAATAATTTAATATTAAAAGTAAACATGCTTATGTATTTGAAAAGGAAAGTTTTTAATAAATGTATTTTATAAGTTCTTATTTATGGGTCTGATACTTAGACATTTAATAGAAAAGCAATACAGAGACTTTAGACCACTGAAAAAAGAATAAAGAGATGTAATACAATACATGTGTAAGAGAAGAAACAGGTGTCACTGCCATCATTGAAAGAATTAAAAGCCTGAAGTGAATTTGGGATCAACATATTGCTAGAAGAGATGATAATAGATGGGCAATTGAAATCTTAAACTGGATTTGAAGGATTGTAGAAGATCCAGAAAGAAACCATATGTGAGATAAATGGATGAAATAAGAAAGTGTGCAGGGGTGATGTGGAGATGAAATCTAGAGATCAGAAAAGATGGATTGTACTTGAAGAGAGCTTCATCTTGCAGTGGATTGATAATAACTGATGATGATGATGAATATATAAGAGTATACAGACAATACAGTAATAAACTTATAAATGTTGCTAAATAAAGATGCATTTTTTCAAAAGGTTATCTGGACAGTTTTTTTTAAGTATGAATGGCTGAGGAGTTATAGAGTGAAGTAGATTGAAGCCTATCCATTACAGTTTGAAGATTTTATATAAACCGACCACTGATTATACATATGTGTGGGAGATGATGATCTGTACCAACTTATAAATGCTGCTTCTGCACGAAATGCGTATATTGGAGATTATTTATTTTTTTCTCATGTGTGAGGTCATGTAAATCGGTTGTGTAAAGTAGAATGGATAACTAAAGGGAGCTTGAAAGTCTGTGTTCAAATTCCCTACAATTATATCAAAAATATCTAAAGCAATTGATTCAATTTTTTTTTAATTATATCAAAATTATTGTTTCAATACAAATCATGGTTCTAAAAAAAATAATTACATAATTTGCTTTAAAAAAATTATATTTAAAAATATTATTTTTAAATCTTTATGTGCATATTGAAATATATATATATATATAATTTAAAGTATATTTTATTAGCTATTATGTTTTTTACAATTTATATATTATCTCTCTCTCCCACATTAGAAATACGTTGGGCAGTAATAAACATACTTTTATCACTGCCTTATAATAAGGGATGACTGTATATACATATAATTTTTAAAATGTTTTATATTTTAATTTGTTCTTAAAAACTGCAGGTTTTTTTTAAAGACAGCTTTTTTATTTGCAAAACTATTAATTTCATCAAAGTTTGATAAATATAAGAAATAACAAATTAATGACTTTTATAAATTGAATTTTTTGAATTAAATTTCACACAAGTTTTAATTTAGGCATTTTAAGTGATTATAAAAATTAATTAATTAAGTCATTTAAATGAAAAAATTCAGTACTTTACATAAGCTTATCAATTTTTCTTTCATCTTATGAAGGATTTTTATTTTTTACTCACCCAGCTCAACTAAGATTGTCACAGATCTTCAAATAAGACTAATCCAAAAATTAATAAATTAATAGAATTGAAATTACCATCTGAAAAAAAAAAAGATTCTCTGGGGAACAGTAAATTTTTTTTCTAATAACGATTCTACATCAATTGAAAAGAAGTGTTATCATACAAAGTATTTTATAAATCTTTAACCACTCTGGGTTTGAGTGAACAGCTTCAAAGCTTTCAACTGGAAATATAATTTAATAAAAAGTATTATCAAAGATAATAGAAATATAGTAATCTACCTAAACTTTTTTTAAAAAATTATTTGGATTTTTAAGTCATCTAGATTATATTAAAAAAGAAGGGGAAATGTAATTTAATAAAAACTGATGCCCAATTTATCGATCATTATATATATATATATATATATATATCGCATTATAATGTTATATAAAGAAGAGATAGTAAAAATTTATATATTATTTTTAATTACCCCATGCTTAATAAATAAATGCAACAGTATATAAAGCTTCGATCTTCTTCATGCCCTAGTTGATTTATCAACTATAATATTGAACGTAAATAAGGAGACGGAAGCAACATGAATACCAGTATTTATATTTATTGTACATGACAATTGTTAATAAACCTAATGTAATGATGCATCATATTTATAGAAATAAATAAATGAATAATTTTACTGTATTCAAAATGTAATAAAGTTAAAATGTGATATTTAAATGGGTGACTGCAATTCAGCAAGCTGCTATGCTGAGACAGGTAAATGGCCTAGACTAGATAAATGATGATTAATCACTACACTAGGGTGCTTAATTGTATCTTTATATGCCTAAATAAATAGTATATCATTCTCTAGTTATATATTTTTGAAAATATCAATCATTAAACCATTTCCCCACTCATCAGCCTTAATGGCAGAAATTTACTATTAATGATGACACCATTGAAATATTACCTATAACCTTGATTATAGGATTATAATTATCCCAATAAATAATCACTATATGCTAAACTTAGAGCTTAACATCTGATTTATTTGAGTATGGTTTAAAACAAGCATTTTCTAGTTTAAATACTTTAAAAAAATATATTAGCACATGTCAATGTTTATTTATTTCTATAATGCTAATTTCAAAAATAAAATATTTGCAATTTGATATGTGTCATTTCAAATATATTTTCATAGAAATAAATTCTTATATTCTAAAATGAAGACACACTGTACTAATATATCCATTTTACTTATAGCTTGCTGGAATAATGTGAACAAGTATTATGAAAAAAAAAAATATCATTATGAATATTTCAGATATTCATAAAAGTCTAAATATCACAAAAATCAGTTTATAATAGAATAAAAAACATACTTTTAAATATCACTAAAATTTATAACAAAAAAAATTGCGAAATTTGATTAAAACAAAACAATTAACTAGAAGGTCTTCATTTTAATTTGAGTTTTACTTTCAATTTTGTATATTTGTATATAATGTTTTTGATTTGCAAATTTGTTTGAGAAATTGTGCAACACACAGTCAACTTTTCTGAAGGTTCAATTCTTTTCAATTCTTGCTCTCTGACAAGTTCTTTTCTTCTAATGGCAATTTTTTATTTGGATTTAAGATTATGTCTCTTTTCAACAGTTGAAATTCTATTAAACTTTGACCATTTTATATGGAAATTTTAAAGCAGATATCTTATATTTGGTTGACCATATCACAAACTAGAGAGACATATTCAAAATTTGTAAGGACTGGTAGGTTAAATTTTAACAGGCTTGACCACATCCAATATTATTGGTTTGCTAAGCCATACATTTCAATTATTATAAGTATGTTATGAAATTTTTCCATAGTGTAAGACAAGTTTATCTTTTATATGAATGGCCACTTTTTTAATTAATGGCTGTTATTTCTTACACTGTGGGATGGGACTTTACTTTCTTCTACTTTTATCTGAAAACATAACTAACATGAATTTAGTAGGCAACGACTAAATATTGAGATGCCAATTGACTTTAGATCTCATATATTATCTCAAACTTATATCACAATGGAAACCAAATACAAATACTTTTGTTCAATACCTAATATTATTTTTTGATTACAATTTTATTAATTACCTTTCCACATTTCAAATCCCCCCCCCCCAAAAAAAAAAAAAATCTCATAATGAAAGTTTGAGTTATAGTTCAAATTTTTTTTATATTTTTAATCAATAAATTGTATATAATTTATTAACAATATAATTTAACAAACAAAAGACATATTCTAAAAAATCATATATAAAACTTTAAAATAGAGAAAAATAATTAATAAAATGAAATATCTAATAAGAATAATAACAATTTTTTTTATTGATAAGTAAAAACATCTTAATATATTGAACTTTATTTTCAAAACCTGAATAAATTATTGTTACATCATCATAAAACTATAAAATTATGTTCTAAAATTTAAAATTGCAGTTATAATATCAAATCTTTGTTTGGTCTTTCATTTAAAGATTTGAATATATATATATGAAAAACAAAAACAAGTTACTCACGTAATCTGCTATCACTTGTTATTTATGTTCAAAAGATGGCGCTTTACCAAAACCACCGAACAAGTGTAAAATTTGTTTACATAAACGAAAAAAGAGTCAGAATTAACTGACTCTTTTTTCGTTTATGTAAACAAATTTTACACTTGTTCGGTGGTTTTGGTAAAGCGCCATCTTTTGAACATAAATAACAAGTGATAGCAGATTACGTGAGTAACTTGTTTTTGTTTTTCATAAATGTACCTTTAAAGTTTTCTTGCAATGATATATATTGCAGAGACTTTGATTATATGGTGATACTGAACTGAGATCAGACCCATATAAATATCTGGCTTGCTAGGCTGAGTTTGAAGACTTTACCGGTCTGAAAAATTCACGCTTGCAATCTGATAGAAATGTTTTGCATAAACACTTGAGAGTCAGTGTTTAGATCTAGTTTCTATACTCTATCCCTCACTGAGGAGAGCAAACCAGCTTGAAATCAGCTGATCTGGGGGTGAGCAAATGAAAGAGATAGTTAATTCTGACTCTTTTTTCGTTTATGTAAACAAATTTTACACTTGTTCGGTGGTTTTGGTAAAGCGCCATCTTTTGAACATATATATATATATATATATATCCTAACACACATCTATGGTCAACCCTCTAAACTGCCAAACTTTAACCAGATGACAAAATATGTATGCACTCAATTATGGGTGAAATTTTTATTTAACTTGTTATTTGGCACAATTTCTACCAAAATCTTGTTTATTAATCATTTAAATTAAATTTGGATCCCAAATGTATCTTGTGTAATAATCATCCAGAAGATATGATACACATTTTTCAAAAAAGTTCATACTCCTCATCCTTGTGACCTTTCATTTTTTGCAAGAAAATAATTAATCTTAAACAATTGCCTGAGAAAAATATTTAAAAAATTCATCTTTATAATACCATAGTAATTATTTATACTCTTAGAACCATGGTACTTACTTAATACTATGTAAATTTCTAAAACAAAAATTAAATGTCCTTTTAAAAAATAATAAAATGGTATAATACATATTTATATGCTCTACAATACTTACTAAAAAGTACTATGAGAAGATTTTGGCAGAACAATATTTTTATTAGTTGCACATTACTTCAGAATGATACAAAGTATATAAATTATACATTTATTTACATAAATCAAACAATTTTTATCTGCCCTTAAACACTAGTCATAATGATTATATTTTTATAAGCTATGTGTTATATATCATTCAACTTTTTCCGTGTATATATGTCAAACTTGTATATAATTTGTTATTAATAAAGTTTATTTTATTAAAAGAATAACATTGCATTTATAATTATCAAAATATTACAAAAGTTTTGTTCTATGGTGTTTGACAGGATTTTACCAATTGCAGTTTATCATTACTACAAATTCCTTAACTTTGTATTTTCAAAATAATACATATTCAATAAAATTTAAGTGTTATCACAAAAATATTTCTTTTTAATAATTAGCATACAAATATTTTTATAAAAATAATCACAAATACTTTAAAAAACTACAGAAAATGTAACCTTTTTTGTCATTGCTAATAACAATGGAAGAGAAGATTTCAAGTAGTCACGTGACTGCCCTCTCAAAAAAAATTAACAATTAGCAGCACTCTTATGTATTTTGTAGTACTTCTCTGAAGAGTACTGACATTTTCAGATTTATTCAAAACTAAAACAATATTTACTTTACTTCCAGTTTCTACCACCAAATAAATGCATAAATGAGAAAATGCCACAGAGAGTATAAAAAAAGACAAAAGTGTGATCAGTATCATCAAATATTCTATAATATCATGCAGTTAAGATTCATTTAGCTAAGTAAGTACA
The DNA here is from genome assembly GCA_028023455.1 of Epiperipatus broadwayi. Classification (NCBI taxonomy): domain Eukaryota; kingdom Metazoa; phylum Onychophora; class Udeonychophora; order Euonychophora; family Peripatidae; genus Epiperipatus; species Epiperipatus broadwayi. The sequence goes on from JAQFVV010006417.1 coordinate 559,383, forward strand.
CATTTTTTTTATAGGTATAGAAACAAGATTTATTATCACTTCCAAATTCACTTTATATGCTGTTTTTCTGATTATCAAAATTTCATAAACAAAACGTCATTTAAGTTTTTACATTTAAAAAAAAACTATTTTTTTAAACATTATATATTATTATTTTATTAAAATATTGAACATAAAAGAGATTAATAAAATAATTGCATATTCTATCATTTTTTAAATCTCACATAAGCAAACAAATACATAATTTGTTCTCCAACATTATTCTCTTGATATTTCTACTTAACAGCAAATTACATAAATCTACCATTGGTTATTTCATTAACTCTTATTTATACTTCATTATATTCTTTATTTGTGATTTTAGTTATTTTAAATAAGGAAGTGCTGATGTATTACAAGAAGTCTTGAAGTTCAAAAATGTATTCTACCCATATGTGATCAATAATGTCTGTGCCATCATATAACTCCTACTCCTCTGATTAAAATAGAATTAAAAATGATTATAGAGTTGACTTATTATGAGTCCATTTTTTAACCATTCACCAGTTTGTTCTTTACAATAGCATATTATATTATATTATTTAATATGAATTTCCTAATTTGCATTTTTCTTCATTCAGTGGATATTATATCCAGCTATTTATTTGTTGGTATTTTTAGTCTTTTCCAGTTTTAAAAACTAATGGCATTCTTATATTAACTTAGTTTAAAGTTTGTCATATTAAAGAAATGAATCCTTTTTTTTATTTAAAATTTGAAAAATGCATTTTTTAATTTGGAAAACAAAATATTTTTACTGAAAGATCAGAGAGGTCCATATGTGTCTCAATCCTTAGTTCTTGACTGATATATGTCAATCTGTAGCTCCCTAGAAATCTTGAACTGCTTCTAAAATATGGTTAGAAAATCAGGATCATCTACAAGTAAGCTCATAAATAAATCAAAACATCCTTAATGCCAAAACAAACATGTAAACTTTCCTTAACTAAAATGCTTCACTCTATGCTTTGGCTGATTAGATTCCATTTTGAACTATCTAAAAATGTACATCTTTTCATAGGCACTATAAACATTTTCAAAATACTTTGTGATTATCTAGACACAAAACTCACTTCATATATTGATCAAACATCTGAAAAATGCTGACCAGACAGTATATTCTTAAGCTTGCTAATAATTCTAAAATATTTGCATATACTAAGTATCTCCTCAGCTTCATTCATTTGTTTTTTTACTATTTATCTATAAATGGCTTTAAAATGCAGACATTATATGGCCCTTTAATGCCTTCTTTACCTCTAATTAAAACTGCATTCTCACAATTTTGTTTTTATAATTTCATAGGAACTTAAAATGAGGGCATTTTTAATACCTTCCCTTCACTGACAGTAAGGTTTGTTTTTGTGGCATTATAGTCTTTTTTGCTCTTTTTATAAATTTTATTGTTCTTTTAAAATATTTATATGAGGCTATTCCCCGACAACGCATTTTTATTTGCATGTAAAACTTTTACATCAACTTTTTCTTTCAGTTGTCTTTTTTTTATTCAGCTCTTAACTGTCATAATGATATTCTCCCCATCCTAATAGATGTAAAAATACTTTTCTTTTTTCCTCAACTCTTGGCTGGTATTACGATCTACTCTATCCATTTATACATGTTTACAAAATTTTGTCTTTATATTATTTGTAAATCTTAGTAATTGATTAGAATTCTTTTTTTAATCACTTTTTTAAAATCAAAATGGGGGATGGTTCTGAACCTTTCTACTGCATTAATTTAAATAAATGTTTGTTTTCACCATCATTTTCTTTTATGTCTTTATATTTTATTTATTTTTCAAAAAGTATATATTTTATTTTATATCATTTAAAAAATCTTTTCTTATTTCATTGCATATTTTGTATTGTAGAAAGTCATCAAACTATACTGTATCCATTTTAATATTGCACTATTTTTTTTTAAAAAAAAATGTACCCAAACACATACAAAAAAATATTGAAATGCATAAACTTATTAAATTTTGACAATCTTGTTTATGGCAGTCGCCATTTTTTTCTTGCTAAATATAATATATTCAAATTTCAAGCATAATTTTTTGTATTTGTGTTTTCTTTATGATCGAACTAGAATTCATCAGCACGTATATAATTTTTTTTTTTTTTGCAGTTTTTTTCAAAAAGGTTTTTATATAGTATCTATTAGCATATCTTTAGTAAAATGCATTGTAGTACAATTATTAATAAATTCCAAAAAAAAAAAATTGTAAAATACTCTCATTAAATGAGGAAAAAATATATCGATTTAATAAAGGAAAAGTCAGAAATCATTTTCTGAAATCGATAGTATGTTTCAAAAGAATGAGTCATCAAAAAAATATAAGCAGATTTATACCACTGTTGCTTGTGCTCCTGAAAAAGCTAAAATGGTAATTAAAGTAAGAGATAAGTTTTTGGTTAAACCAAAAAGACTTGAATCTATGCTTAAATGATATCAATCACAATATTAATTGATATATTTTTTTTTTGTATCAGAAAGTTTTAAGTCTCTATGAAAAATTGATTCAAAAATCTGAATGACATGATTCCAAGCTATTCCCTACAAATAGGGATGGATGTATAGATTCTGACACTGTCACCACATGACAAATATTAAAGTAACTGGTGAAGCTGCATCTTCCAATAATGGACATGCCACTATTCTTAGTTAGAATTTTAAAAAAATTATTGATTAAAAAAATGACCAGAACAGGTATTTAATTGTGGTAAAACAAAATTGTGAATGATTGATCATGCAGACTCAGAACCAATTATATAAATGAATACGCTTTCTCAATTTATTATTAATAATATTATTATTTTTTAAAAAACTTAGTTTATATTATAATATCAATTTATATATGCATACTATACACATAAAACACTATATATATATATATATATATATATATATATATACACACACATATATATATATATATATATATATATATATGTGTGTGTGTGTGTGTGTGTGTGTAGTCATGGTATTATTTCTGGAGGCTTCCATGTAATAAAAATATAATAGCCAAATAGCAAATATTTTACTCAGAGCTTATTCTTTCTCAAATGATAAGAATGTGTGTGATGAGAATTTAAATCATTATTTTTTTTCTTTTGTCATTTTGTCCTCATTTTCCAATATATGTATTTTATGCCAAACCAGCACTCATTAGTTAGTCCAGATTATCATCTGCACAATATATATATATATATATATATATATATATATATATATATATATATATATATATATATATATATATATATATATATATATATATATATATATACAACCAGGCTCAGTTTATATCAAGATAGCAAATCTACAAACTTTAATGGACAAGGTTTAATCCTCTCGACACTCCAACTCTTTAGACACCATATCATTGAAAATTTGCTGATGAAATGCTCAAAGCTTTTATTGATGCCAATATTACTGTCATACCCATGGTGATTTTAAGTCACATTGACCATTCATGTGTAGGAGCCTTAATATGCCCATTTAAATACACAGAAGGGGTAGGGGCAGAATATTGGCTGAATATGTAATATTTAAATATATGTATATTTTCTGTGGTAAACTTAATGCAAATAAGAGACTTGAACTCAAACTCAAACTTTCAAGCTCCTTATTGTGCCAGGCATTATCAAATGACGATGCACAAAATCTGCTGCAAAGAATATTACAGCAGATACATTTATGAATTTGTAGATATTAAGCACAACAAATATATAAATGTGCTATATTAATAATGGAGTGGTCTGAGCATTAAAATACCCACACACACCAATTTAAATAATATGAAATTGACATAGAATATATTGTAAGGTAAACTCATGTATTTTTTTTGTTTTATATTTCCTTTTTGTATATGTTTTATGATATGTTATTTTATGTATTTGGCTTTTCTCTGAAAAATTCAAATAGAGAAAAGCAATTGTTCCAATGTAATTGTATATATTGTACCGGTCAACCACAATCCATCAACTATACACAGAAACTGACTTCGAACCCAGCCCAATTCCAGAACTAAATCCAAAACCAAAATGAATTCAAACCCAAACCCTGCGTACAAATGTCCGATGTGTAACAGAATCCACGGTACACAATCCTGCCTAAACTAGCTCAGTGGAAAACATAAGCAATATAACACTGACTAATTTATATATAGATGTGTGGTGTACTCTCAATGCTGCAACGATCAATACAATATATACATTTGGTTGTCGACACAGACAGTAATCAAATGACGATAAATTAACTATTTAAAAAATAAAGAGATGACACTAGATTATACAAATATTTAATAATTACTATTACTATTAGATAATATTCACATACAGTACAGCTACTTGTTATATATAATATCAATTAGCTTACTTCTAGTCTTTAATAGAACATATTACAATAGGCAACAACATTTCATTTATATTCTGGGTTGACCTTATAACCATTGTATCTATGACTGGTGTAGACAATATCACAAATGATTTCTTCTCTAAATACAATGCTAGCATAACTTAAACAATTGATTGGTTTACATGTTTAATTATATACGAGATATATGAGAGTCAGAGTGAAATAAAACTTCAAGTGTTTCATTCTTATTAGACTAAACAATTTTATTAAACTAAAATAACTTTGTTGGTTTTAAAAGAAAAATCAAATCATCACGTATTACAGGGATGGGAAATAAGCTTATATTTTATGATATAGAAGTGAGGTGACTGGCTGCTATTTGAGACAAATACAATAATCAAAAGTACTAGTTTGCAGTGCGTTAATGGAAGATTGGGCAGCTTGCACTTTAGCAAGTCTTTACAGCCTCAGATAAGCCTGGGAAAGAATTTCTTTCTCCCTTGTTTGAAGTCACAGACTAGGCACCGAATCAAGTTATGGGAAGTGAGGGTAGCACTAAACCAGCAACATCGTGTAATGAATGGTTGAAGTAAGTTTATAAATATATATAAGATTTCATTTATTCCTCCATAACTTTCCCACATAATTGTCTGATAAATGAATTTAAAACCAAATGGTAATGCTCAAAAGATCATATGTTTAACTATTCATCAATTACACTCTGAATCCCATACTCCCCCTGACTGTTCGGAAGGTAGTAAACACAATAATGGCTACCCTTTATTATTTCCCCTTTCTCTCATATCAGAAAATATGCAATCAAATAGATGAAATTGATTCTAAATATTAGCTACCCGTTGGCATAGAATAAAAACATCATTAATTAAAACCGTAATACATACATCGATATCTCCCAACTTGAAACACAAGGAATCAATTATGTATTCCATACGGAACTTATATTCAATATAATAACCATTATCTAAGTGCAATCTAAAATATCTTTAATCGAGTTGAAAAATATCAATTGCCATTAATTTAAACTGAAATGTATATAATAGCAAATAATATGTTTATTTAAAGTCAGCATAAAATATAAAGGTTTAACAAATTGCTGTTTAAAGACTAGAGTAACAAAATGAAAAAGGGGAAGGGGAAATTTACTGACAGGTTTACTGTAAACATTTTATCAAAAAAACCCACATATATTTAACATATTTAGTACAAGATTAAAACATAACAGTAATTATATAACGAACCGAAGTTTAAAGAAAGTGAAAAGTTCATGTAAAGTAAATTTACTATTCTTTCTTCATCCGGACTCTTTCCTCTCAATGATGATTGTTCAGAACATAGGCTCGCATTTTGATTTTGTTATAACGACATAATGTATTTTAAAATTGAAGATTAGAAACTGGAACTACAGGCACATGAAAGTTGGAAAACTGGAACCACAGGCACATGATATTTTGACAGGCTAGGAAGATTTAATCGGCAGGACAGAGATCAGCTTTCTGGACTTAGCCCATCATTATTGAAGTTTACATGATAACTTCTTAATATGGCTACCTTCTAATTTCATTCTCCAGCACTCCTTTTCTTTTTAGAGTGGCCATGAGGAGAAGAAGAATGATGCAATCTAAAAAAATGGCCAAAGTTCCCACAATTCTCTTGATTATTTGTCACCTCATTTTGGACTCTGCCTCCCTTGATTTTCTTGTCTCCAGCAATTTTCACTTTCACCTACCTACTCTGTACATTGGAATGTTTTAAGATAATTTCCCCCTATTATGTCACTTACATTTCGCCTTTTACAAATATTTTGTAGATAACAAGATTCAACAATCTATCTGAAACACATTTCCAATTCGGAAATGATTTTATGAATAATCTAACAATAGATTTAATTACTAAACAGTCGAACAATTTTACTCTGTTCGCAAAACAATTAATTAATACATTCCCTTTTGTACAATATAGTCAAATCAATGCTTAAGGGAATGCAACCTTTGATCAGGGTTTTTAAATAAATTTGTACAAGTATTTTTCTATGAATTTGTACATTTTTAAAGGTTTAAAATAAAAAATTATTCATGCAATGAAACTTTCTCTGCCTTTTTTTTTCTTTAAATAATCTTGTATTGATATACAAACCACGCACACACAAATGATATATATCTTACTATTTACAATATTTATACAAGAAATTTTATTCAATTATTTATACAAAACATGAACAACCATTTTAACTTTACATGGTTTGGATGGACAAAGCCTCATTGCACAGGAATAATGGTTAGTACTAAGTTTGCCATACCAAAATTTGGAAAACCATGAAACTAAGATCGATTCTCCGATCGAACTGTTTCATTTCTTCCCACTTAAAAAAAAAAAATTATAAAAAAATTTTTACACATATATTACAGAACATGTATCAACTTAGAAAGTCGTTTGACTTCAGAGAACAGTCTGGGTGAGAATTTGAATCTGAACATGGGCATAAAACAATACATTTTATCAAGTGTTAGTTTATTAATATCCATTATTTGTTACTCATAAATCCATATTTAAAATATCCTGGTCATTTACCCGGGTACCCTGAACTACATGTGCCCACTATGATCTCCCTGGGTCAGGATATATATATGGTTTTAATTGCCTAGCATTGTAACTCCTTGCAGACCCTTCCCTTTTGGTAAAAATGCATTCTTGTGGCATTCTTCTACTATCTCATATGGTCCATTATAAAAGGGGAAGAACTTTTTGAATTCCTTCCTGGGTGCATTACTGGCTCTTGGGGATCTTAGCCAGACTTGATACCCCCTTTTAAAATTGTGAGGTTGCTTTCCTCCCCTTTTAATTCTATTTCATGCCATGCATTCGAGTTGTTTCCGGGCCCTGTCTTAGTCCATGCTGTGATTGATATGTACCCCCTTTTGCGATAGCGTGGGGAAAATAGGTTAGCATGGTATACCATAGTGAAGACGCATAGGGGGAAAACCCATGGATTCATTAATAGTGTAATTGATGCAATCCATAACGTATTGGACTTTATCAACCCACTTCCGATGGTCTGTCGATACACACACATGGAAAAGTTGACCGATCTCTCTCATGACTCTTTCACACGGGTTCGACTGCAAGTTTCTTATTGATGTTAAATGATGATTTATGTTCTGCTTCTTTATCCAGTTTTTCCACTCCTTCAAGGTCAATGCGAAACCATGGTCGAAGAGTATGGTTTCGGGTTTACCTACCTCTTGAAATTGTTTTTCCTGAAGAGCCTGAGTTGCATTTCTGAGGTTCACAGACCGAACTGGGTAAATTTTTACGTATTTGGAAAAAATATTGTATGAGACCAACAAATAATGAAATGCTTTAAACTTGGGCAAGGGGTCATAGTGGTCTATTGCAAGGATCTCGTTTGGTCTAGTGGCCATCACAGGTTTCATTTGTCCCGCATAGGACTTGTTGGGGGAATTAGTAATAGCACAGGTATCACACTGTCTCATAATGGACATGATCCTGTGATACATTCTTGGCCAGTAGAATTGGCGTCGGACCACTTCTTCAATCTTCCTGGGTTCATAATGTCCTAGAGATTGGTGTACATGTTTAATTATAGGTGCCCTAAGACTGTTAGGTACCACAATCTTCCAAGGGGCACCGTAATCTTTGGTCCGGGTTTGTAATATGCCTTCCTCAATCCAGAAGTGGGGATATTTGCTTTGCGGCTTCTGGTTTTTATCCAATGGTTCAGACAGATACTGTATGATATGGTGGTACTGTATATTCTGCCAATAACTCAACTTCCATAATTCAGTTTCTACAGGGCTTGATATAGTAGTAGCCATAATTTCCAAGGTTTGATTCCTTATTTCAGGGTTTTGTATTTTCATCGGTATCGGATGATGGCTCAATATGTTCGCCACAATATTTTCCGAACCAGGGCAGTACTGGACTCGGTACTGAAATTGTTGGAGAGCCAGACTCCACCTGATTAGGCAATCATCAGTAAAAAAACTTTTGTTAAGAAATTCCAGGCAATGGTGGTCTGTTATAATGATCACTTCAGACCCCAACAGGAACTGCTGGAATTTGTGGTATGTCCACACAATGGCAAGAGTTTCTTGTTGCATTGTAGTGTAATGGACTTCTGCACCCTTTAAAGCACGGCTCCAAAAGTAGATAACTTGATGGGCTCTGGCATCACTTATTTGGAACAGAATAGCTCCTAGTCCCTGTTTGCTGCTGTCCATTTGTACAAAAAAAGGGCGGTTGAAATTTGGATGGTGCAGCATTACAGCCTGTAAATTTTTTTTTTTTACATGAAGGAGTTCTTTGTCATAATAGGATGTCCATTCCCACTTGCGGTTTTTTTTGATGAGGTCCACGAGGTTACTAGTTTCCTGGGCAAAATCTGGATAGAATTTATGGTAAAGTTGCAAAGACCCAGGAATGATTGAACCTGCTTCGGATTAGTCAGGGTAGGGAAATTTTCAATTGCAGTGATTTTATCTGGGTGGACCTTGATTCCATATTGATTGATGACATGACCCAGGAAAGTTATCTCACCAATGGCAAAGCAGCTCTTCTCCAAATTTACGGTGATGTTGTTTTCTTTACATTCTCTGAGGAACCTTTCCAAATGTTGTAAATGTTCCTTCTGATCCTCTGATGCTATTACCAGATCATCCATATAACACACCATATGCCTCTGAATTTCTTCAGAAAGGACCTGCCACAAACAGTGCATCAAGCCTGTTCCGCTGTTTATGAGTCCAAAAGGGACTCTTTTAAATACATGAGTATACCCATTATATCAAAAAGCTGTGTATTTACGATCTCTTGGGTCCAGATTTAGCTGCCAGTAGCTCGTGGTCAAATCCAAAGTTGATAATATGGTTTTACCCGCCAGCTGCACCAGTATCTCATGAATAGGGGTGGAGCATCTATTTCTGGAATGGTAACATTGTTCAATTTGCAGGCATCCAAACACAACTGCAAGCTCCCATTTTTCTTTTTAACTACCACCAATGGATAGTTGTAAGGTGATGTGCCATGCTCGATAATACCCCACTTGATCATTTGACGAATCTGAGCTTCTACTTCCCCTCTGTACTGGAAAGGTATGGGGTAAGTTTTGGATGGGATGTATGTCTCCTTTTTTATTCGGATCCGATGTGTATACTCTCTAATTTCACCCAGAGTAGGGGAAAAAACTTCCTGGTATTTTTTTAGGATTGTCTCAATCTGGTCAGTGTCCCTAGGTTCTGTGAGATCAGACTCCTGCACCTTTTTATTGATTACCGATGGGTTGACTGACTGGACCAAACAACTTTTGCAGTCGGACTTTTGGTTAGGTGACATTTTAAAATTAACTGTTTCACTTCTGAAAAAACATCTTTCCCTTTCATAATCGATGACCCCATTGTTTTGGGTTAAAAAATCAGAGCCCAATACCACATCATATATAAGTCCTGTTATCACAAGAAACGTATGCCCTACCAGCCTTTGATTTATCTTAACTTCCAACCACACCTGACAGTTCTCGCATAGCATTTTTTTCCATTTGCTAGTGTGAGTTGAATAGGTTGAGTTGGCAACTGCATAATCTCATGGGTTTTTTTTAGGTTGTCAATCCAATCTGCAGACACGATCGAGGCTTGGCTACCTGAGTTGATCAAAACTGTAAACTTGTTATCTTCTATCTTTACTTCTATAACTGGGCACAAGCAATTCGCTTGATGATCCTGGTCTCCCTTTTCCGCAATTAGGTTTGTCATTCTGTGAATGGTTGTAATGGACTAACTTTTACTGTTATTCGGGCCCAGAGATTCGAAGTGTTGATCTACTGTCTCCAAGAACTTTGCCATCTCCGGAATAGTGTGTATTTGGCTACTGATCATATGCCCCCTGACTTCCTGGGGCATGTTATGTGCTATCATTCGAATAACTCTGGACTCTGACCAGTTGAAAGTGTGTAATGAACAAAGCTTGGTCACCTGCTGCAAAAAAATTTGGTTAGGGTAATTAAGTTTCCTGCCGAGAAGCATTCTTTGATAAGGCTGCGCAATGCTATCTCTTGTCTCTTCTCACCCCAGAATGTCTTTAACAGCCTGTCATGATACTCCTTAAAATTTGTAGGTTTTTCTCTCAGTATGGCCCACCAGTCTCTGGCGACCGATTTCAAATGATGCTGAATGATGACCATATGTTGTTCATTATCTAAGGTTATTATCCTGAAAGCATCCATAAAGCTGTCAATATGGTTGTGGGGTTTTCCCAACATTCCCCATAAAAGTCTATCACTCTGAACAAAGGGTGTTGGGAATCAAATGATTTGTCCATTGTGATCCGTTCCAACCTGTAAACACTGTCTTCCTTTTGTATATATATTTCTTTTTTTTAACTGTATGCATAATTTTAGTATGTCAATTTGGTATTTGTGAAAATATTTATTTATAGATTCATAAGAGGTACTGATCCCTGATCCTATATGCCAAATCTTCCCCAGCTGCTAAGAAACCATATTCCCTCCTTTCTTATCCAGTTTGTATGCCTCACTTTCTTTCTTTCGCCTACGCTCCGATTAATTTCTGTTATATAAGCAACCCCCTTTTCTTTTTTTTATATCTATGATAACATGTCTAAACTATTAGTAAAATGGGACAAAATTCATTTTACCTGATTCAAACTGTTCTCCTCAGTCCTATATACAAACAAAAAAACATACTTATAATTAGTATAGATATACATACTATTTTATAATACCGTCAGCAATTCTCTCTTCTTTTTTTTTTAACAAAACATTCACTACCGCTGCATGGACAACATTTTTGCTGACAAATTTATTTGAAAGGTGCCAGTCAGCAAGATGTGGACAATGAATCATTTAATCCACTGCCCACCAATATATATATATATATATATATATATATTGATTACGCAACTTAAATACAGTTATTTGCTTCAAAACATGTTTCAATAAAGTTGATTCATATTAACACTAACTTCTGCTGTGCTATCAATTAAACTTTCGATTTTCTAGAATGTAAGTATATACACCATTAAAACACTTCGCCAACTGTATCTGGCTGTTTGGTGATATACAACAACTCAACCTAAATGGTTACTTTACCTAAACGGATAACATATATCCGGTTAGCAAACTTTACTCGATTGGCATTTATTACGCAATTTCTTTGAGAAGGTTTCTATAGTAGACATGTATATATCCACACATGCATTTAAATATCTGTAACCTGACAAGCATCTCTACCTCTTTTCTCTACAAAAAATATATCCAATTTTGTTCTGTTACAAAAAAAAACTTTCAAAAGGATGTAGAATATCCAAATCGTTTATTTTGAATCAAATATACCACAAAAACATAACAACTGCTTTGGAGCTATTACTTACTATATTTGTCATCAAAACAAACAACCAGAAGAAAACTTTGAAGTCACTTCCTATTTATTATATCCTTTTTTTTTAAAAAAAAAACTTAATGTATCACTATATTCTCTTAATAATATTTGCCGATAGTATATTCAAATGAAACTACTTGACAAGTGAAAAATATTAGTCTATTTGACTTACTTCAAAACAACACTATAAAACTACTCATTTAATAATGCAAACTATATCTCAAACAGTATAAACAAAAAAATATTCCTACAACTCAATATTTACTCTTATCTATTCTACAGGTTGTGGGAGATTTCTTCATCAGAGCACCATGGAGGGCATCCAAAATTTAACCTGCTATACCGGTCAACCGCAATCCATCAACTATACACAGAAACCGACTTCGAACCCAGCCCAATTCCAGAACTAAATCCGAACCTACACTGAATTCAAACCCAAACCCCGCGTACAAATGAATGATGTAAAACAGAATCCATGGTACATGGTATTGCCTAAACTAGCTCGGTGGAAAACATAAGCAATATAACACTGACTAATTTATATATAGATGTGTGATGTACTCTCAATGGTGCAACGATCAATATAATATATACATTTGGTTGTCGACACAGACAGTAATCAAATGATGGTAAATTAACTCTTTAATGAATAAAGAGATGAAACTAGATTATACAAATATTTAATAATTACTATTACTATTAGATAATATTCACATTCAGTACAGCTACTTGTTATATATAATATTAATTAGTTTACTTCTAGTCTTTAATGGAACATATTACAATTGACAACAACATTTCATTTATATTCTGGGTTGACCGTATAACCATTGTATCTATGACCGGTGTAGACAATATCACAAATGATTTCTTGTCTAAATACAATTCTAGCATAACTTAAACAATTGATTGGTTTACATGTTTAATTATATAGAGATATATGAGAGTCAGAGTGAAATAAAACTTCAAGTGTTTCATCCTTATTAGACTAAATTATTTTATTAAACTAAAATAACTTCGTTGGTTTTAAAAGAAAAATCAAACCATCACGTATTACAGGGATGGGAAATAAGCTTATATTTTATGATATAGAAGTGAGGTGATTGGCTGCTATTCGAGACAAATACAATAATCAAAAGTACTAGTTTGCAGTGCGTTAATGGAAGTTTGGGCAGCTTGCACTTTAGCAAGTCTTTACACCCTCAGATGAGCCTAGGGAAGAATTTCTTGCTCCCTTGTTTGAAGTCACAGACTAGGCACCAAATCAAGTTATGGGAAGCGAGAGTAGCACTAAACCAGCAACATTGTGTAATGAATGTTCGAAGTAAGTTTATAAATATATATAAAATTTCATTTATTCCTCCATAACTTTCCCACGTAATCGTCTGATAAATTAATTTAAAACCAAACAGTAATGCTCAAAAGATGTTTAACTATTAATCAATTGCACTTCGAATCCCATACTTTCCCTGACTGTTCAGAAGGTAGTAAACACAATAATGGCTACCCTTTATTATTATTTCCCCTTTCCCTCATATCAGAAAATATGCAACCAAATAAATAAAATCGATTCTAAATATTAACTACCCGGTGGCATAGGACAAAATCATCATTAATTAAAACCGTAATACATACATCAATATCTCCCAACTCAAAACACAAGGAATCAATTATTTATTCCATACGAAACTTATATTCAATATAATAACCATTATCTAAGTGCAATCTGAAATATCTTTAATCGAGTTGAAAAATATCAATTGCCATTAATTTAAACTGAAATGTATATAATAGCAAATAATATGTTTATTAAAAGTCAGCATAAAATATAAAGGTTTAACAAATTGCTGTTTAAAGACTAGAGTAACAAAATGAAAAAGGGGAAGGGGAAATTTACTGACAGGTTTATTGTAAACATTTTATCAAAAAAACCCACATATATTTAACATATTTAGTACAAGATTAAAACATAACAGTAATTATATAACGAACCGAAGTTTAAAGAAAGTGAAAAGTTCATGTAAAGTAAATTTACTATTCTTTCTTCATCCGGACTCTTTCCTCTCAATGATGACTGTTCAGAACATAGGCTCGCATTTTGATTTTGTTATAACGACATAATGTATTTTAAAATTGAAGATTAGAAACTGGAACTACAGGCACATGAAAGTTGGAAAACTGGAACCACAGGCACATGATATTTTGACAGGCTAGGAAGATTTAATCAGCAGGACAGAGATCAGCTTTCTGGACTTAGCCCATCATTATTGAAGTTTACATGATAACTTCTTAATATGGCTACCTTCTAATTTCATTCTCCAGCACTCCTTTTCTTTTTAGAGTGGCCATGAGGAGAAGAAGAATGATGCAATCTAAAAAAATGGCCAAAGTTCCCACAATTCTCTTGATTATTTGTCACCTCATTTCAGACTCCACCTCCCTTGATTTTCTGGCCTCCAGCAATTTTCATTTTAACTTACCCACTCTGCACATTGGAATGGTTTAAGATAACTTCCCCCTATTATGTCACTTATATTTCAACTTACACAAACATTTTATAGATAACAAGATTCAACAGTCTATCTGAAACACATTTCCAATTTGGAAATGACTTTATGAATAATCTAACAATAGATTTAATTACTAAATGGTCGAACAATTTTACTCTGTTCGCAAAACAATTAATTCATTCCCTTTTGTACAATATAGTCAAATCAATGCTTAAAGGAATGCAACCTTTGATCAGTGTTTTTCAATAAATTTGTACAAGTATTTTTCTATGAATTTGTACATTTTCAAATGTTTAAAATAAAAAATTATTCGCGCAATGAAACTTTCTCTTCCTTTTTTTTTTCTTTAAATAATCTTGTATTTATATACAAACCACGAACATACAAATGATATATATCGTACTATTTACAATATTTATACAAGAAATTATATTCAATTATTTATACAAAACATGAACAACCAATTTAACTTTATGTGGCTTGGATGGACAAAGCCTCATTGCGCAGGAATAACGGTTAGTACTAAGTTTGCCATACCAAAATTTGGAAAACCATGAAACTAAGATCGATTCTCCGATCGAACTGTTTCAATATTTTTTTTAATTACCTTTCTAAAAATTATTTTAATCTGTAAACTAAGAATGTTAATTGCTTTTGCAAAAATCTGATCAAAAGCAAAATGTTTGATAATGCTATAATTAAACTGTTATCTTTTTAAAAAATCTTTTGAATTGATTTTGTAAGCAAGTGGTCTGGGTTATTCAAGATGGAAACCATTATATCAAACTTAAAATGTAAAATTTAATCCAAAAATTTGTAAGAAATGTTATAATCTAAATGATAAGATAAATTGAAATGATTGGCTGATTCATACTTCTCAGAGGGCTTGTGGGATTGATATAGTTTAGTCATAGCTGGGAGATTCATTCTTTCTTTGGCATTCAAGTCATTCACTACTTTGGCTCCAGAGATTTTAAATCATCTAGCACCTTAGAGATAAATTATGGACTAGAACAATGCTGACAGTTTCTAAGAAATCCATTATACAGTTCTTTTAAGAACTCTTGATTTCTTAAGAATTTAGTAAACTAGTCAAGATAGCAAACGAACCTTTGATAAAATTTATTATCATATACATACAGAGGAAAATATGAAGCAATCTACCAGGGAATCCAGTAAAATGACCTTGGGGTAGACAACCAGCCAGTGCCCCACCCTTTCTCTGTCCCAAGCTGTCAAGATGTGACCATGCCACCTTGCCTATGCCTACAGGATGAAATCCTCACTGCACAGCCAGTTGACTTAAAGCTTACTCAGAGCCCATAGGAGAAGAATGAAGACTCCCACATAAGTTTATTTTAAGATATTTTATTAATATTAAAATAATTATCTTTGATACTTCTGATTAAATATAACATTATTTTTTATTGTTATTAATCATTTAAAAAGAGAGAGAGTTGTCTCTTGCATATGTATATTGAATTTACGGTTATTACGGGCATAAATGATAAAGCAAAAGTCAATTTTTTTATTTCAAATTCTAGTATTTTCAACAAAGGTTGCAATGAGATTCTTTTTTTTTTTGTTGCTATTCGTTTTACTCTTGTTGTTATTCCTGAAATTCATCATATATATATATATATATATATATGCGTACATACGCTTATAATATTCGGTAAATATGATATGCCATGCTGAATATCTAAAAATGTATTTAACCGTATATCCTTTTTAAGTTATTTTTTTTGTCACTGCTGCACCTCATGATGCGTGTAAGAAGGGATTGATTTATTATAGATTCCCTGTAAGCAAGTACTCTAATAACTTTCTATTTAAAATAATAGTAAGTGTATAATTGTGCTGCACATATATACATGTATAGAAATTTATCTCTGGCAAAACAGAAATAGGTACAGTACCTTATGGTGAGTACGATCTAGTATCTGAGCCAATGCAATCTATTGACTTGTTGAAAATATAAAATTAGTGAAATATTTCATAGTGCAAATATATGCATAGTTTTATTATTATATTTGCTATCAATAAAAAGGTTTTAAAGTCATCAGTAAAAGTATATGCCTGTATAACCGAAGATCTCTAATCTAATATATATATATATATCAAATCACACAAAGTATAACTTATTTCTACAGGGTCAAATAGCTCAGACCACTTTCATTCTTTATAAAACATTGTAAATAGCTTTAGGGATTTATTATTTTTATATATAAATTGTATTTTATTGAGTTCAATGCCTCGTATATATATATATATATATATATATATATATATATATATATATATATAGGTTTGTGATAATTAATTATTTAGTATTTTTTTTTATTATATCATCATTAGTATTTTCATATATAAATTGTATTTTATCGATTTCAATGCCTTGTATATATATATAGGGGTTTGTGATAATTAATTATTTAGTATTTTTTTTATTATATCATCATTAGTATGAAACAGTGGTGGGGATTGGGGATTAAATAAATATTAATCATAATATTAAACTTGTTTCGGTTTTATATTATTATTTATATTGAGAACATGTGTTGTTTCCTTATCAACCACGTACCTATAATAATCATTTAACCTACCCATTTGAAAACCCTAGATGTAGATTGACTGAGCTAGCCACAAGGGATATCGCTCTACCAGGGTGTTAAAACTTATTCTTATGCTCCGTTGAACATATGGTATTGCACATCCTTCTAGGAGGGTGAAAAATTCATTTTTTGATTTTTTTCAAGAAGTGGCATGCTAAAGTCTATTTTGTAAATAGATTTTTCAAAGGTGTGTACTTGCCATCATTCTAAATATTCAGGCATTCAAATAAGATATCAACTAAAGGGTGTTTTTTAACTGGAAGAGTCCGGTCAATCCACTCTTTCTATCAATTTAGCTGGAAGTACCAATATACATGAGTACAGACAATCAGCTAAATTGATATCCATTTCTTTACCTGTTGAATCTTGGTCACTTCATGCTCAGGGCAAGATTAGGAAAAGAATTCCACAGAGAGTATGATCCGGTACAGTAAAACTGGTGCCCAACATGGACTTAATTTAAAAATGGTACTATTAAGGAAAGAACAAGTTAAAATTATATAAATGTGTAAATTACGATAAAAATAATTTATGTAAAATAATATTACTGTATCGGACCATACTCCCTGCAGAATTCTTTTCCTAATCTTGCACTGAGTATGAAGTGACCAAGATTCAACAGATAAAGAAATGGATATCAATTTAGCCGATTGTCTGTAGTCCTGTATGTTGGTACTTCCAGCTAAATTGATAGAAAGAGTGGATTGACAGGACTCTTCCAGTTAAAAAACACCCTTTAGTCGATATCTTATTTGAATGCCTGAATATTTAGAATGATGGCAAGTACACACCTTTGAAAAATCTATTTACAAAATAGACTTTTGCACACCACTTCTAGAAAAGATTTAAAAAATGAATTTTTCACCCTCCTAGAAGGATGTGCAATACCATAAGTTCAGCGGAGCATAAGAATAAGATTTAACACCCGGTAGAGTGATATCCCTTGTGGCTAGCTCAGTCACTCTACATCTAGAGTCTTCAAATGGGTAAGTTAAATGATTATTATAGGTACATGGTTGATAAGGAAACAACACATTTTATCAATATAAATAATAATATAAAAACGAAACAAGTTTAATATTATGATTAATATTTATTTAATCCCCAATACCCACCACTGTTTCATACTAATGATGATATAACAAAAAAAATACTAAATAATTAATTATCACAAACCCCTATATATATATATATATATATATATATATATATATATATATATATATATATATGAGGCATTGAAATTGATAAAATACAATTTATATACGAAAATAATAAATCCCTAAAGCTATTTACAATGTTTTATAAAAAATGGAAGTGGTCTGAGCTTTTTGACCCTGTAAAAATAAGTTATGCTTTGTGTGATTTGATATATATATATATATATTAGATTAGAGATCTTCGGTTATACAGGCATATACTTTTACTGATGACTTTAAAACCTTTTTATTGATAGCAAATATAATAATAAAACTATGCATATATTTGCACTATGAAATATTTCACTAATTTCATATTTTCAACAAGTCAATAGGTTGCATTGGCTCAGATACTAGATCGTACTCACCACAAGGTACTGTACCTATTTCCATTTTGCCAGAGATAAATTTCTATACATGTATATACGTGTAGCACAATTATACACTTACTATTATTTTAAATATAAATTTATTAGAGTACTTGCTTACAGGGAATCTATAATAAATCAATCCCTTCTTACACGCATCATGAGGTGCAGCAATGACAAAAAAAAATAACTTAAAAAGGATATAAGGTTAAATACATTTTTAGGTATTCAGCATGAGATATCGTATTTACCGAATATTATAAGTGTATGTACGCATATATATATATATATATACATGCATATATATATGATGAATTTCAGGAATAACAACAAGAGCAAAACGAATAGAAACAAAAACAAAAAAAAAGAATCTCATTGCAACCTTTGTTGAAAATACTAAAATTTGAAATAGAAAAATTGACCTAAAAGATTTAAGTAAAAGCTTTATCATTTATGCCCATAATAACCGTAAATTCAATATACATATGCAAGAGACAACTCTCTCTTTTTTAAATGATTAATAATAATAAAAAATAATGTTATATTTAATCGGAAGTATCAAAGTTAATTATTTCAATATTAATAAAATATCTTAAAATAAACTTATGTCGGAGTCTTCATTCTTCTCCTATGGGTTCTGAGTGGGCTTTAAGTCAACTGGCTGTGCGGTAAGGATTTCATCCTGTAGGTATAGGCAAGGCGGCATGGTCACATCTTGATGACTTGGAAAAGAGAAAGGGCGGGGTACTGGCTGGTTGTCTACCCCATGGTCATTTTACTGGACTCCTTGGTATATTGCTTCATATTTTCCTCTGTATGTATATGATAATAAATTTTATCAAATGTTCATTTGCTATCTTGACTAGTTTACTAAATTCTTAAGAAATCAAGAGTTCTTAAAAGAACTGTATAATGGATTTCTTAGAAACTGTCAGCAGCATTCTAGTCCATAATTTATCTCTAAGTTGCTAGATGATTGAAAATCTCTGGAGCCAAAATAGTGAATGACTTGAATGCCAAAGAAAGAATGAATCTCCCAGCACTGACTAAACTATATGAATCCCATTAGCCCTCCGAGTAGTATGAATCAGCCAATCCTTTCAATTTATCTTATCATTTAGATTATAACATTTCTTACAATTTTTTCGATTAAATTCTACATTTTAAGTTTGATATAATGGTTTCGATCTTGAATAACCCAGACCACTTGCTTGCAAAATCAATTCAAAAGAATTTTTAAAAAGATAACAGTTTAATTATAGCATTATCAAACATTTTTTTTTTGATCAGATTTTTGCAAAAGCAATTAACATTCTTAGTTTACAGAATAAAATTAGTTTTTAGAAAGGTAATTAAAAAAAATATGTACAATTACATTGGAACAATTGCTTTTCTCTATTTGAAATTTTCAGAGAAAAGCCAAATACATAAAATAACATATCATATAACATATACAAAAAGGAAATATAAAACAAAAAAAATACATGAGTTTACCTTACAATATTTTCTATGTCAATTTCATATTATTTAAATTGATGTGTGTGGGTATTTTAATGCTCAGATCACTCCATTATTAATATAGCACATTTATATATTTGTTGTGCTTAATATCTACAAATTCACAAATGTATCTGCTGTAATATTTTTTATAGCAGATTTTGTGCATGAACATTTGATAATGCCTGGCACATTATATCTTATTTTTCCAATCTAGCTTATATAACTGATGCACATGACAACTTACATGTGTAAAATATTTTTTTATTTTATTTTAAGTAACACACTTTATTAAATCACAACATATTTACATAATTACAAGATCAATTTTTAGTACAGACAAAAAAAAAAGAACAGTATTATCCTTCACTTGTCCATTATACACATTGCAACACGTTCACTTAATTCTCCTGTTACCTGTTCATTGTTTACGATTTAGACCCTTTTTCTGTAACAACATTACCCTTCTTTATTTTATGTTTTACTCCCAGATTTCACATCTGGAGAGAGAAATTCCTCCCCATACATGTTGGAAGGTTTTTTGGGGCCAATATTTTAAGCATAAGTTGAAGTAGTTCTCCCAATCTCTACCCATTTTTTTTAACCAATTGAATTTCTTATTATCAAATAAAAGTGAACATCTTATTGCCCACAATTATTTCAATGTATGGATCATTACATTCGCATTGTGTGGGTTAAAGTTTATAACATATTTTTTCATAAGATATTTGAGATTTATTATAGGCCTGTGAAAGACCTTCATTCTAATTTCTCTAAAGACGTAGCATTCTTCAAATAAGTGCATAAAAGTTTCATTGTGCCTCTTACACATAATGCAGGTTTCATTCAAACTCAATCCCAGTCTTTTATTAATATAGGTAGTTGTAGGTAGAATCCCATTGATTAACTTAAAAATAAATCTCATTGATGTCTGAGGTATATATATTGAGTGAAATTTTTTTAATACATTTTTCATTGAACAACTCAACCAATTATTTTCATTTTGGTAATTTGCTTTTTTTAAATCTTTATATCTAATACCATTAGGGTGGTTACATTAAGTTCATCTTGCAAGTCTTTATATGCCATCAACATGTCAGTAAGATACGATCTTTTTTCAGCTCCCAATCCATTAATAATAAATATGTCACCATTTGGGAGATTAAATGACTGATCCTTGGCTACATTCATATAAGCTTTAGCAGTAACAAATTGAACATAAGCTTTTGGGTCAATTAAATTGAGACCACCCTTATTTATTGGAAGTTTTAAAAGCGAGGTAGAGAGGAGATAAGTTTTCTTTCCCCATAAGAATTTTTTTGCTATCTATATAATCTTTAGGTTTGATTTATTATATAATTTTAACCATGGGCCATAATATCCTAGCACTCCCATTGCAATTGCATTAAATATTTTGGTTTTAGTTATTTCATAGAGTTTAAAAGGCATAAAACCATTAATTCTTTCCTCAATTTTCCTTGTGACTAATTTGTTTAATAGTCCATTCATCTTAGTTTTTGGTAAATATAATGGAAGGCCAAGGAAGGACTTAGGTAGGGCTACAAACTCATTGGGAATTCTTTTGCCTGTTGCCAATTGCCAAGCTGCTGATTTATTTACTTGAATTAATGCTCCAGTTGCCTGCTGAAATTTTCTGATTATATTCATTACAACATCAATATTATAACAGTTTTCAAAAATTATTACAATATCATCTATAAATGCCGTGACCTTTACTGAAACTCCCAATTGGGGCAGGTAAATTCCATTTATTAGTGTCTCTATTTCTTTTATCATGGGATCTACATAAATTGCAAACAACAGTGCTGCCAAAGGTGATCCTTGCGGAATTCCTCTATCTGGGGCAAAAAACTCTGATCTTCTCATGAAATTTTTATAAGAAATTCTATTATTCATAATGTAATTTTTTATTGCATTCAATAAGAATGGATCATCCGCTATAAGCTCCTTTAGGGTATTAAATAGATAAGACCAGTTCACGAGGTCAAAGGCAGATTTAAAATCAATTTGCAATGCGAAATACTGTGTTAGATTATGCGTCCTGGCATGCTTAATAGCTTCTTGGATTTTAATAGCTGCATTTACTGCTCTCTTGCCCTTTACTGCATGATGCGCCATTGATATCTTGTTACTGACATTTCTAAATAATTTTTTTTGTAATATTCTAGCAATGATTTTAGCATCAATATCCTCAATTGTTATATTTCTTAGTTCTTCAAAGTGGGGCATTTTCATATTCTTTTCTTTTTTAATGCTGAAGATTATTCTGTTGTTAATATATGGCCAATCAAAAATCTCTGAGCACATTTGATTATAAAATTTTAATAAAGGGCCAATCAGAAGATAACCAATTAGCTTATACACTGATGTTGGGATTTCGTCATTTGCTAATACTGTTTGCAACTTTAATCTCTTTATTTCAAGCAAGACCTCCTGATGTGAGATGTAACCATTCATAGTTTGCCTTAATTGAATGGAGAATTGTTCACTCTCAATCCTTTGTTCACCCATGATTTCTTTTAATCTCACAACCATATATTGATCTACCTCATCACCCGATATCACAGAGTCTTCGGCTGTCATCATCAATGGGATACCATTGGTGTGAGGGATGTATATTTTCGCATAGTTAATTGTTGGCTTCACTATTTTGTTAAGATCTGGGATTAATTTTCTTATTCTTTGTGAATATGTTTCTTCCTGCATTCTTTTATATATATCATTATATTCCAGTTGTAGCTTCTTCACTAAATCATTATTTTCTCTGAGGCCAGATATAGTAATTAGTATTTTATTGATTTCAATAATTCTATTTCTCATTTGGTTTTGTGTTAACATATTATTTGTGTTATTACGGCATAGGCTTGAGATAATTTTTTTCATTTTATTCCATGCAATACATGGAGGTAGCTTTGATTGGCTTGTATAGTAGTTTGATACTATCAAAATGTTAGACATTTGATCAACTGTAAAGTTTATCTGACTCATAATGTTCTTTTTAATAGAAAAGACATAGGCCTTATTTTTTATTGCATCATAATTTTTTATCTCCAATAGTATTCTTAGGTGATCAGAAAAGCCTACTAGAGAAGTTTCAATGAATGAGTCTTTCACTTTACCATTTGACACAAAGAACAAATCTATTAGTGACATATACCTGCTGTTAAAAAATGTGTAGGCATCCTTACCATATTTCATTTCCAATGGATAAACTGCAAGAGCTTCTAGTTTGTTTTCCAGACTTTTAGGAATATCCCGGTAGGAGCAATTGAAGTCACCTCCAACCACAACAATGCCCGGCTTCTGCATTAACTTATGTTGTATACCATGAATTAGCTTAGGAATATCCTTTACCTTTACTAATCGAGTATACTGCAATTAGATAATGAAGCCTATCACAAAAGGTAAAGGAAATCACTATAAAATTTATTTGTAACATGATTATTTGTATGTTTCTTATATTTGATCTCATATTTATTAGTAATGCAACTCCCTGTGCTGATTTTGTATTCATTCTGTACAGAAACATATTTGCCTTTGCAAGTCTTTCAGTAATCCAAATTGGTGTGTTGCTACTAATCTTTGTTTCTGATAAGATTATAATGTCATATTTTTGGGAAGCAATGTAGTCTATAATTTTAATCACTTTATCACCTGCATTCATTCCTCTAACATTCATAGATATTATATTTAGTGAATTCTTCATAATTTAATAATCATTTTATTAGCATATTACACCCCACATCCTCATGTTTTCCCTTAGTTTTTAATTCATAATCTTTCTTATCATAGGAGTCATTGTTTAATTCTGCCAAATTAATATTCAACATTATTTGATTATCACCATTATTATCTTTTGTAACTTTATTAATCTTTTGATGTGTATTTTTTTTGAGTATTTTGATACTATCCTCATTACCATTTATTTGCTTGTTGCTAAGTTCTTCTGTTTTGATACTATCTTCATTATCATTTACTTGTTGGTTGATAAGTTCTACTGATTGTGTTATCATAACCCTGTCTTCGTTTTCATTTTCCATTTGCGAGTCTGTGTTATTCTCATCAAATGAATCTATAAGACTATCAATACCTGTGACATTTCCAACCTGCAATAGATCATTTTGGCCTGGTAACAATTCAACTTCATCTAATATGTCCATATTTTTTAATTTATCAATTTCTTCTTCATACAATAAATGCTCATCTCCTGTGTTACTAACTATATTAGCCCATGTC
Organism: Epiperipatus broadwayi; assembly: GCA_028023455.1. Taxonomy (NCBI): domain Eukaryota; kingdom Metazoa; phylum Onychophora; class Udeonychophora; order Euonychophora; family Peripatidae; genus Epiperipatus; species Epiperipatus broadwayi. Next base: position 583,660 of record JAQFVV010006417.1, read on the forward strand.
TTAATTGATGATGATACATTACATAGGTGATTTAATCGGTCAAATTTGTTACACTTCATGCAGTTAGCAGTTATAGCCTGCTGCAATATGCCCCACTCGATTACATTTAAAACACAATGGTGATCTACCCTTTATTATTATGGAAATGGGCATTTGATCTTTTGTTATTTTATGTGGTATCTGTTATTTCGTTACCCCTTTCTTTAATTTAAGTACTACTGTCCATGAGTTTGATGGAATTTGGAAGGCTGTGCCCGGCGTCATTTCTCTTTCCAAATTTATTATCTCAGCATAATCCAATAGTTGGATTTTAAAAAATTCAACATTGAAACTTGGAGGTGTATGCAGTATTCTTCCATAGACCAATGGATTGGGATCTTTTGTAACGTAGTAAATTTTTTTATTTTGAATTTGCTTAATTATGTTTTCAGCTTTATCTTTTTGTTCTTTATTGAAATATTCAATCGAAACGAACCCTCTAGCGGGAAAAAAAAAAGTATATTTGACCGTGTTAATGAGTTCATGAGAATATAGAGCCTTTAAGTATTCATCGATATCTGGTTTATCAAGTATATGTTCCCCTGTTATTATATTAGTTTGAATAATTAAGCTAAAAATTGATGTACTTGGTGACATACACTTATACAAATATCTTTTTCCAGTATTCATTTAATTTCACGAAAGATTTTGTTGTAAGTTTCTTGCTACTTATATTATCAGCATAGTTATCATTAACATCAATAAATTGAGTTTTATTCACTGAGTTTATTTGATTATCTACTACATCTCCCTTTTTAATTAATTTTGATCTCAATCCAGCTTGTTTTATTGCATCAGATTGTAAGCTCAAAACTTCACTTGAGTCAAAATTATTATCGCTATCCATTTTCCTTTTTTTATTATTATTTAGTATTACGCACTCTGGATTTTCTAGGCCAACATTACTACTTAGGCTTTTTTCAGTTTTTTTTGCTAATAATTGCTTTTTCCGTAAGTGCTATATTGTTTTCTTGATTTATTGATTTATTTGTATGTTCTTTTAAATTTATACTATCACTATTATTATCATTTTCTTCTCTACGTTTATTTAAAGAAGTATCACTATTATATTTCCTTAATTTACTTTCTTTTCTCAGAGACTTAAACGCCATTTTCTCATTATGATTTTTATTTTCCTCCAGATTATTAGTATCTAAGACTTTAAATTTATCTTTAACTTCACAAATACTTGCTTTGGTATTCTCGTTCTTTTTATTCTTTCGCCCCATTTTAATTTTTTATTTTAAACAATCATTCCCGTAAATCAAGCAGGAAAGATACTTGCACTACCAGCCATTACTCGAAGCGGAAGTCTTACATGTGTAAAATATAAATGATCTCTAATATATGTATTTTATACTGAAAAAGCACTCTTTAGGTGGTCCAGATGACCATCTTGCACACATATATACACATATACAACGTTAGTATGACAATAATATTGACACCATCAAGGGCTCTAAGCATTCCAACCTTGGATTCTCAATGAAATGGAGGGCTAAAGAGTTGAGAGTGGATATGATTGAGACTTTTCCATTACAGTTTAAGAATATGCTATTTTAATATAAACTGAGCATTGATTGTATCCATGTGTGGGAGATGGTTGACTGAATGGACTGATGAATGCAGGTTCAGCATGAAATATGTATATTGGAGATCATTTATCTTTTACATATGTATGTGGTCATACATAGACTGGATAGATATAAGGAGCTTATAAGTTTGAGTTCAAGTTTCTTATAATTACATTTACTACAGACAATATACATATATTTCAAATATTACATATTCAGCCTGCATTCTGCCCATCCCTAGTATATATCATTAAATGGACATATTAAGGTTTTATATGTGAAGAGTTAGATTGACTTCAAGGTCAACATGGATATGACAATAATATTAGCATCATCAAGGGCTTTGAGCATTCAATCCTCAGTTTTTCAAGGAAAATAGATGACTAAGAATTGGAAAGTGGAGAGGATTGAAACTTTTCCATTAAAGTTTAAAGATGTGCTATCTTAAAATAAACTGAGCACTGATATGTGTACATGTGTGGGATATGGGGATCTGGACCAACTGATATGTGTTAGTTCAGCATGAAATACATATATCGGAGATTATTAGTCTTTTACATATGAATGTGGTCATGTATATCAGTTGTATAACATAGATTGGATAGATGTAAGAAACTTGAAAGTTTAATTTCAAATCTCTTGTAATTCATCATCATCATCATCATCAACCATTATCAATCCACTGCAGGATGAAGGTCTCTCCAAGTTTAATCCATCTTCTCCGATCTTTAGCTTCTCTTTTCCACAACACCCCTGCACATTTTCTTATTTCATCCATCCATCTCACATGTGGTCTCTTTCTGGGTCTTTTACAATCTCTTGGAATCCAGTTTAAAATTTCAATTGTCCATCTATTATCATTTCTTCTAGCAATATGTCCAGCCCAACTCCATTTCAATCTTTTAATTTTTTCAATAAGGTCAGTAACACCTTTTTACTGTCTTACTCATACATTGCGTTTTCGATCTCTTCTTGTTACTCCCAACATACATCTCTCCATACTCCTTTGAGTGGTCTGAAGTCGCTGTGTTGCTCTTCTATTAAGTGTCCAAGTCTCAGATCCATAAGTAAGAACTGGTAAAACACATTTGTTAAAAACCATTCTTTTCAAACACATAGGCATATTTCCTTTTAGTATCAAGTTATTTCTACCAAAAGCACTCCAACCAAGTTTAATTCTATGATTAATTTCCTCCATTATGTTTCCATATGTATTAATAATCTGACCTAGGTATTTGTAATGGTTAACTTCTTCTAATTCTTCATAATCAATCTTTATTTTCATATTTTGAGCAAATCGATTAAACATTACTTTAGTCTTTTTAACATTTATCTTTAGTCCCTACTTTTCTACTTTCATCTGCTAACTCCTGCAACATTTCCTGCAGCTCTGAAGCATTATTTGCAAAAACAACTACATCATCTGCAAAATCTAAATGACTTAAATACTCTCCATTTACTTTCATTCCTTTAGTTTCCCATTTTAATCCACAAAATACTTCTTGCAGCACTGCTGTAAAAAGTTTTGGAGATATGGAGTCACCTTGCCTTACACCTTTCTCAATGTTGATTTTTCTGGTATTATTATGTAATCTAATTGTTGCTGTTGCATTTTTATAAATATTCTTTAAAATATGACAATATCCTGGATCTATATCTTGATGATCCAATGCTTTAATCACTGAAGAAATGTGTATAGAATCGAATGCCTTTTCATAATCTACAAATCCAAAACATAATGACAACTCATATTCATTTGTCCTTTCTATGACTTCTCTTAATACCTGGATATGATCTATTGTACTAAAACCACTTTTAAATCCAGCTTGTTCTCTTGGTTGGTGGAAATCCAAAGTTCTCTATAGACGAGTTGTAATTATCTTGGTAAAAATTTTATATAAAACCGATAAAAGGCTGATAGGTCTGTAATTTCTAATATCTTCTTTATCACCTTTTTTAAATATTAATATTATTACTGCATTCTTCTAATCTTCCGGTACATCTTTATCATTTAGACATTTGGTATATAACTTTGCTAAAATTGTTTCTATTTCTTCACCTCCTTCTTTTAATATATCAATTATAATTCCATCATTTCCTGGAGCCCTTCCTTTCTTCATACATTTAATTGCATGTCTCACTTCTTCATTTAAAATTCTGGGCAATTCGGAAGATGTAATAGACATAGGAGGTACTTGTTCTTTATTACTATATAATTCTTGATAAAAATCTTCTACCAATTTCATGATGTCATCTCTCTTTTTAGTAATAATTCCATCTTTTTTTCTTATTGCAGATATAAATTTCCTACCAATACCAAAATGTTGTTTAACATTCTTGAGACTTTTATTTTCTTTTACAGCTTTCCTTGCTATTTCACAGTTATACTTTCTTATATCATTTTCAACTTTTTTCCATACCATTTTACAAAATTCGAGATATTCAATTCTTTTTAATACATCATTCTTGTATATCTTCATATTCCTTCTTTTCTTCATAAATTCTCTAGTCTCAGTAGAAATTTTATTAGTCAATTGCTGCTTTTTTCTACCAGCTATCTTTGTTGCAGTTTTTAAAAGTGTATCAGTTATTTTCATATTAATTTCATTCAAATCTGAATCATGTTCAAAATCTCCTAACACTTGAAACCTATTTGTAAGTTCTAATTTAAATTCATTAGAATGTTTCTGAAGATTAGGAATATCAACTGTAAATATTGTTTTTCTCAATAATTTTTGTCTTTCTAGTTTTACATTAACACGTAACTTACACCTTACTAATCGATGATCACTTCCTGTGTTAAATTTATTAAGAACATTACAATCTTGAAATAGGTATTTTCTGTTAGTCAAAATATAATCTAATTCTACTGTACCTTCATTTGGATGCTTCCATGTCCATTTCCTTTTAACATTTTTCTCAAAAAATGAATTCATAATATAAAGTTTTTCTTTTTCTGCAAACTCCACAAGTCTATGTCCTCTCTCATTTCTATTACCATAACCAAAATTACCTACAGCAATTTCATCTTTCATTTGTCTACCAATTCTAGCATTAAAGTCTCCCATAACGATTTTAAAATGTTGTTTACTCTGATCAAAAGCCTTTTGTACATCCATATAAAAATCTTCTACTACTTCATCACTATGAGAACTTTGTTGGGGCATAAACCTGAATTATCTGCATTTGGTATCTGTTATAAAGTTGTATAACTAATCTTGCAACTCTGTCCGATACACCATCAATCTCCACAATATTGTTCTTCCACTTTTTATTTATAATGAATCCTACTCCACTTGTATTTCCAATATGTGTGCCTTTATAATAGAGTATATGTCCACTTTTTAAATCAATTGTTTCTTCACCTTTTCTTCTAACTTCACAAAGTCCAATAATGTCCCATTTAATATAAGACAATTCTTCTTCTAATTCTTGCAATCTTCCTTCACTTGAAAGTGATCTGCAGTTGTAAGTACCTAAATAAAAAGTCATCATCAAATGGCAGCCTGGGTCCGCAATCAGAGGATTCTTAGCACCCTCTGCCTTCGGCCACCAACTGCTGCCTTGGTTGGTGACTTTACAGCCTCCTGGGAAGAAGGGCCATGCTTTATTTTTGTCTGTCATAATTGTATATATGTATTGGAAAAAATATTTATCATTTACACAAACATTCATTCTGCCTTATCAGGCACTGAGAAGAAAGACCATAGTGTTTCTCGATCTTAAACTCAGAGGTAAAAAGCCAATAAACTCACCATGCTGGCTAATGCGTGTTGGTGAGCAGCTCATCCATGTTCATATACTATATGAATAATCACATAGTAATAACAGCTGTAACGACAAGAATGTATGGAGTGGACATTAGGAATTTGCCCTGCTCGGTTCCTTTAAGGCCTCCAAGAGGAATCAAAGGCTCTCCTTTCAGTTAATAGCAAACTCCTTTCTGCATATATATATATATATATATATATATATATATATATATATATATATATATATATATTGTGGCCTGTCTGTAGGCGGTACAACCCTAAGCAGATGTGCAAAGCCCGTATATTAGGCCCTATTTGGACTCTGGCTAAGTACTATTAACAGACCAACTATTTTCCAACCATTTTCTTTAATTATAATAATTGAATTTAGGTAAGGCTATTATTTATCCCAATTTACTTTTACATGAACAAACATTTCTAAAATAAGATTATGTTAAATATAATTAATGTGAGACTCATTTACTTATAAACAGATCACATCTCTTTAACATTAAACAAATACAAAATATCTGTTCAATGGTATGAAAGTATTCAGATACTCCTCTTTATTAAGTATCTACATACTCTCATAGTTTAACAATAACAACCAATATATCATATCTATAACTATTAAGTTTTAATCCAAACACTCATTAAATTAATCAGTTATATAATTATCGATAAACTTTACTCCTATTATTTTTGATAAATAAGATTGGCAATAATCATAAGAATAACTTTACAATAAGGGAATCGCAGGATAATCATTGATTTTATTAATTCTTCATACTACTTATGGAATATCAAGAGGGATTTTACGGATTGCCATGGGTAGTGCACAATTTAAGAAAGGCTTATAATTTAAATCTATAATCAAGCTTTATATTTATGTTCTTTAGTACTTATTATTAAAATAATATTGTTAGCTAAACTGTAAGTAACACTAATACTTTCCCTAGTAATTAATTTACCATTTAATTTTATATTAATAACTACACCTTAATAATTGGAAATATTATCAATGACCTATGGGATCAAGTCAGCATATAGTAAGTAAAAAAATCTCTATTAAGAGATATGTGCTCAGTAAACTGTTAGATTGCTCTAAACCGAATTGATTTCTACATTTTGAGTCCATGTAACGTTGTGACTGTGAACCCAAAAGAGAAATGCAACATTTAGTACTTAAATAAATTTTCAAAACAATAATTTTAATAACATTATTTACAAATCATTGCAATAAACATTTCTATTAACAAGTAAGTTAAAATAACTGTTATAATAAAATTGTATACAAACATACTATAATAATAAAAACAATGGGAAATTAATATTTGAGGTGTTTATAATGAAATAAAATTAATACTCTCCCATAGCATGTTGCGATATTTACCTCCATGTTTATCACATATCCAGTTTTTATTAAACAATCATTCTCCATTTTTTTCTAAATATCCTCTATTTCAAATTTCAAAATAATAATTATAATAAAGTTGTATACCTGGTGATAAAGTAACAATATAAATCAATTGAGAAAAGATTGTTATAATTCTGGATGTTTACAAGAAAAACAAAAATAATATCTTTATATTTCCCATAAGAAAATATAATCGTTTTTGTTTATCAATTAGTATATGTAAACAGCCCGCTCTCTTAATCACATATATATAGTGTTAAATACATTATTGTACATTTCATTCTAGGATAATGATCATATTTGTTCATTCAAATCACTAATAATATTTAATAACAACATAACCTTTAAATAATTACCGATATCAACAACTGAATTAATTTACCTATTAATTCCAACTATCCCTTGATTTAGTTTCTCCTTCCCCCTGCCTTTATTGTACTAACAATTCATAGATTAACACATATAAATACAAACACTAGGAACAAGTTCTCTTTTTAAACTACCAACTAAAAACAAAAAAAAACAACCCAAAATAACTAAATTTTCCTAGCGTTCTGATCATCCCACACTGCATAAACTGATTATCACTTTTATCTTTTCTTTTATTTCAAAATTCTCAAGGTATTGGGTTATAGCAACAATAATCATTCCTTTTGTTCTTTGTTTAGTAATACAAGATTATTTATGGCTTGCCTTATTCATTCTAAATGAGAGATATTTCCATCTATACTATATAGCATGCTTATGATTTCAATCATATATATATATATATATATATATATATATATATATATATATATATATATAATTAAAATTACCCCAAATCCAAAATTCAAACAGACCAGCATAAAAATAATATTAAAACACTACCAAAGGTTTCACTGCTACAAGCAGACTTCTCAAGTGTAAAAAAACTACTAAAACTACACAATATATATAATATTAAACATTACCCACAAATCCATTCACTGCCCATCCACCCTTAATATTAAAATAACTCTACCTTTGGTAGTGTTTTAATATTATTTTTATGCTGGTCTGGTTGAATTTTGGATTTGGGGTAATTTTAATTATATATTGACTAGTTTAGCTTTATGCTTGTAATGTTTATATATATATATATATATATATATATATATATCATTCAATGTTTTTCTGTTAAAACTCTATAGAAAATAACATTCCTGCTGGTATGGCTCAGAGTTAATTACTTCTCCCATCGCTTATTGCAATCAGGATTTTATATGTAGTCTTAATGGCAGTGAATACTTTTCAGCTATTATTAATTTGGTTCTATTGACATTTTAAAAATGTATACTTAGCTGTTTTCCAGAGATTTACCTTTTTTTTATTAGTCCTTGCTGAGTATTTACTGTTTTTACCTATTTCCTTTTGTCTATCACTGAAATTCATTTTCAACATGGCACAATTATCATTCTCTTCCAATGAGTATATTTGTTGATATTCTTTTAATACACACATTTTATTAATCTCTGATTATTTCTGCAATATTAACTTCTAAGAGATTATTGGGAATTATTGACTGAAGACTTGCCCAGTAGAAAACGATTAAGTTATTCTATATTTTAAACATGAAGCTTATAATTATCCAATATATAGATGCAGAGTTAAAATTCATTACTTTTTCTGTTTGTCAATAATAATATTCTTATAAATTTTTCTTCAACTTTTTTTAAAAAAATATATAAGAACAAGAAGAAAAAAAACTAGTTAATTATTTTTATGATGGAGGAAAAACTTTTTTTTCTTTCCTTTTTCCATCTTTTTTTTTTTTAATTTTATAGTAAAAAGATCGCTTAACCCTCTATGATTGGTTGATATTTTCCCACCTTTCTGTTAAAACAACATACATTTATTTGCAAGTTTTTGGTTTATTTTTTAAAATTACAATTTTCGTTTTTTTTTTTTAAATATTAAGATATAATACTTTTTAGAAAGTAAATAAAGATACAATTTACTCTTTGTTTTAATTTTAGATCAGTATTTTGTAAAATTAATAAATATTTACCTACTTTTAAGCATAACATCCCAATTTGACTATAACAATTTATATTTTTTAAAATTAAATATGCACAGACAATAATTATATGGTCTCTATAATGCGTCATGTTTTTAAAATACAATTTGAACTTCACTGGTTTTAAATACTAAATTATATTAATTATCCATCCATCTGCATATATATATATGACTCTATGGGTTATTATTTAAATGTATCATGAGTTAAGATCCTTTATAAATTTCCATTAACTAAACCCAAGTTCAAACCCTAAAATCTAATATGTCATTATTATTTTTCCTAGTTTACTAAGTAAATATCATTGGGTTTAACAATATTTAAATTTATACAACAAAATTTTATTTTAGAATAAAGTGGCCTAATAAAAAGTGCACAACATCTCCTCCTTCATTTAATTTTAAATTTTATAATGCTTAATGTTTAAAAAAATCTTTTATATTGACCTCTACTGCATGGTTTTCTACAATAAGTAAACAAACAATATTTCACGTACTCTTGAAATTCACTATTAAGTCTATTAATTTGCCTTTGGACCATTCATAAACTCTAAATATCACAACAACTAAATTGGTAATCCCTATCACACTAATTTTGACAACTTCTGTTTCAGACTCTTACAGAATAGGGAATGATATTCCATGCATTATATGTTCCTCTAATACTTTGTGGAGTTGACAGCAAAGAAAGTGATCTCTCCAATTCATTTTAGAATTTTCTAAGGAACACACAATCATTAAGACCTCCCTAACTTTATAATAATTTATTTATAACTTGGTCTCCCTTTCTCTCTGAAATAGCAGTAACTTCACTTATGGTTTTCTGGCTACTCAGAATTAGAGGCTGATTTAACTGCAATTCAAATCCCTTTTCTATATCAACATATTGTTCTCTATAATTTTGTGAAATATCTTAACTTCACATTCTATATCATCAATATGGTAATTCATTTTCTCATGAACATCCATAACTATTTTAATAACATTAAGTTCACTAACTTGCAATGAGTCTAACAATTTAGCCATATCTTTACTAGTATATTAATCCACTAGCATTAAGATTTGCTCACTTAAATATGGTAGATTTTTTTCTACTCAATCTTACCATTTGAACTTTCAATATACAAAAAATGTGGGTTTTTAATCTAACATTTTGATTATGGAAAAACTTCAAATAACCATTGGAATGAATGCTATATTTTTCTGATATCATCTGATATCTGATGTGAGTTTGTGGGTTAGATGCCCCAAAACTAACTAATTCATTTTTAAAATCTTCATATGCACCAAGTGTTTCAACTAATGACTGCCATCAATCTTTTGCATCTACATATAGCAAAATATGAGAAAGGACCAATTTTTCCTTTTTGGACATGGGGCACAAATAAAACAATTTCTCTAACTTATTTAGAGATTCCAAATAGTTTTCTATATTATCCCCTTGTTCTGATTTTATTGTTTTAAACCTTACATCTATGAAATCCTCCTTATCTAACTTTTCTTCAACTGATTGGCAATTTTTAACACATTTGGCTTCTGGCATCTACTTAACTTCTCTCTATAGTTATTTATAACTTCATTCTTACATTCTATTTTATCTCAGTTTTCATTACTAAATTTATTTTGTAGCATTTGATTGTACCATTTCCTTCCTAAATCTTTTAAAATTTTCAATCGATCATGATTACTCACTTGAATCATTTTACTTTTAGAATAAATATCCAATATTAACCCATTCAATTTTATTTTATCAAGGAAACTATCTACATAATTCTTTTGCTTACTTCTCAATTTATCATACCATGACCAGAATAAGTCTTTTACATCTTTCCATTTGTCATGATTGCTTATTTGAATTTTTTCAATTCTAGGATTATTATCAAGTATTCTAGCCTCCAATTTCATTTTATTAAACAAACTATCTATATAATTCTTTTGCTCATCTTTTAATTGATCAATGTTTATATTACTCATCTTTTACAGGCTATTATTTTCTTCAATTATTTCTTTATTCTTCTCTATTCGATCTATTAATTCTTTCTCTAACTACTTCAACCTTTCTCCAATTTTAGATTGATATCTTTGATCTTTGATTTTGTTAGATTTTATAATTTGTAAATTTTTCTCTATTTCTATTCCCAACACTTTTTTAAATTTTAGAATATTGTTATCCATTTCTCCCTTCACTTCTGTTCTTAAAAATTCAAACTTGCTTTCCATTAATTCCATTGATTCTGGATACCCTTAACACCATTACCTAAAGCTTCATCTAAATGCTGTATTTTCTCATTCAGTTCATTTTTACTAACTATCCATTGTTTGATAGCTTCTTTACCATGAACTTGGAGAGTTTGAACATTCTTATGAATGTATCACTCTAATTTTTCATCTATTTCCTCTTTTACTACCTCTATAACAATTTATTTTGTTGTAAATATTTCACTTAATTCTTCAAATTTTTTCTCTAAATCTCTCTTTATAATCTTAATGGCTTGTTGATTTTCTACTATACTTTTATATATGAATTCTAACTTCTCACTCAGCACTTTATTAGTTTCTTGTAGTTCTTCTCTTAAAGATTTACTACTTTCTTCTAATTTTCCACTCAAATATTCTCTTAAAGATTTATTACTTTCTTAATAATTTTTTACTATTTTCATCTAACTGTTTGCTTAGAGATCTATTATCTTCTTCTGACTTTTTACTATCCTCTTCTAATCTTTTATCTATTTTCATTAGAAATGTCATTAAATAATCAAAATTTTACTTTTATTCAGCCTCAACAACTTTGTTTCCTTCGATCACTTTACCTTGAAGACCTTTTTTTACTTCCTTATCTTACATATGATTCATCTTTTCTTCTTCTAGCCTTATTCCCACTTCTAACATCTCCTTGAGATCTTGTTTTTGGACAGAACAAATATTTTCTTGTTTTTCTGAGTTTTCAATTCCATTGATTTTTGATTTTTTTTTTTTCACAGAAGCATTATGCTATCTTTTTAAAAATATGACTTAGTTCAGCTTCATAAAAAATAATTTCTACTAGGCTATTCCAACTATCAATAACTCCCTCAAATAACTTGATAAATCAATTGTATTTCATTTTCATGATATCTATTATTAAATACCATAAACAATATGTATAACTATTTATTACAATAATCTTAAATTCATATAAACAAGTTGCATATCTTCTTCTCTTAACATCATCACAACAAATACCACATAACTATATCAATCTATGTATGATTTGCCTACTGATCACATACCATATTAGACTAAACTTTAATATTTTAACAAAATCAAAAAAAAAAAATTTCTTTCAAAACTCAATGTGTTAGGCATTTTCCCATGTAAATCAATCATGATAATCAATGATTAGTTTACTAATCCAGCCATGCATATGTGTGGCATAAGAAAGTTTATATACTGTGGCCTGTCTGTTGGTGGTACAACCCTATGCAGAGATGCAAATACTATTAACAGACTTACTATTTCCCAACTATTTTCTTTAACTATAATAATTGAATTTAGATAACGCTATTATTTATCCCAATTTATTTTTACATGATCAAACATTTGTAAAATAAGACGTATATTAAATATAATCAATGTGAGACTTGTTTACCTATAAACAGATCACATCACCTTAACATTAAACAAATACAAAATATCTGTTCAATGGTATGAAAATACTCAGATACTTCTCCTTATTAAGTATCTACATACTCTCATGGCTAACAATAATATCCAATATTATTTCATATCTATAACTATTAAGTTTTAATTCAATCACTCATTAAGTTAATCTGTTAGAGAATTACAGATGAACTTTGATTCCTATAATTTTTGATAATTAACATTGGCATTAATCGCAAGAATAACTTTACAATAAGGAGATCTCAGGATAATCATTGATTTATTAATTCTTCATACCACCTATGGACTATCAAGAGGGATTTTACGGATTGCTATGGGTAGTGCACAAATTAAGAAAGGCTTATAATTTAAATGTATAATCATGTTTTATATTTATGTTTTTTAATACTTATTATTAAAATAATATTATTAACTAAACTGTAATTAACACTAATACTTTCATTAATAACTAATATATCATTTAATTTCATATTAATAAACACACCTTAATAATAATATCATCAATGACCTATGCGATTAAGGCAGCATGTAGCAAGTAAACAAAATCTCTATTAAGAGATGTGTGCTCAGTAAACTGTTAGATTGCTCTAAACTGAATTGATTTCTCATTTTAATTTCAACCTGTACATTTTGAGTCCATGTAACGTTGTGACGGTGAGCCCAAAAAAGAAATGCAACATTTAGAACTTAAATAAATTTTCAAAACAATAATTTTAATAACATTATTTACAAATCATTGCAATAAACATTCCCATTAACAAGTAGTTTAAAATAATTGTTGTAATAAAGTTGTATACAAACATACTGTAATAATAAAAACAATGGAAAATTAATATTTGAAGTGTTTATAATGAAACAAAATTAATACTCTCCCATAGCATGTTGGGATATTTACTTCCACGTATATGCTCATATATCACACGTCCAGTTTTTATTAAACAATCATTCTCCCTTTTTTCTAAATTCGTGCTCTTTTATTTCAAACTTTAAAATAATTATAATAAAGTTGTATACCTGGTGATGAAGTAACAATACAAAACAATTGAGAAAAGATTGTTATAATTCTGGATGTTTACAATAAAAACAAAATTAATATCTTTATATTTCCCATAAGAAAATATACTTGTTGTTGTTTATCAATTAGTATATGTAAATACCCTGCTCTCTTAATCACACACACACACACACATATATATATATATAGTGTTAAATACATTATTATACGTTTCATTCTAGGATATTGATCATATTTGTTCATTCAAATCACTAATAATATTTAATAACAACATAACCTTTAAATAATTACTGATATCAACAACTGAATTACTTTACCTATTAATTCCAACTATCCCTTGATTTAGTTTCTCCCCCCTGTCTTTATTGTACTAACAATTTATAGATTAACACATATAAATACAAACATTAGAAAAAAGTTCTCTTTTTAAACTACCAGCTAAAAACAAAAAAAAACAAAACAAAATAACTTTAAATTTTCCTAGCGTTCTGATCATTCCACACTGCATAAACTGATTATCACTTTTATCTTTTCTTCTTTCTCTGAAGATTCCACTTATTCCAAGATTCACGAGGTATTGAGTTATTGCAACAGTAATCATTCCTTTCGTTTTTTGTTTAGTAATACAAAATTATTTATGGCTTGCCTTATTCATTCTAGATGACAGATATTTCTTATTTACTATATAGCATGCTTATGATTTCAATCAAATATATATATATCATTCAATATTTTTCTGTTAAAACTATAGAAAATAACATTTCTGCTGGTATGGCTCAGAGTTACTTACTTCTCCCATCACTTATTGTAAATCAGGATTTTATATGTAGTCTTAATGGTAATGAACACTTTTCAGCTATTGTTAATTTAGTTCTATTGACTTTTAAAAAATGTATACTTAGCTGTTTTCCAGAGATTTACCTTTCTTTTATTAGTCCTTTCTGACTATTTACTGTGTTTACCTATTTCCTTTTGTTTATCACTGAAATTCATTTCCAACATGACAAAATTATCATTCTCTTCCAGTGAGTATATTTGTTGATATTTTTTTAATATGCACATTTTATTAATCTCTGATTATTTTTTCAATATTAACTTCCAAGAGATTATTAGGAATTATTGACTGTAGACTTGCCCAGTAAAAAACGATTAAGTTATTCCATTATTTTAAACACAAAGCTTATAATTATTCAATATATTGTACCAGTCAAAAAGAAGCCAACACATCAACGAACCCAAACTCAAAGTTGGATTCAAACTCAGGCAGTTCAAACTGAATTCAAACCCAACTCACAAGCTCAGATCAAATCAATAGATGACATATATCGACGGTACATGATTATGTGCCAAGGAACTAGCTCAACAGATGATGATGATTAATGAGATCCCTGATCTAACTAATAAAGTATAATAAAATAACTAAGATGTTTATAAATCAACTCATATATATATGTTCGGGTTGCCAATACAGACAGTGAGCATTAATATTAAATTACTTATTGAATAAGAAAGAAAGTTAAAAACCAAATGTGTTAATAAAGTGTTTAATAATAATAATAACAATTTAGTTCAACTTTTAGATTATAATTATATAGATTACCTCTAGTCTTTAAATGGAATTTATATTTAGAATAAGAATGGCAGTCCTTATTATATGCCAATACTATTATGCAATATTCTAGGAGAATTATATATATCTATGTCCCGACAAGGAAATAAAGGTAGATAAAGGTATTTGGCTGTGACAGAAATTATGATTCAAATTCTAAAAGAAAGAATGTGAGATTTATTTTCACATTCATAAATCAATTCACAAAGAGCAAGGTACGTATTTAGGGCATAACTTTAATAATTAATAGAAAACTTACTTAATTATAAATAAATATGAATTTGTTCAACTTTAATAAAATCAATTCATCACAATTTATGAGCATGAGAGTGGGCTTTACTGGAACTGAAAAATAAATGGTACTGACGACTTATGGGCCATAAGAATAAATATGAAAAATAATGGCTTGTCTGTGATTTGAGAAAATAGCAGGGCAGCTTGTATTTGACAAGTCTTTGATTCCCTATATGATAGATCCATAGAACACAGGGAAAACCAAGTCAGGTTGTAGCCTCAAACCTTTGGTGTTCCAAATATAAAACGAGCAAGTGAGGAAGTACTTTCTTCCTATGTAATTTAACAAACAGTGATATCACTGAGGACAAGCCTGCAAAGCAGGAGATGGCTTGCGTCAGCAACATTCGGAAGAATGATGACTTGGTAATCATCGTTTAATTAATAAAACCCATTTTATATAAAGAATGCTCTACGTGATGACCTGACCAAGTTGAATTAAAATCAAACGAGCTTTAACTAAAAAGTACTTAATGCAATTAGAAATTATATTAATTATGCCCTTAATCTCATGCCCTTCCTGAATATTAATAGAAAGTATAAAACTTGAATTAGAATATATTCATTTAATTCTTTTATCGATCTTTTTGCGAAACAATATATTAATGTGAATAAATAGATATTATAAACTCAGTAAAGTAGCTGGGAGCATAGGTTAGAAATTGAGCTAATAAATTGTTATTAGCCATTAATAAAAATAGAAAAAATTGTATACATCCTTCAACTCGATAATTAATAGAACTGTATCCAATGAGTTCTAGTGGGTAAGAATTACTATAAAAATTAATATAATATTATTTAACAAGGCAAACGCAATGAAGAAAATTATTATCGAGTTGAAGTTATACTGGCATATAATAAAAATAAAAGACATTAATAATCATCTCAAATATATAATAGTTAAATAAACGAACTGCCATCGTAAGAAAAGAGAAAGTTAACTA